>CM054113.1:5370581-5692988 GCA_028673005.1 Tanypteryx hageni | reverse complement strand
CTCTCTCTCTCTCTCTCTCTCTCTCTCTCTCTCTCTCTCTCTCTCTCTCTCTCTCTCTCTCTCTCTCTCTCTCTCTCTCCTCTCCCTCCCTCCCTCCCTCCCTCCCTCCCTCCCTCCCTCCCTCCCTCCCTCCCTCCCTCCCTCCCTCCCTCCCTCCCTCCCTCCCTCCCTCCCTCCTCTCCCTCCCTCCCTCCCTCCCTCCCTCCCTCTCCCTCCCTCTCCCCTCCCTCTCCCCTCCCTCTCCCCCCTCCCTCTCCCCCTCCCTCTCCCCCCTCCCTCTCCCCCCTCCCTCTCCCCCTCCCTCTCCCCCTCCCTCTCCCCCTCCCTCTCCCTCCCTCTCCCTCCCTCTCCCTCCCTCTCCCTCCCTCTCCCTCCCTCTCCCTCCCTCTCCCTCCCTCTCCCTCCCTCTCCCTCCCTCTCCCTCTCTCTCTCTCTCTCTCTCTCTCTCTCTCTCGCCCCCCCCCCTCCCCCCCCCCCCGCGCGTGTATTAAAAGAACTAGCAGAAGATATAGCTCCCTTCCTTCGGATAGTTTTCGATAAATCTCTTACCCTCTTTGAGGTTCCTGATGATTGGAGACTAGCACACGTCACACCCATTCATAAAGGAGGTGACAAAGAAAACCCCGAAAATTATAGGCCGATTTCTCTAACATCATTATCATGTAAGATTTTGGAGCACATTATTGTTAGCAACACAATGCGTTATCTTGAGAGGAGATCGCTATTAGTCAGCTGTCAACATGGCTTCAGAAAAGGTAGATCCTGTGACACCCAACTCGGTCTGTTTGTGAATGATGTTTTATCATGCGGCGAAACAATAAGCAGGTCGATGCAGTGTTCCATGATTTTAGAAAAGCTTTTGACAAGGTTCCCCACCGTAAGTTGTTATTAAAATTGGGAAATCTTGGCGTTAATGTTAAAGTCATTAACTGGGTTCGCGCTTTTCCTTTGGAATAGAAAACAAAAAGTAGTCATCGATGGTAAGTCGTCGAGTGTGGCAGATGTAGTCTCTGGAGTGCCGCAGGGTAGTGTGATCGGACCTATGCTTTTCTTGCTTTATATAAACGACATTAGCTCAGTTGTGAAAAGTAATATCAGGCTTTTTGCGGATGACACTGCAGTCTATAGAAAAATTAGTGGTCCTAGCGACCATCGTCAGCTTCAGGATGATCTGGATGCGTTATCTGTTTGGTGCAAGGAATGGCAGCTAGAAGTCAATCAGAAAAAGAATAACGTTCTAAATTTTTAGAAATCTAGAAGCCCATCGTCCGTGTTTACCTACTCGATAGATGGTGAGAGCATTCCTGTTTCGGAATCCGTGAAATACCTCGAGGTAACCTTGAATCGTGACCTGTCTTGGGACACCCACATAAGACGAGTGATTGGTGCGGCAAATAGGAAGTTGGCTTTTGTGCGTATGATAGTCAGGAAAAGCACGGAAAAGGTGAGAGAATCCTGTTATTTATTGATGGTTAGACCTCAAATATAATACGCAGCAGCGGTTTGGGATCCATATCAAAGGGGACTCATAAAGGATTTAGAAAAAATACAGCGGCGGACAGCTAGATTCGTGAAAAATAATTACAATAAAAAACAGAGCGTTACGTTACTCATTGATGAGTTGAGTTGGCCATCGTTGAAATATCGTAGATTACAGGCGAGACTTATACTCCTAGATAAATATAGGTCGGAGATAGGATACTATTCGACAACCAACGTATATCGGACGGAGGGATAATGAGGACAAGATTCGCGAAATAGATAGTAGGACGGAGAGGTTTAAGGAGTCCTTTTTCCCTAGGACAATAAGTGACCACAATAGATAACTGTGAATAATAATTAGTTAGGAACTTGGTGCGCGGCACCCCCTGCCATCCACCGTCAAGGTGACTTGCAGGGTAATATGTAGATGTAGATGTAGAGAAAGCCAACCTGTTAAGCGGTCATTTTGTAAAAGCATACACAGCCGTCAGCGACCATTGCGTACATTATGCACTCGCAATAAGGGGGGGAGGGTTGATGGACGATATAGTATTTTCTGAGGTGGGAATAGCAACGCAATCAGGGTCCATCAGACAAAACAAAGCCACTGGCCCCGAAGAAATTCCTGCTCGCGTTTTAAAAGAATTAGCTGAAGAAATAGCACCTTCTCTTCTGATAATCTTCGAGAAATCCATTTCTCGCGCAGAGGTCCCTAGCGACTGGAGGTTAGCGCACGTTACCCCCAATTCCTAAGGGCGGCGACAAGGAGAACCCAGAAAATTACAGGCCGATTTCTTTAACGTCGATATCGTGTAAGATTCTCGAGCATATACTCGTTAGCAACATAATGCGATTTCTTGATAGTAATTTTTTGTTAGATGATTGTCAACACGGCTTCAGGAAAGGTAGGTCATGTGATATACAGCTAGGTCTTTTTGTTAATTGTTTGCTGAGAAGCGGAGAAAAGAATACGCAGGTCGATTCCATCTTCTTAGATTTTTGAAAAGCCCTTGATAAGGTACCTCACAGGAAGTTAAAAACGAAATTAGTAACCTTAGGCGTTAATTCTAAAATCGTTAGTTGGATCCGTGAATTTTTAAATCCTAGGAAGCAGATGGTTGTTATAGATGGGAAATCTTCGAACTTAGTGGAGGTTGTCTCTGGCGTTCCACAGGGTTGTGTAATTGGTCCGTTATTATTTCTAATTTATATAAACGATATCAGCTCAGTAGTCAGAAGTAAAATTAGGCTTTTCGCGGACGACACCGTCATCTATAGAGAAATAAGCAATCCGGAAGACCACCGGTATCTCCAAAATGATCTAGAAGCTATTTCTGCATGGTGTAAGGAATGGCAGTTAGAGATCAACCAAAAGAAAAGCTGCGTCATCAACTTCTGGAGAACCAAGAGTATCTCGTTGAATAATAATTTTTCGTTGGACGGAGTAGAGATTCCAGTTTCAGACTCGATTAAATACCTCGGAGTCACGATCCATCGTGATCTCTCGTGGGACACCCACATTCGCCGATTGATAGGTGCCGCTAACAAAAAGCTGGCCTTTATAGGGAGAATAGTTCGGAATAGCTCAGAAAAAGTGAAGGAATTATGTTATTTATCCTTGGTTCGACCGCAGGTCGAATATGCTTCAGCTGTGTGGGATCCTTACGAAAAGGGACTCACTAACGAGATAGAAAAGGTTCAGCGCAGGGCAGGTAGAAATGATCCAGACGTGAGATCGATTGTAGGACGTAGCGTTTTCTAGGCTTGTTCTTTCAATACGAGATCACAGTTGGATTTTTCGAATTGCGTTAGACAATCTTTATGTAGGATTTGGTGCATTGCACCCCCTGCCACCCACCAACTTGGTGAATTCCAGGGCAAATTGTAGATGTAGATGTAAATGAATATTAATGCCTTTACTTATTGGTCTCCCCTACATCCCTAGCTCTCCCAAATTAATTCATTGATAGCTCCCATTTTTCTAATGTCAGTTCTCCCCATAGTGTTTTCATTTTCAGTTCTCCCCACAGTGTTTTCATTTTCAGTTCTCTCTAGTGCAATTGATCCCAAAGCTTAATCTAAAGAGCCCTTATTTCCTAGTGCTAGTGCTCCACGTACTGTTTTATTTCAATCATCTCACCGGTGCTAATAAGTGTCTGTAGTTATCTGTGTCTCCCTTCAACCATTATTGCTCCCAAAGCCATTTCCCAATATCTCTTACTCCACAGTTTTTGTGCTCTACTAAGTGTTTAATTCCACTCACTCGATAAGTTCCTTTAGCTATCTAGGGCAGTTCTCATATCCCTACAGTGCAGTGCTCTCGCCTTCCTGTGTTCCTCTGTTTTCCTTTGCAATTAGATTATAACCTATTCTTTACTAGACCTGTGTGTATTTTCCTGCTTTTTCATTATACATTGTAATATTGTAATGCATATTGTATCCCTTACCTTGCGCGTCCTATTCTATAAAATATCCTCTCTTATGTTTAATTCTTCCCCTGGAATCTTGCCCACTAATAACACTTATTTCCAGTTCGTATCTCCCATCAGTAGACCCTCCCAGCAGGACGTTATGACGCGCATTAGCTATTCCGGAGAGGTAGATCATGCGAAACGCAGCTCGGCCTGTTCGTGGACGATTTGTTGCGATGCGGAGAGAAAAATACTCAGGTCAATGCCATATTCATTGATTTCAGGAAGGCGTTCGATAAAGTATCTCATAGGAAATTAATTGCGAAGTTAGGACAATGTGGTATCAATTCGAAAGTTGTCGGTTGGGTGAGAGACTTCCTCTCGAATAGGGAACAGATAGTTGTCATCGATGGGAAATACTCGTCCCCCGTTAAAGTTGCTTCGGGTGTTCCTCAGGGAAGTGTATTGGGCCCTCTGCTCTTCTTAATCTATGTAAATGATATGTGCTCGGTTGTTCGTAGTAAAATTAGGCTTTTCGCCGATGACACCGTTCTATATAAAGAAATAAAAAATCAGGAGGACCATCAGTCTCTGTGTGAAGACTTAAGAGCCATTTCAGCGTGGTGCAAAGAATGGCAAATCGAAATTAATTATACTAAATGTGCCGCAGTCACGTTCTGGAAAAGTAAGAACAAAGATTTAGGTTTCGAATATAAAATAGATGAAATGAGTATTCGACAAGCTGAGTATGTAAAATATTTAGGAGTAACCATTTGTCGAGATCTTTCGTGGGACATGCACATTCGTCGAGTTATAGGCGCGGTCAACAAGAAACTGGCATTCATAGGTAGAATAGTACGGAACACTACAGAGAAAGTACGCGAAACATGCTACTTATCACTGGTAAGACCACAAGTGGAATACGCAGCGAGCATATGGGATCCGTACGAGAAGGGACACATAATTCAACTAGAAAGAGTACAGCGCAGAGCAGCCAGATTTGTAAAACAAAAGTACGAACATAAGGAAAGCGTCACCTCTTTATTGAGCGATTTGAACTGGGTATCACTGGAGGACCGTAGATTGCACTCAAGGTTGAAACTTCTAGAGAAATATAGGTCAGAATGTCTAAAAGAGGAGGTAGTGGGAATAATTGTGGCACCGACGTATATAGGTAAAAATGATCGAGACGATAAAATACGTGAGATCGATTGTAGGACGGAGCTTTATCTAGGCTCGTTCTTTCCGAGGACAATAAGAGATCACAATAGGAAATTTCGAATTGCGTTGGGCAATCTTTAGGTAGGATTTGGTGCATTGCACCCCCTGCCACCCACCAACTTGGTGAATTGCAGGGTAACTTGTAGATGTAGATGTATTCTGACTTTTCACCACCCGCTGACCTCCCTCTCCCCCGCTTTTCTCATTGCATTCAAAATAACAACACACGCCCTCTCTCGCCCATCACCTCTTCCCCTATCCCACCATATAACCTTAATACGCATGGTTCTCACCCTCTCAACCCAGAGGCAGCAGAATTCTTACCCCCCTCCATTCCACCCTCGTCCACACCCCTCTCACTACCTGCTATACATCCAGCCACAATCCGTACCTACTTTAACTCACATTCTCCTGATTTCATACCTTCCCAAATGCCTCTGAATTCTACCCATACATATCTCCTGGTTCCGAATCCTCTAATCTTCTCCCTATCACTAATAAAAGTTTATTGCAAATCCAATATAAAGGCCATTTTATCTGAACAGTTTAAGCCCTTTCCACGCTCCCTCCAGATCTTATATTTAAATGTTCAAAGCTTAACAGCACATATCGAAGTACTCCGTGGTATCCTACCTAACAATAAAATACACATCATCGCTATTGTTGAGACTTGGTTGAAACCATCTATATGTTCATCTACTGTTAGCATTGATGGTTTTAAACTTTACCGCAACGATCGCGTTGGAAAAGGTGGCGGCGGTGTCGGAATATATGTAAGAAACGATATTTCAACTAAATTTATTGAAAGTAGCGAATGCAATTACCGCAAAAGACCCGAATTTCTATCTCTTGAATTGAAAATTTATTCACAGAAAATACTTTTCGGTATTGGCTACCGCCCACCCAACATTGGTCATCTATCCGATATTGATGAAGTCATCACTAATCACATTAACGATTACAATCATTTCATAATTGCTGGCGACATTCATGCCAATATACTCGCACCAATCCCTGATTCGACATATTTATATAACTCCTTCAACTCTGTAGGCCTTAGTATTCTAACGCTAAATATAACTCACAATACACCTATATCCTCTACCCTAATTGATTTATCCGCAACCGCCAATCCTGACAAGGTTCTCGCGCATGGCCAACTCTCTGCTCCTAGAATCTCCGCACATGACACAATATACGTTGCTTATTCAATTAGGTACCCAACTCACAAGGAGAAATATATAACCTATAGGGACTTCAAAACCATCAGCAAAGAAAAGTTAATTGCTGACACGTCTACCATGCCTTAGTATTCTTTTGAGTATATGGACGACATTAACGACAAGGTTGAGGATTTTAACAACTTTGCACAGTCATTAATCAACACTCACGCTCCACTCAAGACTAAAAGAGTCTCTAAGCCCCATGCACCATGGCTCACAACCGACATGAAACTGATAATGAAGAGAAGTGACAATGCCTTTCGCATTTTCAAAATTGCAAAAACACAGATATTATTCAACCAATTTAAAAAACTAAGAAATAAAACTATGCTACTTATCAGAAACTCTAAAACTAGATACATTCAACCACTGACCCGTCAAATTCTTCACAATCTGCTCTATGGAGTAACTTAAAATTATTTGGTGTTGGAAAATCTAAGGATACACAATTTCCTCTTCATATTTGCCTTGTTACACTTAACACTCTACTCACCACTCCCCCGACTCCTGATGACAACGAAATGAAACAGAAACACATACACCACCTACTTCAACACACTCCTCCCACCACAGCAACATCACCATTCCAATTCTCTCCTGTAACTCAGCTGGAAGTAATTAAATATTTACGAAAAATCAAGTCCAGAGCACAAGGTGCTAACGAAATTCCAATAGTTTTCCTTCATAAGCTTATTCATCTAGTTCTACCCGTCATCACTGATATATTCAATTGGTCGATTATGCAAAACAAATTCCCATCGCAATGGAAACTCGCCATAATCCGTCCCATACCTAAGAAAAGTCTTACTTCTGATATAACTGAGTATCGGACGATTAGTTTACTTCCTGTATTATCAAAGGCATTTGAAAAGGTTTTACATGAACAAATCGCATATTTTCTAATTAGAGATTATATCCTCGATTCTCTACAATCAGGATTCCCAAAATCACACAGCACTACCACAGCACTCTTCAAAATCCCTGACGATATCAGATTAGCAATGGACAAAAGAGAAGTCACCATCATTACTCTTCTTGACTTTAGTAAAGCTTTTGACTCTGTAGATACAAACATACTTCTAACCAAACTGCGTCTCATGAACTTCTCCTCAGATTCCCTGAACTTAATTAGTTCTTACCTGAATGATCGCCATCAAAAGGTCGTAACTGACAATCATTCTCCAAAATGGAATAAAGTGACACGTGGTGTACCACAAGGTTCCACCCTCGGGCCACTGCTCTTCTCTCTGTACATTAATGACATATCTTCTCAGCTTGCTCACTGCAAATACCACCTTTATGCTGATGATCTCCAAATCTATATGCACTCTCGCACTATTGATCTCCCTCTAATCTTTGATAAAATGAACCATGACCTCACTCATTTATCCAAATGCAGCAATGTAAATTTCCTCAAAATTAATCCTTTAAAAATCAGTCTATTATTATTGGGTATCCCAAACTTCTCTCGTCACTAAACTTCTCGGAACTTCCCCCGATTATGCTCAATAACTCTGTCATTCGTTTATAAAAAACTGCAACCAATCTCGGGTTAGTATTCAACGACACATTGACCTAAACTGATCATATAACGAAAATATGTAATACTGTTAACAGTTCACTTCACTCACTTAAAAGAATGAAAAGCATTACCCATTTCTCCCTTCGCAAGCGACTTATCACCACTCTTGTCCTTCTTCACCTCGATTACTGCGATACGGTCTATCAAGATCTATCTAACGAGCTATCTCTAAAATTGCAGCGTGCACAAAATTCCTGCGTAAGATTCATCTGTGATATCCATAAGAGAGACCATGTCACTCAACCTATATATACGTTAGGCTGGCTTCGCACTGAAGCTCGTAGACGTCTTCACCTCCTCTCGTTATTTTACCGAATTATAACTCTTCAAAACCCACAGTATCTGAACTCCAAATTTTCCCAAATGAACACTGTGGGCACCAATCTCTTCCTGATCCCTTATCACAGGACGGAAATATATAATAAATTCTTCCATATTGAAGCTTGTAGACTTTAGAAAGCCCTACCTACTTACCTCCAAAACGCAATATCTCTCCACATATTCAAACATAAATACTAAAATTGCTGTTCTCTGCCCAAAATTCAGGTCAGCTTTAACATATTCTTCTTACCTATTGCAAGACGGCTGCCTTCACTCTTCCTTACTTAAGGGGGCAACCCCAGCTCTACGGTGCTAATTTTTCTATGTTTTTGAATAATTGTAGTAAATAATTTCAAAAATTTATGCTAATTATGTTCATACCAATAAATTATACTTACATTTTTCTTATATATAAGCAATTATTTTCTTAATTTCTATAAAATTGTAAGAGATATGGCTGATCGATGAATGCTTTGCAATAATTGCATGTTCCCATTGCGCGCAGGATTTTTCAATAAGTAAGCAACCTACAGGTCTCAAACTTCGCTCACAAATTTAGATCTTATTAGTTAATAAAATGAACCTCCAAGTTATGTGTATCTGAATTTTTTCAAATATTACAATTTTTTAAATAAAATTATTATAAATTGTTCAAAAGTTATCAGTAAAAAGTTTATAAAAATTTTGTTATCTATTCCACAGCAATAACTGAGGCTCACATTAATAAAAAACAGTATTTAATCTGTCACAGAAATTTTGAAACCTTAGGACAAATGGTTTTTGAGAAATCGTGCGCGCAAGATCGAAAAATGGCGATTTGAGAAAAATGGGTTAAAAGAAAAAAATTGATGTAAAAAAAATAAATAAAATTCATTGAAAAGACCAACTTCTCAAAAGGCACCTGCTGAATAATATACACCCTCCTCAGCCTCAAGTCTTTCTAATTCAGCATTGCTATTCATTCTTGCAGCCAGCCATGCCTCTTTAGTTGCCGCTGACATCCTCTTGTCTGCTTGGGCGATTCGAGCTGCATCCTCGTTCTCGGCCCACTCTCCGCAATAATTCCCAATCTTCAGGTTCAGCCTCTTCATTACATTAAATCTGCTTCTTTGGCCGCTATTAAATACCAACACAGCATCATTTGTGCCTATCTCCACCACTTTTCCCTCAGAAAAGGACGTTTTCGGGCAATTCTTCCAAATTAGGTAATTGAGGGATTCATTTGGGTTCTGTGTATGGGCTCCCACGCATCTTTCCAAAAGTTCCTTGCTAGATAGCTCTTCAAAAACATCTCTTATTGCCTCCATCACAATAGGAGCAACATCTGGCTTCTTATGTTGAAATTGTGCCTCTTCCTCTCTTGGAACCGCCTGCTGATACTTACACCAGGAATTTTCATCAATTGGACAGTAGCTGTGGTCATAATCCTCATCAGTCGACTTGCAGTGATGGTATATAGCCCATATAGCCTTTTTCATCTCCTCCACGCTATTTGGATGCGCCCTTATTGCATTTCCATAGTAGCCTTGGATTATTTTAATATTATTCTCTGTCAGCCTCCCCTTCCCAAAAAGCCCTTTTCCATCTGCAAGCTTGACATTTTTTTTGCTTTGCTTCAGTCGCCGCAGCCATGTACCCATTTTCTTCTGAGTGTGCCTCACACACTCTTTTTTATTTATTTTAACGTGAGGTCCATAGGGTTTTGCTTCGCAAATATTTTTGAATGTCTTTGCATCCCCATCACCTATGTATGTTACGTACCGGATGTCTCGTTCCATCTCTGATGAATCGGCTATTCGAAGAGATGTAAAATAAAAAATCGATTTTTTTGACCCCTAGAGCTGAGGTTGCCCTCTTAATGAACATTGATTAATTTCTTCGCAGGTTATCTAGTTCTCAAAATGTACGCCTCCTTCGACTGTTACCTTTTCATTGTCTAGTGTCTACTTAGTTATAGAGTTTATAATAATTCTCATAGTTTTATATTGTTTATATCATTCTGTATTGTTCCATACGATTTTATACTCTTTTATATCATTTTGTATTGTTTTATACTATTTCGTATAACGTTATATTATTTTATATCATATGTGTTATTTTAAATCATATGTGTTATTTTATATCATTTCCTTCTTTCTTATGTTATGCATGATCCAACAAGAATTTCCATATTCATTGTATATATTCAAGTATATTTCATCTTATTCTGCCTAATTATTTTATTATATTTCTTGTTTTGCATTAGGTTATTACCTATATATGTACTTTATATGACGGTATACAACGATGCTGTATATACGTACACTTATTGTACATACTCCTTTCTATCTAATGTTTTATTATTATATTATCATATGTACACTATCTAGGGTTTTCGCAGGTTTTTCACACCCCCCTTCTCAGTGCGTGGGTTTTACAAGGGAGGACATGTCTGTTTTACCCAGGTTTTCCCCGCAATCTCTATTCTGTCTCCAATTTTATATTTTTCTTTACTCTGTATGATTTAGGTATATACTGCTTATTTAATGCGTATTGTAATATCTTACTTTACCATTTCTTATATTTATTATATTGACGAAGGTTTAAATGTAAGAATGGAACTTATGGTCTAAATTTCGTCCGAATAAAGACGATTATCAATCTATCTATCTATATATCTATCTATTTAGCCCTCCTCCTCTCCCTCCCCTACCCCAATCCTTCCCCCACTCCCTCTCCCTCTCTCTTTCCTTCTCTCTCCCTCTCTCCCTCTCCCCTACTCCCCCTCCCTCCCCCCTCTCCCCATCCCTCCCCCTCCCTCCCTTTCTCTCTCCCCCTCACTCCCTCTCTCCCCCTCACTCCCTCTCTCCCCCTCCCTCTCCCCCTCCCTCTCTCTCCCTCCGTTTCTCCCTCTCCCTCCCTCTCTCCCCCTCCCTCCCTCTCCCTATCTCTCCCTCTCTCTCTCTCCCTCCCTCTATCTCTCTTTCCCTCTCTCTCCCTCCCTCTCTCTTCCTCTCCCTCTCTCCCCCTCTCTCTCTCTAAATGATATTCAATAATTTCCAACGGACTTGCATTTGGAAATCAGAGGATCCTTGCCGCCTGACTACTTCGAGTCCGAGATATTTATGGAAACCAATGGAAAATATAGATAAAAATTTGCGAAAAATGTCAGTAAATATTAAATTCTCTATTTATTTTTTGTTATAAACAATTCTATCAGCCTGTCGTTTACGTTATGTGGCATTTTTCTTTTAAATTATTTCAATTGCGCTAAACATCTGCTTATCCTGTCTAATTTAAAAAAAACGTCATCGCCGCTTTGGAAATTTGTAGTTGATAAAATTGTTAATTAGTTTTATTTTATCGATGCTCAGCCATGCGTAAGAAGTTTTAATAATGCATTCGTCTATATAATAGATAAGATGCACGAAACTCGTTATACACTCGTGAAATCTAGCTGAGATTTACAATCTAATATTCTAACCTACTTTTAATATCTGTTACTTCTATCTGTATCTACCGTATTCTAAAGATTTTGTTTTCGTGTAATGCCTAAACTTAGGATTGATTTCCCGATAGAGCAAAAACAAAATGAGCCGCCATTAGTCAATTATTAAAATAAAATTCATGTAATTTTTTTCTCTTCGGACTTCTACTTTTTTATAGTTCACACACGCTAATGCACGTTCCCTTTATCCCATCACCAACCTCTCACTCTTTCTGTTTCTCATCTTCACTCTCTCTCTCAATTTCTTTCTCTCTCTCTCAATCCCTCTTACCTCACTTTTCCCTTCTGTCAACTCTCCTTGCTTCCAACACTACGACGCTCGCTCGGTTCCAGGGAGATACGTAGATAGATAATGAGAGAGTACTGAGAGAGTGGGAGAGAGCAAAGGAGCGTTAATTAGAGATAGAAGGGTCGAGATAGAAAAATAGAGAGAGAGAGAGTTGGGAGGCGCGGCGAGCTCGTTTTCATCTCAATTTCTGCGTATGCCGCTGCGCTTTTTTTTATTCCCCCAGAGTTCCGCCGTCAGAGGGGTTTGAGCGGCGGCCATTGTGGATCCACGGCACTTGGCTCTCCTTTTCAATAGCCGAGGCTCAACGCCGGAGCCGTAGGAAGCGTTGCCTGGGAGATGGAGAAGGGGCGGAGCCTCAAGGGAGAGAGAAAGAGAGGAAAGCGTGGGTTGTTGGAAATGTAGGCGGTGGAGGAGAGAAAAAGAAAGAGGGATAGAGAGTGAGAGGGAGGGGGAGAGAGGGAGGGATAAAGAGAGAGAGAGAGGTAGAGAGAGGGAGGGAGAGAGAGGGAGGGAGAGAAATGGCGGGAGAGAGAGGGAGGGAGAAAGAGGGAGGGAGAAAGAGGGAGGGAGGAAGGGATAGAAAGAGAGGAGGAAAGGGGGCTTTCTATCCTTGGTATATATGTTACTTTTTGGGAAATGGCTGCTTCTATTGATCGATGAGTTCATTTAATGTTCGTCGGTCATTCATGTTCTGAGTAAGCAGTAGTTCCTTCTCCAAAGGAGAGTTACTTTTGAATAGAAGCATCATGGATACGTGTCCAATTCTTATTCGACTCGAGTGAGGACGCCACCTTCCGTATGTTCGAAATGAAAGCGGCATTCATCTTCGGATTGAGTGATGGCAATGGATAAAGACGAATTCTGCATACATTTGATTCTCCTAAGAAAATGCGAATCGATTATTCCACCGTATTATTATTATACACTATGTTACCTATTTGAACTCCGTATTGTTGAAATGGCTTTCACCACTTTTAGCGCTTAATTTCAAATACGTGCGCTTATAGTCTCACTTTGGCGCCTGTCTGTCCGACTGTCTGTGAACTTGCTTCATTTGAAATTGTGCCGAAACCGTAATAGATAGAGAATTTAAACTTGCAGTGTAAATTTATATACTGCTGCCATTTGATTTTCATTGGATATCAGTTTCGAATGATACACAACTTCGGATTAAGACCCATTTAAAATGCTGTTCTTTTAATATCTCCAAAGATTTGAAAAATGGAAAGCTGAATATCTGAGCGTATGTACATTGCCGCATTATTACCACTTGTTCTTGTAAAGTTTGAAATAAATCCAAATAGAAGGTCGTATTTTATAACTTTGAAGGAGAGGTTGCGAAAATTGTTAAACGGATTTTAACGAAACTTGTACAGATAAAAATAAAACGAATATTAGCAGATACGTGCCTTGGATTTTTGTCTCATGCTGCCTCGTATTCGACAAATTAATATTTATAAAACGTTATTTTACGCCGATTTCAATATTCAGCTACACATAAACCTAACGTATTAAAGTAATCAGTAGAGCTTTAAATTCTTCATAACTTTTAAACCATAAGGTATAACACAATGAAAATTGGTACTTAGGTGCATTTTGCAAGCCGTAAGATTTTTCTGTTTGAAAAATTTTTATCAAAGCCATCTAACTTTTAAGAAAAAAAATCCACTCTAAAATACATTAAAGATTGAGTTTTCATAGTGGAAGCTATAGTTTATTTGCTTATATAAATTCGACAAATTAACATACAATCTTCGGACCTGCGTAGTCTTATAGAAGAAAGATTAAGGTTTCTTATTCTTAGTCTTTTTTCTTTTTCTATTCGAAATCACTCGCACTTCACGTTTATTCCCATTAATAGACAATGCTTGTAGTTTTAACCATTAATACCTTTACGAAAATGACATTATTATAAAAGACCGGGAAACATTTGTATCACCTCAAATGGCACAGTCTTAATATGTAGAATATTTAGATAGGGTAAAATCGACCATCTGAAGTAAAATCGATTCGAGTTGGAAAACATTTACATTTATTTATACCTATATTTAAGTAAGGGATCAGATTGCGTTTTAATTACATAAAGAAAGTCATCTGTTGGACACATCAGATTATTAAAACATAAATTTACCCCACTTTCAATAATTAGTCAATAATATGCTTTATCATAGGAAGAACATCGAGTTTATTATGCTCCTGATTCGCGCACAGGTATCAAAAATTAAGTTAAAATTACATATAACACAATAAAATAGTTACAATTAAAAAATTAAAATAAGGTGGTGGTGAGGGTGGTGTTGGTGAGGGTGGTGGTGGTGAGTTCGGTGGTGGTGAGTTCGGTGGTGGTGGTGGTGGTGGTAGTGGTGGTAGTGAGGGCGGTGTAGGTGGTGAGAGCGGTGGAGGAGGTGAGAGCGGTGATGGTTGTGAGAGCGGAGGCGGAGGTGGTGGTTAGGGCGTCGGTGGTGGTGGTGAAGGTGGTGGTGGTGGTCCATGTTCATAAATTAAAACCTGATATTATGATAAACACTCTTTTCTTTGGATTTACCAGAGAGCAATTATTTTTGTTCATATTTTAATTTTGTTTATTGGAATTATTTTATTGTTATTTGTAATTTTAATTTAATTTTTGATACCTGTGCATGAATCTGGAACAATAAACTCGATGTTCTTCCTATGATAAGGCATATTATTGACTGTTTATTGGAAGTGGTGTAAATTCATGTTTTAATAATCTGATGTGCCCAACAAATGACTTTTTCATGTAAATAAAGCGCAATCTGGTCTCTTATTTAAATATAGGTATAAATAAATGTAAATGTTTTCCAACTCAAATCGATTTTACTTCAGATGGTCGATTTTACCCTATCTAAATATTCTACATATCAGGAGAGTGCCATTTGAGGTGATACAAATGTATCCCGGTATTTTGACTACTTGTCTTTTGACCCCCGGACTTTTGACCCCCGATCTTTTGACCCCCGATCTTTTGACTCCCGATCTTTTGACTTCCTGGCCTTAAAATCCTAGTAGTTTTGATTCCCAGATGGAGATCTCCAAATTATTAAAACATGAATTTATGCCACTTTCAATAATTAGTCAATAATATGCCTTCTCATAGGAAGAACATCGAGTTTATCATGCTCTAGATTCGCGCGCAGGTATCAAAAATTAAATTAAAATTACATATAATGGTATGGAGATCCGTCTATTTCCCTCTCACTCCGTCTATCTCAGTTTCAGTTCGTCCATCTCCCTCTCACTCCGTCTGTCTCTCTTTCACACCGTTTATCTCCCTCTCACTTCGTCTATCTCCCTCTACCTTCCCTTATCTCTTCTTCTCACTCCGTATATCTTTATTTCACTTCGTCTATCTCCATCTCACTCCGTCTATCTCCCTTTCACACCGTTTATCTCCCTCTCACTTCGTCTATCTCCCTCCACCTCCGTCTATTTCCCTAGCTCTCCATCGCCCTTTCAATCCATTTCCCTCTCACTCCGTCTATCTCCGTCGATCCCCCTCTGAGAATCGAAACTACTAGGACTTTAAGGACCGGGAGTCAAAAGTTCGAGGGTGAAAAGACAGACAGACAGACAAACGACTTTATTAGGGCGAAATTGAGACCATGTAGTTCCTTCTTACATTTAACCCTAAAAGACGGGATGAAAAGACCGAGAGTCAAAAGACCGGGAGTGAAATGACCGGCCACGGATACAAATACATACTCGTATATACGCTTAACTTTTCTTTGGTGTTCACAAATAACGTTATAAATTATAGATAATAGAAAATCTACAACGGTGAAATGAACATAAACGCGCTCTGTATAAGAAAATAATGTGTAATTCACGATAGAGAAACGCACTTGGACGTATAGATTACGTTACAATTACTCAAGTAATGCATGTTTGAAATAATTTTAGATTATTTTACTTACATCTCCAATGGTATAAAAAATGAAATGAAAAGATGAAACTTTGAGGGTAAATTTCGACTTTGATGCCACTAATTCTTGAAAAGGTAGATTTTCGAAAACTTGGCAAAAACGGATTGGCAAACGTCCAAAATTTAACACGAAATTGATTTTAGTTCTAAACATAAATGTCATTTGGATGTATTAGTTAACCATAAAAGTAGGTATATTTTTATGTAAAATGCATGTTCATGTAGAATTATGACGCGCAATACCACGCTAGCATAGTTATTAAACCTCTCTCATTTAACGCCATACTCACCTTCAAGTGAAATACCACGTTATAAAAGACAGAATATGTGGCAGTATGGCCAAATAAAAAATAAAAACGCGCTTATTTTATCCGGGTTTGTAAACAGCACTATTTTTTATATTGAAATAGATATTACTACATAGAATTAGCACGTAGCCATATATTATGCATCTTTTTTACACCAATGACACGCATAGTTTATTCTAGCCTTATAAAATGCTACTATCTTAACGACCTATCGGAAGTCGGGAAATAAGTGTTAAATGAACATTTTCCATAATGGAACAAAGCAATTTTTCTTCACAGACTGCCTTATTACCAACTTTTATATAAACTTCGCTTTATAAATATATATCATTATATACAGAGGAGAATATAATATACATATAAAATACATATAACATACTAGTAGAAGCTGCTTGCATATTGCAAGCATTTCATCTCACCTTGAAAGGACAATCATTTTTCAGACAGATATTTCATCATTACAAATATTTTTTTAATTTTAAAGATTTCACATTCGCAGCGATTTTCGTTTTTACCTTATGTAAAAATAAAAGACTAAAACAATCCCAAAACTTTGCAATTTTAAGAATTTTATACTATCTCCATTATGGTGTACGAATGATACACATTTCTGCCAAATACGAAAGTTGTAGCACTTCAAGAAGTGAAATAATATTTTTCTAATTGTTTAAATTTTAAACATTTTTAACGGCCGCCGCATTATATTTATGGAAAGATTTAAATGTTTCTTTGTTCAAATGCACTACTTTGTAAATAAATTAAAAATTTCAACTTCCTAGCTCATCCCATAGTACCTAAACAGCTCTCTATTTCTTTAAAATTTAATAATTTTAAACTGACAAATATATACAAATATCAAAATTTGTATAATTTATATTTCGTTTTTTTTACAAATTCTACCTATAAAATTTTTTTTAGCACATTCGGCTATGCATAAACCTTGAAAATTGGTTTAAACAATTGCGAAATTTTGGCGGCCGCATTGGTTCACTTTTCCAAGATTTTCGTTTTTTCTAGTCGGTTTTGCACAGAATCCTACCTAAGAAAAATATTTCGAATCTCCAGCTCATCTGGAAGTGCATAAACATTAGTGTCCTCCTATATGTTATATGTTATCAATATATATAGACGTTTCTTACTGAGGAGGATTTAACATTATACTAGTTGGTGCTTGCATTCTGCAAGCATATCATCTCAACATAAAAAACATTCATTTTCCATATTTCATCATTACAAAAATTTTAAATTCTAAATACTTCCCCTCCGGATTTTTGTTTTCCCCTTATGTAAAAATAATAATTAAAACAATCCCAAAACTTTTCAATTTTAGGAATTTTATACATTCTCCATTAAGGGGTACTAATGGTACTCATTTATGCATTAATTGTTTAAATTTCAAAAGTTTAATGCGGCAGTAATAACACTTTATTGGACCTTTTCAAATGTTTGTTAGTTAAAATGCACATTTCTCTACTTCACTTTAAAATTTCAGCTTCCTAGCTTGCCCCAAAGTACCTAAAAATTTATCTAATAGTTTAAACTTTAAGAATTTTTAACAGCCAAAGACATTAAAATATCAAAATTTTTATTTCGTTTTTTTACAAAATCTACCGGTAAAAAATATCAGCTTCGTAGAACATTCGATAATACATAAACCTCAAAAATATGTTTAAAGTATTGCGAATTTTTAACGGTCGAATTTTTTAACTTTTTCAAAATTTTCATATTTTTCTATATATAATTTTCTCCAAAATGATATCAAAAACTCTAATCTACAGCATATAGTTTTCAAGATAATAATTATAAAACTTTAATGTCCAATGGGAATAAAACAACCTTTCAAAATTAAAAATTTGAAAATATTTTTACTTTATAGTTGGTTATGAGAAAAGTTCTATACTCCTGCAAAATTTCCGCTTCCTAAACTTATTAGATTGGTCTACACACTGGATTACGTTTTCCCATGCTAACTTATGGGAGATATTCCGGGGTCTCTGAAGTCGAACCCAAGACACTGTAAGCAAAAGTGACAATAATTCCCAATAGATATTGCAGACATCTAGCAAAACACACATTTTTCTATCTTACCGGTAAGTGCCCATAATTAATTTACAAAAATGGCGCAATACTTTTCTTATGGGAAGTAACGCTACTTTAGAAATTTCTGGAATCGAAATCATGTCTCTTAAGAAAGAAGTCTCATTTTATCTGTAGGTTTCTACTCCATATCTACAAAAACTATAATTTTCAGCTCTCTAGCTCTTGTTGTTTGGGCTGGACATTAGTATCCTCCTGTTATCATTCTATATTGACGTTTCTTACAGAGGAGGAGGAGGAAAATATAACATACTAGTAGTTGGTGCTTGCATACTGCAAGCATATCATCTCCTCATGAAAAACAATCATTTTTCAGAGAGATATTTCATCATAGGAAATATTTCTTTAATTTAAAAGATTTCTCCATGGGACCGATCTTCGTTTTATCCTTATGTAACAATAATGGAGTAAAACAATCGCTAATTTTGCTATTTTAGGAATATCATACTTTTCCACACTGGGTTAATAATGCCACACATTTCTGGCAAATTTTAAATTTCAAGCACATTTAGAAGTGAAATAGCATTTATCGAATTGTTTAAAATTAAATAATTTTTAATTTCCGCAATAAACATTTCATGGATACAATGAAACGTTTATTCGTTTTTATAGTCTAAATTCTAAATAAATTAAAACTTTCAGGTACCTACCTTACCGCGTAGTATCTACACATTTACCTATTTGTTTAAACTTTAAGGATTTTTAAATGCCAAACAAGTTAAAATATCAAAATTTTTATAATCCCTATTTCGTATTTTTACAAATACTATCTCTGAAAAAATTTCAGCTCTGTAGCACAATCGAAAATACAAAAACCTCAAAATTTTATTTAAAAAATTTTGAATTTTTATCGGCCGCATTGTTGCACTTTTCTAAGATTTTCGTTTTTGATCAAAATTCTACCTATGAAAAAAAATTTGAATCTCCAGCACATCTGGAAGTGCCTAAACATTATTATTCTCCTATATATATGTTATTTTGTTATATCCTCCTCTTCCTCTGTAAGAAACGTCTATATAGAATGACTAGTAGTTGGTGCTTGCATTCTGCAAGCATATCATCTCAACATAAAAAAACATTCATTTTTTATATTTCATCATTACAAATATTTTTTATTTCTAAATAATTCACCTCCGGAGCGATTTTTGTTTTTCCCTTATGTAAAAATAATAGACTAAAACAATCCCAAAACTTTGCAATTTTAATAATTATATACTTTCTCCATTATGGGGTTCTAATGCTACACATTTCTGGAAAATTTTAAATTCTAGTACTTCTTGAATTAAAATAATATTTTTTCAATTGTATAAATTTTAAACATTTTTAACGGCCGCCGCAAAATGTTTATGGACAGATTTAAATGTTTATTTGTGCAACTGCACCATTTTGTACATAAGTTGTAATTTTCAGCTTCCTTGCTAATCCCGTAATGTCTAAACAGTTACCTATTTGTTTAAAGTTTAAGAATTTTTAACTGCCATCAAATCAAAATACCAAATTTGCATAACCCCTATTTCGTTTTTGTACAAATTCTAACATTAAAAAAATTTCAGCTCTGTAGCAGATTCGCAATTACATAAACCTTGAAAAGATGTTTAAACAATTGGGAATTTTTAGCGGCCTCATTGTTGTACCTTTTCTAGATTTTCGTTTTTACTATTCGGTTTTGCACAAAGTCCTACCTATGAAAAAATTTCTAATCTCAAGCTCATCTTGAAGTGCCTAAACATTAGTATCCTCCTATATGAAATTGATGGAATTATATGATCCGAAGATCCTATGCAGACAGGCATAAGCTGTGAAAGTTGGAACAAAATTGTCGTTCCAAAATTGTTCCAATCCTCCTATATGTTACATGTTATCTCCTCCTCCTTCTCTATAAGAAACGTCTGTATATAATCACTAGTAGTTGTTTCTTGCATTCTACAATTATATCATCTCAACATAAAAAAAATTAATTTTTCATATTTCATCATAATAAATATTTTTTATATTTTAAATATTTCACCTCCGGAGCGATTTTCGTTTTTTTCTTATATAAAAATAATAGACTAAAACAATCCCAAAACTTTGCAATTTTGGAATTTTATACTTTCTCCATTATGTGGTACTAATGCTACAAATTTCTGAAAAATTTTAAAATTGTAGTACTTTTAGAAGTGAAATAATATTTTCCATTTTTTTTAATTTTTAACATTTATAACGACCCACGCATTATGTTTATGAAAAGATTCAAATGTTTATTAGTGCAAGTGCACTACTTTGTACATAGCTTGAAAATTTCAGCTTCCTAGTTCATCCCATAATGCCTAAACAGTTATCTATTTGTTTAATTTTAAGAATTTTTAACTGCCAAACAAATTAAAATATCAAAATTTGTACAATTCTCATTTCGTTTTTTTAAGAATTCTACTTTTAAAAGAAATTTCAACTCCGTATCAGATGCGCAAATACATAAACCTTGAAAATTTGTTTAAACAATTGCGAATTTTCAGCGGCCACATTCTTGTATTTTATCAAGATTTTTGTTTTTTCCAGTCGGTTTTTCACAAAATCCTAGCATATAAAAAAAATTCGAATACCCAGCTCATCTGGAAGTTAATGTTTATTAATGTTATCTGTTATATGTTATCTGCTATATCCTGCTCTGTAAGAAACGTCGATATATAATGATATATATAGAAGTTTCTTACAGAGGCGGATATCATTATATATAGACGTTTCTTACAGAGTAGGAGGAGGATATAACATACTAGTAGAAGGTGCTTGCATTCTTCAAACATTTCATCTCACCTTGAAAAAATATTAATTTTTCAGACAGATATTTCATCATTACAAATATTCTATTAATTCTAAAGATTTTACCTCAGCAGCGATTTTAGTTTTTCCCAAATGTAAGAATAATAGTTTAAACCAATCCGCAAATGTTTCAATTTTAAACATTTTACACTTTCTCAATTATGGGGTACTAATGCTACACATTTCAGCCAAATTTTAAAGTTGTAGCACTTCTTGAAGTAAAATTATATTTTTCTAATTGTTTAAAATTTAAACATTTTTAACGGTTGCCGCAATATATATATGGAAAGTTTGAAATGTTTAATTGTGCAAATGCACTATTCTGTAAATAATTTGAAAATTGCAGCTTCCTAGCTCATCACGTAGTACCTAAAAAATTATTAAACTTTAATGTTCAAATGGGGTTAAAACAACCCCTATAATTAACAATTTTTTAATTTTCGATTTTTATAGTTGATTATGAAAAAAGTTCCATAATCTTACAAAATTTCAGCTTCCTAAACTTATTCGATTGGTCTACACACTCCATTGCGTTTTCCCATGCTACCTAATGGGAGATATTCCGAGGTCTCTGGAGTCGAACCCAAGACACTGTAAGCAAAAGTGACAAAAATACCTAATAGATATTGCAGCCATCTAGCAACACTGAAAAGTACATGTTTCTAGCTTACGGGCAAGTGCTCATAATTATTTTACAAATATGGCGCAATGCTTTTCTTATGGGAAAAAACGGAACTTTCGGAATTTATGGTGTCGAACTCATGTCACTAAGGTAAAAAGTCTCATTTTGTCTAAAGGTTTCTCCATTATATCTACAAAAACTTACATTTTCAGCTCTCTAGCTCTTCTAGTTTGGGCTGGACATTAGTATCCTCCTATATGTTATATATCATTATCCTCCAATATGTCTGTTATATCCACCTCCTCCTCCTCTGTAAGAAACGTCTATATATAATGATATATATATATTAGGGTGGTCGTTATTTTTAAGTTTTGGAAAACAGGAGGGGCACGTTTTGAATCTGTTCTATTATGAAAAATAATAATTTTGGTAAAATTATGCTAGTTTTGAATAATATTTATGGGTCACTATCATGATCTGAAAAATCGCAATATATCATTATGCTAAACATAGGTGCTCTCATTTTTAAATTAATTTCAATTTTAAACTTATTTGATTTGAATTGTGAATTGTAGATACTTAGTATTGAAAATTGTAATGTAACACCCATTGGTCAATGTTACGCAATACTGCAATAGATATAACCTTTCAGACGTACCCCTCAGAAATCCTGCGTAAATCCAGTTGGAGCACTGTTTGTGTTGTGTAATAATCCATATCAGGTCTTTTGGAACAATCTAGAACTGTCCAGAACGTTAAAGAACCTTCATAAACAATCGTAAATCGTTCCTCAATTCGTGTAAGTCGCATTCAGCAAAGGGAAGCAACAGCTAAGCAAATACTATCTCAATTCAATCCAACAGTTCCGCTAGTTGTGCATTGGAATGGCAAGCTGCTGCCAGATCTTACTGGAATGGAAGTAGTTATCGTCTTCCTATTCTAGTCACAGGTGATGGAGTAGAACAACTGCTCGGTGTTCCAAAAATTACAGGTGGAACTGGATTGGAAATGGGCTAGGCTGTTGTTGAAACTTTAGAACTGTGGAATCTAGCAGTGAAAGTGAAAGGAATGTGTTTTGACACTACTGCGTCAAATACTGGAAGAAAAAATTGAGCATGTATTTGGCTTGAACAGAAATTAGACAAGAACCTTTTCTACATTCCCTGCAGGCACCACATATTGGAGCTGGTACTGGAAGCTGTCTTCTCTGTCATCGTAAGTTCACCAGCGAGCCCAGAAATACTGATCATCAAGCTCATTGGGTGTCATTGGATAGGTCTGAATACAGAACTGCACTTGATGATGAGTTCACTGCCAGTGCTGTTGCCGATATTAAAGACGAAATAATCACTTTTGCTTCAGACCAACTGAACCAGCAGCAACCTGGCGATGATTACAGAGAACACCTGGAAATCTCTATCATCTTTCTTGGAAGTGAGGCTACTCGTGGGATTACATTTCTTGCTCCTGGTGCGATGCATAAAGCTCGTTGGATGTCCAAAGCCATTTATGTTGTCAAACTGTGGATGTTCAAAGGAGAGTTTCCATTGAAGACAAAAGAGGAAGCTGGGATAAGGGATATAGCAATTTTTGTTGTGAGATTCTATTTGAAGGCGTGGTTTCCAGCTTCACTTCCAACGGCAGCGCCTTTAAATGACCTGATGCTATTGAAGAACCTCCAACAGTACAAGCCTACAAACTCAATATTTGCCAACGCTGTTCTGAAGTAGCTTTCTCGTCATCTTTGGTACCTCAGCAAAGAGCTGGTTGCCCTTGCTTTCTTTGATAAAAAAGTATCAATATATACAAAAGCGAAATTGATTCAAGCTCTCCAAAATGATGGTAATGAGAACCACTCAAAGAAAGTGACTGTCGATCTGGATAGCATCTTGGAGAAAAATTTGGACTATTTTGTGTCAGCCAACACTTGGAGATTTTTCGACGTACTTGGTCTTGACTGGAAATACACAGAATTGGATACCGAACTCTGGGCATATGATAGAAACTACATTGCCACAGAAAAGTGCATCAGTTCCATCAATTGCATTAACGGTACGGCCGAAGGCGGAGTTGCCCTGATTGACGAATACAATCGATTACACACCCAGTGTGAACAGCAAAAGCAATTTCTTCTGCAGCTTGTCAGCGATCATCGGAGGAGATATCCAGACTTTGCGAAGGGAACAATTGCCACAAACAATTAATACACCACTGTGTCAGTATTGTTATGTTCATCATGTGGCAATGTAGCATGGAAATTACCAACTTTAAATTTTATATACTTTGTACTGTTACGTATTTTTTTAAATAAAGAAAACTTAATGTTTCAAACTTTGGTAGCAACCTCTAAATTTCATCTAAAATTTACCAAATTTTGGGAATATTGTTTTTTTAAATATTGGAGCAAGAAAGGCTGGTCCCTTTTTCAAAATAAAACGTTTGTTTTCCCCCATTAGGACTACCATAATATACCTATATATATATATATATATATATATATATATATATATATATATATATATATATACACATGTGCTACAAATTTAAAATTAAAAATTGTTTTACTCCATTATTTTTCCATAAGGAAAAATCGGTCCCGAGGAGAAATCTTTACAACTAAAGAAATATTTCCCAAGATGAAATATCTCTCTGAAAAATGAATTTTATTTCAAGGTGAGATGAAGTGCTTGCAGAAAGCAAGCACCTTCTACTATTGTGTGTGTGTGTGTGTGTATATATATATATATATATATATATGGATGTCAACAAGGTGTTGGGTTGAGGAAACCCAGTGAACACTCACCAATCAGACGATGAAGGGATAATTCCGAAAGCTCCTACGTTTGTGATGTTTCTGTGTTTTAGTGTTCTTTTACGTGTGTCGCTTCGATATCCCCGGGGCCTCGCCAACCTGAAGTCGTCTGATTGGTGAGTGTTCACTGGGTTTCCTCATCCCAATACCTTGTTGACATCCATATATCCATTTTGTCTTTCCTTTTCCGTAAGCTGTTATATATATATATATATATATATATATATATATATATATATATATATATATATATATATAACAGCTCTCATTTACTCTATCGCTGAAGAAGGGCACAGGCCCGATAAGCTTGCGTGTTTTTTGTTTTTGTGTTCGTGTGTTCAACGTGTCTCTTCGACGCCCCCAGCAGCCTGCCAACTTTGTCTCCGACTTGGTAAGTGTCCGCTGGGCTTCCTTCAACACCTTGTTGCCACCCTCTTTACTACCTTTTCAGTTCCTTAAGTCGATATATATATATATATATATATATATATATATATATATATATATATATATTTAAAATTTGGTAGAAATATGTGACATTATTAACCCAATGTGGAAAAAGTATAATATTCCTAAAATTGCGAAAATTAGAAATTTTTTCACTCCATAACGAAAATCGGTGGCGAGGAGAATTTTTTAAATTAAAGAAATGCTTCCCATGATGAAATATCTCTCTGTAAAATGAATTTTTTCAATTTGAGGTGAAATGCTTGCGGTATGCAAGCACCTTCTACTATTGTGTGTGTTCTAAACTGAAAAAAATCCAAAGCTGCTTGCGGGGTTCCAACCACCTCATCCCACCATCGCGTAATTACCAGTGATACAGTCATCTCGGCCATCATATCCTTGGGCTGGTGCTGCGATAATTGTGCATTTCAATTCGCTTGGGAAGATAGACAAGCGTCTATCATAGCAACGAGATTAAACAAACTATTGTGATTGTTGATGGTGTAAGGGAACTTTATTTTAATATGAATATGTATTGATACTAGCATTCCTTCGTTTTTGAAGGGTTATTTCTGCAAATAATTGTAGGTTTTTATTTATCGTAACTATTATTGTTAGTAAGTTTTTATTTATCTTAAAAACTTTTTATTTTTATTTATTTAAGATTATTTTAAAAACTGTTTTCCCTATGAGTTTCAAAAAGTATTACGTCTGGAAAATCATGCTACATATGAATGATGAATTTTATTATTATTATTAAAGTCTTATCGCCCCTCTTATAGTATCGCCTTACTCATGCATTTTATTATTATTACATTATAAACACATTCGTATTGCAATAATATTAGTAATCATTAATGCTATCTTCTCGGAATAGTTCACATTGAATATTTATTTGAACACTACTTTAGATGACTATATTTATGTAGTTTGTGCCATGAACACAATTTTATTCTATGGAACTGTTCACTTGGCTTATTTTTTACTTTGGATGATATATTTTCTAATTATAGGCCTTTAAAACCAGTTGTTCTTGCATTTTTCTAAAAGTCCTCAAATTTTAGTATCATATTCCTATTTTTCAGTATTTAACATAGGAAATAGTGTTGTAAATGATGTTAATTTGAACAAATTTAAATAACTCATTTTAAAGTGTTGTGTTGTAGCTTAGTTATCTGTAATTATACAGTGGTTTTATATGGATGGTTAATATGATGTTAGGAAAAGAACAATATATTATTTTTGTCGTTTAAGTTAGGTGACTAAAATATTAAATCTTCAAGTTTCACTCCTACTAGTATCTAAAACTGAATAACTCTGAACTAGTAATATATTTTCGTTAATTTTAAATAATATGAATGTACATGTCAGTATTTTCACTAATGAAACAAAAGATACTATCAAATTCCTTACTGCTTGTATACCAAGCATTCTTACGTTTATCGCTGAGTTTCTACTTCTGTCTACTATACTCATAAGATTAAAGCTGGTATACAATTTTGCTAATTTTTACGCCCATGCAAGCAAAAGGGTAATCATAATTACATTACAGAGTTTATTGATATTAAAGTATTAATTATATAAAAGTTGGTTAAAAAAATTTATTTTTATATCTTCACTTGTTTTCTTAAACAAGAAGTATCTCTTAACTAAAAGAAATGTCCCTATTATGAGCTGAGTTAAATAGGCCTCTAAGGTTTAGTCCCAGAGATGTAGACTCAGCTATAAATTTAATAAATCGGTGCTCAAATCGATGAATAAAACATTAGTAGTACAATAATTTGAAATCCTTTACTGCTGGTAAATTGTTGAAACATATTGGTTGAGCGATCTGCTTTTGAGAACAAGAGCCAGTTAGCGACTACTTAGCAGTGTATATGGAATACTAAAACTCAAATCTCATGCTCTGGTTTAGCGTTCATTAGAATAATAACAACCGCAGTTTCTTCTAATAGCATTGACGAGATAATTCTGATCGTATACCTTAACCCGTTTTTTTCCTTTCAGATC
This sequence comes from Tanypteryx hageni, assembly GCA_028673005.1. NCBI lineage: Eukaryota > Metazoa > Arthropoda > Insecta > Odonata > Petaluridae > Tanypteryx > Tanypteryx hageni. The sequence continues at coordinate 5,665,934 of CM054113.1, read as the reverse complement.
TAAATTAATTCCGAATAACCAAAAATTCGATTTTCTCTTTTAATGAACTTATTCACGCGTGGAGTAAGAGTAAAATTTGCGTGTGTCCAAATTGAAGAGAAAAACTATTGACAAAATCTAACAGATCTGAATTATAAAAATTAAAAGGTTGAATTATCGAGTCTAATAAACTGTCGACGTAACTCTTGTAGCGATAAACTGTTTGATAAACTAGGTAAACATTTTTCATGCTATATTAATAGCCGTTCACTTCGGTAATTTACCAATAGTTGACTTTTATATATTACGTTTACATGGCAATGCGACCAATGAATTCTTTGTCGCCGAAAAGGATTTTTTGCGGAATCAGGTTTGACGAACAAAATTTTTTTAGTTTTAGTAAAAAAAGAACAATTTTGTGGAATATTCATTAGAAGACCAATTAGTTTGAGCATTTTATTACGAGAGCATAGTGCGTAAAAATCATTTCTAATGCTATTATGGAATATTTTACTTGTATCGACTGAAAGAGTTACTCCATTAATGCGTGTATAAGGAAGAAAAATTGCATCGTGAGCACAGCAGATTATTAACTTATACAAACCCGGGCTCGCACCTGTGCGTACGCAATGACATATGCGAATCGAAGGCGAAAGGGCTTTCCCCCTTTGTGGTCAAAATGGGCAGCCGCTGGAAACTAAGGATTGGAGTCACGGGGTGGATTAGGGTCGGAAGACGGCGGCGGGGCGTCGAAGCAGGGGGTGGCGATCATCTCCCCCTACCATCAGCGCACGGCATTTCGCCCGTGGCCGTGATAAAGGTCAAAGGTCGAGGATAGGGAGGAGCCGGAGGTCATATGCATTGAACCAACACGTTAATGCGGGAGGTGGTGGTCGGGGAGTGAGAGACTTCGGAAAGAGGGTGCAGAGGAGATGTGTGTAGGGCGGACTCGGAATGTGTCTTTAGTGTGCATATATTTGTGTCTGCTGTTGTAGGAGGCAGATTAGTCGGGTGGCGCATACTCGGCGGGGGTTGAATTTTCCTCCATTGTCGCTCCTCTTTGGAAGGTATTTCGCGGAGGAAGGGGAATTTGACGCAAGCAAGACCTTTCTGAATACTCTGGGATGATAATAACGGGAGGATGGCGAGGGGGGAGATGGAAGGGGGTGAGCGTGGGTGGTAGGAGGATGTCTGCTCCCAGTGGAAATTGGTCGGAAGTTAGGTGGAATGGATGGTAGAGGGAAGGGCTTGGTGGGTGGGGAGGAAATCAAACCTCGTGCCTCATAAGAGTTTTTGGTTGGAAAATGAGAGGCCAACGGGTGTTTGCCACAAAAGAAACATTTCATTGAATAGGTTTTGCGCAAACATAGCTTTGCACAAATGAATTATCTCGGAACTTTTTCGTATATCTTCTTCGCTTATTTCCCTCACATCACTTCATTGCTTTGCCTTTTGCTTTATTCTTTGGCTACTGTTGACGAAGAAATTACACAACCGTTGTTTTTCCAACCAGAAAACACTCCTTTTTGTGATCCGGTTCCATATTTTTCCAATTTGTATTTGTATTTATATTTATATATATATATATATATATATATATATATATATATATATATATATATATATATATGTATAACACAACACGTAAACAACTAATACTATAACAGATAAAGCAGTATAATTTTTACAAGAATCTATCAAAATTTCTTTTATCTAGAGATGGCATATGTTTCTCCTTTCCCCGTACCTAGTTTAGGGAAAAGTAGGCAAATATGGAATAGTCTCCTAATGTGGTGTACCACAATATTTCAAGTCTGGTGTGTGGCTGCACCGACTTTACCGAAGGAAAGGGTCGGCCAAGAGTGTTTTTTTTCGTTGCTTATTGAAGTTCATTCAGTGCGTTTCAAAGGTTTTGAAAGGCATTTATTTATTGCTTTATTTTGTAGGTTTACTTATTGCACACTTTTTTAATCTTGGCGTTTACATTAAGCATTTAAAGTGTTCTTTAATCTGTTGGTGAAGAAATTGCGCCTACTTTATTAGTTTCGTTGTTACACGTCTTCGAAATCCAACATGACGAGGTTCCAAATATGGACCACTTAGGTTTACTAATATTGAATAGTATTTTATATTTGCACCCTCGTTTTGATAAAATGTCAGTAATTATTTACATTAACTACCGTAAAGCTTTGCTACAATATTTAAGCTTTACAAAAGAAAATGTTCTAATTACTAAGTAATTCGTTCAAAAAATCATAAAAGTGATTTATTGTAAACTGTAACATATTTAAGCGATTTTAGTCTTATATCATAATATCTTAATATATTTATAAATTTTTGAAAATTGGGGCAAAGTAGCCCATAACGGCTGCAACTTTGCTCCACATTATTAACCAACGCTATATTGCTGGATAGACATGGTAAAGTAAAGTTGAACCATCACATTTTCTCCATTACGATCATAGGAATATGAAATGCTGACTTTAAGTGAAATTTTTCATTTTTGTTCCCAAAAGAACCCATGAAATAAAGAAATATTTCTGTATTTGGAAAATGTACAAAATATACAGCATAATTGGTTCATAACATTTGTTAAACCAAAAAAATTTTTAAACTTTACAAAGATCAGAAATAAACTCGAACCATAGCCTTCTGGTATTGGATATAGCCACAAAGCTCTAGCAATTAAGAAAAGAAAAAGGAGCGTTACTAAGACGTAACTAAGCGACAATTGTTAACAATAGTCTTCTGTAGGTGGCGTGGTGGTGGCAGCTAAAAATATAAGATATCTCTTAAATAATGCATTATATGGAAAAATGTTTCAAACAAAGGTTGTAGGAACATAATGTCCTACAACTTTTATATTTATACATTTTTATATTTATCAAATATTAAAGCATATATTTTAAAATAATGGGTAAGTGACAAGAGTAAACACCCACTTCCGGTTGACCTATTTTTACCAAAAACTAATCAGTTATTGCAACTTTTATAAAAATGTTAAATATAAAATTTCGCGATGACGTGATTAATAGTTTTTGAGTTAAAGCACCCACAAAAAGCTATCACACACACGCATAGACATCATCGAGAAAATGGTCAAAACGTGTTCAGGGGACCTCAAAACGTGTATTTCCGTTAAAATCTAGAAGTCGATTTCTTTCATGAATAGTACTTTCCCCTATACTACGTATATGGAGAAAGTAAAAATTTATCACTAAAAAAGAAAATGGTATTCCATAATTGGCTACTTTCCCCTATTGTTTTCATGATAAAAATCGATTTTGAGATTTCAACGGAAATACATTTTTTGAGGTCCTTTGAACATGGTTTGACAATTTTATCGATGATGTCTGTGTGTATGTGATAGAAAATTTGTGAGTGCTCTAACTTAAAAACTATCAATCAGGTCAACGCAAAATTTTGTTTGACATGTTCGTTAAAGGGACAAGAGTTGATTAGTTTTTGGAAAAAATCAGTCAACCGAAAGTGGGTGTTTACTTTTGTCACATCCGTTTTTTATATTTGCTTTAAGATTTGATGAATTTAAAAAGTATTTGAACAAAAGTTATAGGAAGTTTAATTTTCTACAAACTTTGTTTGAAACAGTTTCCCATATAACGTATTGTTTAAGAAATATTACAGGTATGGATAAATCAGAGTTTTTGTGATTTTTTTTATGTATTTGTATATTTGATAATTTAGTTTTCGCTTTAATTAGGCCATCAGTTAAGAAACGAGATTAATTTATTTTAGCTACGAGTCTAAGAAAATAATTCATCAGTCTGCACACCTTTCTCCAGGAGGAAAGTTATTGAAAGCTATAAGGCTCCTATGCACGATCGCTCAGTTGAATAATTGAATATACAGACTGTTGAGTTTCTGTGACGCTCCTCGGTGAATGATGGCAGAAGAACTCCGAACGAAGTGGTCGGTGTCGCGGCGATGTTATAAATCGCTCCCTGGCCAAGGTTGACTCTTAGAGGTGTCAATCTGAAGAAGTGGGTCGGTGACAGGAAAGCCCTGTGAGAGCGATGAATGGCACCAGGGTAAAAGGATCGCGTTCTCCATGTAATTTAGCAATATGGATCCCTTTGCTTTCTTGAAATAATCATTGATGATGTTGCAGATAAGTTTTTGTTATGCTACCGAAATGATTCAACGTAGACTTTACTTACTTTTTGAATTTTTTAAAATTATTATTTGATCACGTTTCAAAGTGATATTTTTTATTTATATATAATTTTATCAGTTAAAATAATTAATTAAATGCACTGCTTCTTTCGACTTATTTCGCATATTTCCATTTGTGTGCTCCTACGCATAGTTTGTTTTAAAACTTTGGTTTCAATCATATAGCCCTGGGAAAGATGAAACCATTTTGTAGTATATGCGCTTCTAATCAAAGCGAGCCTTCATGAGCTCAATGAGGTAAGAACTAGAGACACGAATCACTAAAAAAAGTATTCTCTGATGACTCTTCCATAAAAATGTAGCACATCTCGTTTTTCCTGCCGCGTGAGTTAATGACGCAGCGGGATCATTTATGATTCTCGACAAATCTGGCGGACCATCTTAATTTTTAAAAACATTTTTAATTCAAAAACGCTATTGCGCACCCATAATATTATTTTTTTATTTATTTACACTCGATTAATAAAATTGAACACCAATAGAAAGGCGCGACTAATTTGAAACCCTTCAACAGGAAGGAATTTGAAAATGGGTTTCTTATTGCGGAGAAGAAATGACGGAAATATTATTTAAATATAAAATGAGAAAGGAGGAGATGTGGGAGAGGGAAAGAAGGATTGAGAAAGAGAAAGTGTGAGAAGTGTTCCCTGGCTTAGAACGAAACCTTCAAATCGCATGCAATATCTGGCCAACTTGTATTTACAAAATTTCGCCTTTTATTCCTGTCTTCCGTTCGTTTGTCATCACCAGCGGACTTGTAGCAATAAATTCTTCATCCAGCTCTGGACGTCGTGAAATTTTACCGATGTTGGCCATTATGCTCCCATAATGCCCAGCTATACCGTCGGCAGGGACATGACCCGCTTCCACCCCTCGACCCCCCGCTTTCCTTAATTTACATGGACTCCTCCCTCACTGCGTCCTCTCCCATTAATACTTTAGGTAAAATTTCCGACTGTCCTTTGTGGGGACCCCTCGTCCTACCTCGAGAGAGAAAGAGAGTTAAGCCCTCCTATGCTCCTTCCCTTCTCTCTCTCCCTCCTTCCATTCCTCCCTCCCTCCTTCCTTCCCTCCCTCTTACCCTCCATCCCTCTTACCCTCCCTCCTTCGATCCCTCTTTCCCTCCCTCCCTCTTTCCAACCCTCTCTTGACATCTTATCATTTCTTTGCAATTCCGTGCCCTCGATTTCTCCGACAGAAATGACGTGGCGCAGCAGCTTTGAAAACGATTATATTGCCTGGTATTGTGCAACGAAACAGTCGACTCGCGATTTCCGTCCCTCGCTTCATTTTCTTTCCTCTCCCCACCACAACTACCTCAGGTAAGTGCACCGCAAATGGCGGTGAACTCGATGGCGTGTTGGGAACACGCGGCTTCACTGCTGCCTTCGCTATCCTGCTTAATTCCGCTTTTACCGTTTTGTTCCACTCTTTTACTGAAAATATTTAATACATTCCGACATATTTTCGGAGCTTTGAAGAAGCTTTATGAAAAACAGGTTACGGGGCACTGCTAAAATGAAATGTTTGTGGCCGATTTAGTTTCATTTTTATCATGTAGGATTTTTAAATAAACAAAGCTTAACACTTTCATTTATGAATAAATTAACAGATAGGCCCGCTATCCCTAGACTTTCATACAAAAATATGAAAACGATATTTGTCCTACACGATTAATAATACTAAGTGGTGTATCATGCGTATTTATTTAATCCGTTGAAATTCCACTTGAGAGAGAAAGGAGAGAGACGAGATTTATGCCATATACTTCCGTTTCAATGATGCTTTATTTTTCCCTAATTCTCGAGTCTGGCTTTCAATTATTTATTGATGTAAAACGAATAATTCAAAGACATGAAGATATCTTTGCCTAGCAGTTGACTGGGAATTTTAATGATGATTTTAGTGTTATGCGGGTATCAATGGCGAACAAAATGACATTCTAGAAAAGCAGAAGTAAAATTTTGAGTTTTGACTTTGTGTCCAGCGTATGCCTTTCTGCATAGAATATACATCATCACTTTCATAAATATCAATGAAACATTTTATAATGCTATAAATCATATCCATGAATCTTGAAGTGATCTGAGTGATTTCCATTGATATATATTTTTCATTTCCGTAGTCTCATTATTTCCAGCTGAAGTAGCCTGATTAGTAGATTAAAGTATAAGTTTTCTATCGCTTTTAAATGTTTATTTATTTTAATTTTAGAAAGATGTTTTGTTCTATGATTAGAAATATATTTTTAAAAACGTATAAATATCATAAGGAATTTCATTATTCATCGTCGAAGTCTGATTTAGACGAATTCAATTATAAAACAATCATTAATGTATATAAGGAAAGACTGCTATCCCAGTAATTATTTTTTTTTATTTTTATTTGTTTGAAAATAATTTTAGTTCCAATAAATTAATTCATTTTATTTTTATACATTTCCGATTTAAATATCTTCCGTCGATATTCACTGGCTTTCGCACTTGAATTCCATCCTTTGTGGAAATTCTCAATTAGCATATATATGGCAGCTATTTGATATGAGCCTACTTTTTTTTCTATAATGTTTATGTATAGTATTGGTGTTGCCACTATCATGTATATTATTAAAGACATATAATGATCTCGACAGTTCTAATAGGTTTTAGAAATGTTCGCCCATTTTTTAAATTCTTGATCTTCCGATATAAATGCGTCAACATATTTCAATCACTTCTATTGGGAATATTTCGGATTTTAGTGCTTTGACCTTGTAGATGCAGAAACTCATCGCTTGTTATAATGGGGTTTCGATCATTAGCGAATAAAGGCTGTATTACATGATGACGCTTTAAGGTGCGTTTCCATGCACGCGTTACGCGCGTCGAGAACTGACTCTACCCAATCAGAGGCGTTACGCGCGTTGGCCGTGACGGCGCGTTGGAGTTGAGAAAGTTTCAACTTCGACGCGAATAACGCGTAAACATTTTAAAGATGGCCGTTGTGCGAGAAAGAACAAACGAACACTAAATTTATTTGGCCGCCTACAGCCGGAAGACTCTACGCCTGTGTAAGATTTAGATATGAATTCCATTGACGAATTCATCATTAACGAAATCATCCTCCCTTCTTTTACAATATAAAGAATTAAAGATATATGGATAAATATCTCCGGGAGAAAGCATGGACTGAAATTGGAAATAAGGATCAGAAAAATGGCAATTACAAAATTGAATACGATTATTTCTATGTATGAATTGCATTATTAAATATGGAATAAGGTTTCCTCATAATGTAAATGAATACATTGTGATTAAAAACGGGTCAAACACGCTGGAAAAGGGTCCTTGATCGGTATGTGAAATGATTCAGAACCAGTAAGTAATAATAATAAAAAGTAACGCCATCTCACCACTCGATCGTCCATTTTTTTAACGAGGAATCACAACGTACAACTTAAAACAAAAAATGCGCGCGTCATAGCAGTCAATTGTCTCTATGAATTTGGATGGTGTTAGCTGAACGGATTTTAAAGAAATTTCGTTTGTAGGCAGAGTATAGAACGTAAAAACGACATGAATATGTTTAGAACGGATAAAAAAGCAGCGCTACCACAATATAAGTATGAATAATTTTCTGATTTCAAAGCATATACAGTATACGATTATACTACGGTGACTTCGACGAAAAGCTCTTCTGTACCAGGGAAAACCCGTGTGCATCCCTGCATATTAGTGCTTTTCGTCATTGCTGAAAAGCACTATTGTCTTCGTGGTGTCCGTCCGTCCGTACGCATATATCAGGAAAAAATTGGCTTAACCGATTTCATCTAAATTTGGTAAATAGAATCATCACATAAATATAGAACTAAATTGGCATACTTCTACCAGATCAACTTAGCAGGGATGCCACAATTACAAAATTAAACTATTCGGAAATAATGAATTTGGAAGGAATTGGATCAAGCGATTTCGACGAAATTTAGCTTGAAAAAGGTGTGTAGCATTAAAAAACAAAATCAATATCAATATATATAGAGGTTCCTTACAGAGAAGGATATCATTATATATAGACGTTACTTACAGAGGAGGATATAACATATATATAGGAGGATACTAATGTCCATTCCAAACTATAATAGCTAGAGAGCTGAAAGTTTGTTTTGTAGATATGATGAAGAAACCTACAGATAAAATGAGACTTCTTACGTAAGTGACATGGGTTCGACTCCAGAAATTCCAAAAATTTGCGTTTTTTCCCATAAGAAAAGCATTGCGCCATTTTTTAAAATTAATTTCGGGCACTCTTCTATAAGATAGAAAAATGAAATTTTCAGTGTTGCTAGATGACTGCAATATCTATTAGCAATTATGGTTACTTTTGTTTACAGTGTCCTCGGTTCGACTCCAGAGTCCCCGGAATATCTCCCATAAGTAAGCATGGGAAAAAGTTATTTCGCTGTGTAGACAAATCTAATACGTTTAGGAAGCTGCAATTTTGCAGTATTATAGAATTTTGCCCATAGCTAACTGTAAAAATCGAAAATTTTAAAATTGTTAATTGTTAGGGGTTGTTTTAACCCCAGGTGTACATTAAAGTTTAATAATTTTTATTTTGGTAACTATAAGTAGTAGATTCAAGTATTTTAAAACATTTTGCAGAAAATTATAGGTAAAATCTGAAAAAGTTCAACAATGCAACCGCTAAAAATTTGCAATTGTTTAAACATATTTTGAAGGTTTTTGTATTTCCGAATGTGCTACGGAACTGAAATTTGTTTTATATGCAGAATTTGTAAAAAACGAAGTAGGGATTATACAAATTTTGATAACTTAATTTGTTTGGCAGTTAAATATTCTTAAAGTTTAAACATATACGTAGATGTGTAGATACTTCGCGGCAAGTTAGAAAGCTGAAATTTTAGTCATTTAGGGCGTTGTCTATATAAAGAAATAAACATTTCAATGTCTCTACGAAATTGTTATTGCAGCCGTTAAAAATTATTTAAATTTAAAGAATTTGATAAATGTTGTTTCACTTCTAAATGTGCTACTAATTTAAAATTTGGCAGAAATGTGGTGCATTATTAAGCTAATATTAGTGATTGTTTTACTCCATTATTTCTCCATAAGGAAAAAACGAAAATCGGTGCGGAGGAGAAATATTTTGAATTAACACATGTGAACACGTGTTAACACATTTCCCATAACGAAATATGTCTCTGAAAAATTAATGTTTTTTCAACGTGAGATGAAATTCTTCCAGAATGCAAGCACCTTCTACTAGTTTTTAATATATATGTAGAAAACAGGGCCGCCATAATACAATTGATAAAAAAATTCATTTTAGAAATATTTATGTTAAACTTTTCAAATAAATTTTTACCAAATTTATAATTTTTAATTTACAAATATATACAAAATTATAATAGCATATTTGGACATGATAAACCAAACAAGAATGCCACACTTACAACTTAAATTCTTTCAGTAATTACGGATTTGGAAGAAATTGCAAGAACGAATTTTAACTAAATTCTGTATGTAAGATTTGTACAACATGCCATAATGAAATCACGATATTTAAAGCGGAGTTAAAGAGGAGAGCTACCACAGTAAAAAGTAAAAATATATTTCCTTTACACGTATTTCTAGAGAAATGAGAAGGATAATCCAGTATGGTATACCTATATTATCTTCATTTAATAAACATACAAAATGTCATATTTCAACCGGGTCGGCTAAACAGGGTTACCACAATATCAAGGTTAGAATTTTTCTGTAACTTTGAATTTCGAAGGTATTAGCTGAACCGATTTCAAAAATATATTTCGTTTTTAGGGCGAGTATAGAATTGCAAAACAAAATGAGCACGCTTAAAACGGATCTATAAAGCAGGGTAGCGACAATATAAGGAAAAAAATTTCTGATTTCAAAGCAAATATATTAGTATACGATTATAATACGGAAAATTTGACGAAAAACACCTCTGTACCACGGAAAAACCGTGTACATCCCTACTTGTTAGTGCTTTTCGTTAAATCTGAAAAGCACCATTTTATTCGTGATATCCGTCCGTACGCATATTTCAGGGAAGATTTGGCTCAACCGATTTAAACAGAATTTTGTAAATGTAATTTTCACATAAATTTATGACCAACATGACATATTTCGACCGGATCGACTTAGCAGGAGTGCCACAATAGAAAGAAAATCAATATCATTATATATATATTTAATATAGATATAGAAATCAGGGCTGCCACAATAAAAAAGTTATTTTTACAAGTATTTGTTTTGAAGAGCTCACATCAATTTTAACTAAGTTTAATATTTGTAATGTGCACATATATACAAAACCATAAGAACACATTTGGAGGATCAAATAAACAGGGGTGACACACCTACAAATTATATTCTTTCATTAATTGCGGATTTGAGAGTAATTTCCATAATGGATTTCAACTAAATTCTCTATATAAGATTTGTACCACATACTACAACGAAATAAAGATGTTTAAAGCTGAGATAATGAGCAAGGCTACCACAATAAAAAGTAAAATTATATTTTTACACGTATTTATAGATATCTAGCAGCATGAATTTTAATCCAATATGGTGTCTACATATAATCTTCATATAAATAAATAACAAAAACACCATATTTAAACCGGATCGACTAGACAAGGCTACCACAATATCAAGGTTGGAATTCTTCTGTAACTATATGTTTGGAAGTTTTTAGCTAAACCTATTTAAAAATAAATTTCGCTTGTAGAGCTAGTATATAATGGCATAATTAAAAGAATATGTTTGGAGCGTATCTATAAATCAGGGCTACCACCATATAAGGAAAGATAATTTTCTGATTTAAAAGAAAATAGATTAAATAATTTTAGTTCATAAAAATGAAGGCTGTTTAACTATTAGTTAAACCATATAAAGAAATATATCACTAATTATTTACCTGCGTTTCTCATTCTCGTCCGCTCCCACGGAAGGGCATTTTATCGGATAACGAAGGGTAACTAATTATTGAGAGTTAGTTTATTTCTGCCTGTTATTTACCAGCCATTCCAGCGAAAATGGACAACTCTGAATAGATGGGCAGCTTTACGCTACATTTTTTCCACGCTTGACACGCACCCCCTTTCTATTGTCCGTGCGCGGCGAGGTGGCACTCCCTCGCATCGAGACACGCTCGGCCTCTGGTGGCGACAAAAGGCTCTCTCATATACCATGGCAACCGAACAGGTAGAGAGAGATAGGCAGAGAGATTGGGAAGTGAAGGAAATGGAAGGAAAGAGAGGAAAGAGCGAAAAGAGAATCGCAATGCCTTCTCCTTCCTATACTCCATGGAGATTTTATGATTTAGATCTCTCGGTAGTGATATTCCTTCTATAGCACGCATTTACTCTTCATTTGTCGAAGTGTATTATTCATCCATCGGTAAAAAGATGGGAAGGGGAGTAAGGAGGGGTGTATAGAGGGGTGGGGGTGTATTGAAAGGGTTTTAAGGAGGGGGAATCGTTCCTTTAGCCTACTCCCTTCCCCTTCTTTCAACTCCCCCCACATTCACATCTATGCTGCCGTTCGTGGCGAGTGTGCGGTTGCCTGTGGGAATCCGCGCATCTGTCTCGGGGTCGTCCCATCCTCTCACCAAGTATTGCGAGAACACCGATCCCAAGTAGCTTCCTTCACTTATGAGAGATATACACAACTTTCGTTGCATTTTATTTCCCGGTGTTCTATACAATCTTCGCATTATGTTTTTTTATGATCGATTGACGTGAATTTTGCATTTAAATCACCTGCAAATCGTTTTACCTTTGCGCAAAATATATCTGAGAATAATATACGAACGTGCACTCAATTACATCCTTTTTATCGTCTAGAAGTCAAAAATTTTTACGTCCAGTTTTTTAAGTTCGACGCCAATGCGGAGTTTATCAAGAGCTTTTGGAACTGTTAATCTGTAAATATTTCAGAACTCGATGTTGATAAGTGCGGATTCAACTTGGAATAAATAGGACAAGATAGATCGAAATGATACGTATGCGTTCTTCTCGAAATGTTCAGCGCATTTGTCGCCGAAAATTGGATTGTATATGTGCGTTAGGAGAAGGCGAAAAGAGAGACAGGCGAACTTTTGGGAGAAGTCAATGTGTGGGAGGGATATAATATAATATAGAGTTTCGGTGAGAAAGAGGTGGCGAGAGGAATGGCTGTTTAGGGCGAGGTTGAGAGCACTGTAAGGCAGCGTTTTCCAAACATTACAAGAAAGAAAGAAAGAAAGGAAGAAAAATAACTTTGCGCCCCCTCCCCTTACCAAAGAAAAATTTCTTTGTATCACCCTCTACATCATGTTCAGTCAAAATTCATAACCAACAATTGCAGTTAATATAACAACCTTTAGAAAAATAAGGACAAACGATACGTCCTAACCAATTGAGGGATAGGATTTGACGGCTGCATATTTTAGTTCTTGCAGTTATGATGGATGAACGGATGTCAAATATACGTGTAATATTTTGCGCCACCCCTGCGATCTATCTCCCTCCTCCCCCAGGGGTTCGCTCCCCCTATTTTTAGAAACCATTGCTGTAAGGCAAAGACGAGAAAGAGAAACTGTTGTGGATGGATTGTTCTGTTGCATGCCAACGGAAGGAGTAAGGTAGAGAGAGACAATGATAATTATTATTAAAGTTTGCAATTTTAAAATTTGTAGAACAGGTGAATTCAGGAAAAGATATAACTCATTTTGTATTTATTGACTTATAAGTCCTGTGATGTTAGAAATTCCATTTGATAGCAAGAGTTCTTTGGTCCTCTTATTTCCTATGATATTTCAAATTGTTTGGTTTTTCTAAGAAAACTGCAAATCGTATTAGACGTAAACTTTCGCGTGAATTTCCAATGTGACATAATTTTAAAGGATCATTTAAAAAAGGTTCTCAGATATTTAAACCTATTTGTTCAAAAAGAAAGCATATTTACATTTTACTTGTACTCTCACGGTCGCATTATCGTATATGCAGTTAAATATTTGTTTCAGCGGCAGCATTCGATTAACAGTTTCGAATCATATGTTATTTTCTTAAAAAATTTTCTCTATTCCATACTCAATAATGAGAATACATTTTTGGCTACTTGCAGGGTATTATAATTAGTAAATTATCCAAGGTAAATATTTTCAACATTGAATAAAATCAGCAAAATAGCTACAACTTGCTTGTGCAGTAAAAAAAATATTTTTCCAGTAGAATCTCTCATGCAAAAAAAATAATTGGCAGTAGAAAAATAAAATTACAGTAAAAAGATAAACTGTCAGTATTCAAGAAGCTGTACAGAAATTGCAATTATGGACACCAAAATTATGGCTACGTTTTAGTATACGTCACCCATGGCGATTTTTGTTCTTCTTTTGTTGTTTTGGGAAATTTTTGCATGGAGGAACATTTTGCTCTTCCTCACCGTGTTGGATAAGTTGGCTGAAGTGATAGTGAAGTTTTCTCGGGTTTCCAGCCGGGTTATTACGGAGTTCTCATCCGACGCTTCGGTAGATCAACATGGCCCTAAAAGGGTCAAGCACCAACCCAACAACAAGAGCCCGGAGCAGGAAAAACCCAAAGCCTGCCTGTCCTGCACCTCAACGATATCAGGAAAAATCTCAAGTATTTTAGCAAGACATGGGATTAGAACCGTTCATAGGCTGCCTAGGAAAACTAGGAGTTTCCTGCATCGAATTAAAGATGATCTGGGCCTAAAAACATCGGAGACCCACAGGATCTCGTGTGAGTGTGCGAAAGATTACATCGGACAGACATGCCGCACAATCGAAACGAGACTGAAAGAACACGCCGGATGAATCAGAAAACTACTCGGAAAAGCCCGCGAAGGCCGAACACAGCCTGCAATGTATGTTCCCAGCTGATTAACCTCTTGCCTACGCGCAATGGGTATCTAAGAGGTAGTACAATGAATAGCTGGATAGCAAGGGAGAAGAGAAACCCGGTGCCGGCATTAGCCAACTCTTAACGAAGAAGATCAAGGTGACTAACGGCTTAACGTCCCTTCCGAAGTAGGTAACAGCTAAATTTGCGCGGTCTCCTCAAACCACACAAACAGAGGGGCGGGCGACCTAGGAAAAAATCCTACTTGCGCAGGATTCGTGCCCGCTGCCTTTTCAAGCAGCAGGCGAGTAGCAGTCAGCGTCCTAACCACTACAGCACCGGCACCCCGAACACAGCCTGACCTCGTATCACCGAAAAAAATTCACAGATTGGGATCTTTTGGTGAAGGAAGATATTGAAATTCGGTGGAACCGCAACAGCTTCAACCGAGACACCGGGTTCCTTCTCAGCAAGGCATGGGACCCAATGATAGCTCAATCAGCCAATGAGCGCCAAGCCAATAGGACCACACCACACGTCATCCAATCACCAACCAGCTGCCATCACACACACCACCGCCATCTCGGCCATTTCAGTCATTACACACCATTGCATAGCCATCCAATTTGAGTGTTTCAGAAGAAAATTGAGTGTGTAACCAAATTTCAGAAACGACTAAATATTATCGTACTGGCCAGAAAGGTGATCTCCAAACTCATTAATATGGCACAAGAGAAACAGCGTTAACATGGCATATATATAAAAAGTCACAAGAGCTGAGCATATGTATTATCGGAATGAATTGAAATCGTCACCATAGATTATTAAATGACAATCACTGCCATCACTTCGCCCAATGTAAATTTTGCCGCCTCTGAGCCATAGGTATCAATTTATAATCTCAAGAGAGAGATAGAAAGAGGTGAAAAGGAATAGGTATAAAGAGACATTTGTGGAAGGTGGTGAAAGGTAGAGATAGTATGAGATGGAGAGAGATAGGTGTAAAGCGAGGATTGAGGAAAAGTGAGAAAGAGACAGTTCGAAAGAGATGAAGAGGGATAGGTATAAAGAAGGTATTTGGAAGACGCAGAGAGATTGGGAGATAGAATGATATGTAGATGGAAAGGATTAAAGAGAAGATTGAGGATGAGGGAGAAGGAGATAGATAGAGAGAGAGAGTAAGAAATCGGTGTAAATAAGTGCTTTAGGAAGAGAGAGAGAGAGATAGCGACGGAGATAGAAAGAAATGGAAGGCGTTAGGTGTAAATACAGGATTGAGGAAGTGTCAGAAATTGAGATATATAAAGAGATGGACAGGGATAGATGAAAATAGATAGTGGAGGAAGAGAGAGCGGGAGATAAAAAGAGTTAGAGAGATGTAGGTATAAAGAGAGAATTGAAGAAGTGGGAGATAGAAACAGATGGAGAGAGTTTGGAGTAAAGAGAAGATGGAGGAAGAGGGAGACAGTGAGAAATAAAAATTAATGGAGATAATTGTAAGGAGAGGGTGAGAGAGAAAGGGAGATAGAAATAGATGGAGAACAATTGGTGTAAAAACTGGTTTGAGGAAGAGGGAATGTGAGAGAGATTGAAAGTGATGGAGATGGATTGGAAAAGAGGTAGAATGAAATAGATATTAAGAAATTGACAGAGATAGATGTAAAGAGAGGGTGGAGGAAGAGAGAGAGAGATAGTGATGGAGATAGAAAGAGATTGAGAGCGATAGGTGTAAAGAGAGGATTGAGGAAGAGAGAGAAAGAAAGAGATGGAGCGGGATTGTAGTAATAAAAGGGGGGACGAATCGACAGAGAGAGAGAGATAGAAAGAGATAGAGAGGGATCTTTGTAAAGAGAGGATTGAGTAAGAGGGAGAGAGCGAGAGAGAGAGGGAGATAGAAGGAGATGGAGTGTGATATGTGTAAAGAGGTGATTGAGGAAGTGGGAGAATAAGAGAGATAAAAGTGATGGAGAGATATATTTTTAAAGAGTTGATTGAGTAAGACGGAGAGAGAGAGAGAGGGAGATAGAAAGAGATATAGAATGATGGGAATAAATTGAGGATTCAGGAAGAGAGAGAAAAGTGAGATAGAAAGAGTTGGAGATGAATATGTGTAAAAAGAAGATTGAGGAAGAGAGAAACAGAGGGGAGGTGGAGAGAGATAGAGAGTGATTGCTGTAAAGAAAGGGTGGAAGAAGTGGAAGGAAGTGAAAGAGATAGAAAGAGATGGAGAGGAATAGGTATAAAGTGAGAGTGGAGGATGTGGGAGAGAGAGAGAGATGGAAATAGATGTAGAGGGTCGGCTCTAAATAGAGAATTGAGGAAGCTAGAGAAAGACAGAGATATAATGAGATGGAGATGGATAGGTGTAATGGAGGATTAAGGATGATGGAGGAAAAGAGAGAGAAGATGCAGAGCGATGGGTTTAAAAAGACGATTGGAAAGTGATATATAGAGAGATAGAAAGTGATGGAGAGCGATAGCTGTAAAGAGAGGGCGGAGAAAGATAGAGATAAAAAGTGATGGACATGGATAGGAGTAAGGAGAGGATTGAGGAAGTGGGAGAAAGTGAGAGATGGATAGAGATTGAGAGGGAAATGTGTAAAGAGAGGATTGAGGAAGAGAGAGCGAGAGGGAGATTGAGATGGAGAGATATAGTTGTAAAAAGAGGATAGATGAAGAGGCGGAAATAGAGAGAGATACAAATAGATGGTGAGGGATAGGATTAAAGATAGGATGGAGGATAGAGAGAGAGATAGAAAAAGATGTAAAAGGATAGTTGTAAGGGGAAGATCGATGTAGAGGGAGAGAGTGGGAGATAGAAAGTGCTAGAGAGAGATAGGTGCAATGAGAGAGTGGAGTACGAGGTAAAAGAAGAGATAGATAGAAAGTGATTGAGAGTGATTGGAATATAGAGAAGATTGAGTAAGTGGGAGAGACAGAGACAGTGAGATAGAATAAGATGGGGAGAGATAAGTGTAAATATGGGATTGTGGAAGAAGGACAAATAGAGATGGATAGAAGGAGATGGAGAGGGAAGGGAGTAAAGAGAAGATAGAGGAGGAAGGAGAGAGAGAGTGAGATTAAAAGAGATGGAGAGAGATTGGTGTAGAAACAGGATTGAGGAAGAGGGAGATTGAGAGTAATAGAAATAGATGGAAATAGATAGGTGTAAAAAGGAGACTGAGGAAGAGGGAGAGATAAATAGAAAGAGATGATAGAGATAAGTGTAGAGAGGATTGAGAAAGATCGAAAAGAGAAAACAGGGAGATAGAAAGATATGGGGAGGAATATGTGTAAAAAGAGGATTTAGAAAAAGGAGAATGAGAGATATAGAAACTGATGGACAGAGATAAGTGCAATGAGAGAGTGGAGGAAAAGAGAGAAAGGGGGAAATAGAACGAGATGCAAAGCTATAGGTGTAAGTTGAGGATTGAGGAAGAGGAAGATAGAGAGGCAGATAGAAATTGATGCTCAGGGATAGGAGTAAAGAGAGGATTGAGTAAGAGTGTGAAAGAGATAGGTAGAGAGAAATGAGATAGGTGTAAAGAGAGGCTGGAGGAAGAAAGATAGAGTTAGAGAGGGATATGGAAAAATATTTAGTGCGATAGTTGTAAAGAGAGGATTGATGAAGAGGTAGAAAAATAGAGGGTGAGGGAGATAAAAAGACGTAGAGAGAGATTGTTATAAAGAGAGTGTTGATTTTGAGTGAGAAAGATAGAGAGATAGAAAGAGATTGAGATGGATTTGAGTATAGAGAGGATTGAGGAGGAGGGAGAGCGAGGCGAGATAGAAAGAGATAGAGAGGGATAGGAGTAATGAGAGGATTGTGGAAGATGGAAACGAGAGATAGATAGAAAGATATGTAGAGCGATTGGTGTAAATAGACAGTGGAGGACAAGAAAGAGAGATAGAGGTAGATAGAAAGAGATGGAGAGGGATTGCATTAAAGAGGAGATTGAGGACGAGTGGTAAAGAGAGAGATAGAAAAAGATGGAGAGGCGATAGGTGTAAAGAGTTGGCGGGGGATGAGAGAGAGAAGGTGATTGAGATATATGGAAATTGTTAGATGTAAAGAGAGAATTTAGGATAAGGGAGATGTAGAGAGAGGGTGATAGAACGAGATGGAGACCAATAAATGTAAAGAGAGGATTGAGGAATAAGGAGAGAGAGAGGGGGGAGATAGGAAGAGATGGAAAGCGATAGGTGTATATAGAGGATTGAGGAAGAGAGAGAATGAGAGAGATAGAAAGAGATGTAGAGAGATAGATGTATGTATAGGGCGGGGGATGAGAGGTTAATAGATATAGATGGAGACCAATAAGTTGAGATATATTGACAATGAGAGTGATTGAAAGAGAAGGGGAGGAAAAGTGTAAATCAAGGATTGGTGAAGAGCAAGTATGAAAGAGAAATAGAGAGTGGTATAAAATGATGGAGATAGATAGGTGTTAATATGGGATGGTAGGAGAGAGATGGGAGATAGAATTAAATGGGGATCGATAGGTGTGATGTGAATGTGCAGTAGAATCTAGAAACAGAGAGAAAGGTAGAGATGGAAGGTAAAGAGTAAAGAGAGGGAGGAGGAGGTAGAGGAGAGATAAAGAAGAGATAAAAGGATATGGTGAGAGATAAGTGTAAAGAGTGGACTGAAGAATTGGGAGAAAGAGAGAGATAGAAAGAGATGTACAGAGATAGGTGTAAAGAGGGGGAGAGGGATGGAGATAGATAGAGATAAAAAATGGTACTTGTAAAGTGAGGGCTGAAGAATGAGAGAGAAAGGGTGTTAAAAGGAAATGGATGAGGGATAGAAGAAAAGAGAGGATTGAAGATGCAGGAGAGAGACAGATATAAAGAGATGGACAGATATAGATGTAATGAGAGGGTGGAGGTTGAGGAAGAAAGAGAGGGAGATGTAAAAACACGGAGAGTGATAAATGTGAACAGAATTTGGATAACTGGGGAGAGATAGAAAGTGATGAAGAAAGATAGATATAAAGAGAGATTGGAGGAAGAGGGAGAAAGACAGAGAGAAAGAAAGAGATGGAGAGGGCTAAGTGTAAAGTGATGGTGGAAGAAATAGAGAGAGAGGGATGTAAAAGGAAATGGAGAGGGATAGTAGTAAATATAGTAAGGAAGGAGAGAGAGAGAGGGGTGAGATAAAAGAGATGGGGAGAGGTAGGTGTAAAGAGAGGGCGGAAAAAGAGTGAGAAAGATAAAAAGATATGGAGAGGGATAGGTGTAAACATAGGGTTCAGGAAGAGGGAGATATAGAAAGAGGTGGAGAAAATTAGGTGTAAAGGGTGGATTGAGGAAGAGAGGGATATAGAAAGAGGCGGATAGATATAAGGGTAAAGAGAGTATTGAGGAAGAGGGAGAAAGAGAGAGATAGAAATTAATTGAGAGAAATATGTTTAAAGAGAAGGTAGAGGAAGAGAGAGGGACAGAGAGGGAGATAGAAGGAGATGGAGAACGATATGTGTAAAGAGAGGATTGAGGAAGTGGGAGAAAGAGAGAGTTAATAATAGATGGAGATAGATAGGTGTAAAGAGATGGTGGAGGAAGAGAGAGAGATAGAAAGACATGGATAGGAATAGGTGTTTGAGTTTGAGGAAGAGGGAGATATATATATATATATATCATCATCATCATAGGTAGTCTGTCCATAGACAGGTCCGTGATTATTCATGGTTAAACCTGGTTCTCCATATACTCCTATTTTCCGCTGTCCTCTTCATATCTTGATAACTCTCTTTCCCTTTCAAATCGTCTATCAGCTGAAACCTTTTCCTACCTCTTTCCCTTTTCCCATTTAGTTTTCCTTCTAACACGTCTTTAATCATACTCTCTCTCCTCAGGTAATGTCCAACCCAGTTAGCCTTCCTCTTTCTGATAGTCTGTATAATCATTCGCTTCTCTCCTATTCTTCGTAGCACTTCATCGTTTTTCATCCTATCTGTCCATTTTATCTTCAGCATTCTCCTCCAAGTCCACATTTCAAAGCTTTCCAAGTATTTGATGTCATTTTTCCTTAGCGTCCATGTTTCTGCCCCATACAATGCTATACTCCATACGTAGCATTTTATCAACTTCTTGCGGATATCTTCCCTTATATTCCCTGTAAGTAGTTGTTTCTTTCTCCTGAAAGCCGCTTTTGCTTTTCCTATTCTAGTTTTGATCTCATCCGTACATTTTGCCTCTCGTGTTATGATACTTCCAAGGTATTTATATTCTGAAACTTGTTCTAATGGCTTTCCCCCAATAGTTATGTTCAGATTCTCTTCTTTACCCGATATTCGAATGACCTTGGATTTTTCTGTATTTATTTCCATACCGTATTTTCTACCTGTTATCACTAGTCTATTTATCATTTTTTGTAGCTCCTCTTCCTTTCTTGCTAGAAGTACTTGATCATCTGCGTATTTTACTGTTCTTATAATCCTTCCTCCAATTTTGAAATCCCCTGTGCCTTCTAAAGCTTCTTGCATTAGACTTTCTCCATATATATTGAATAGGGTTGGCGATAGGCAGCAGCCTTGTCTTACTCCTCTACCGATATTTATTCCGCAGGTGTCCACATTCTCAAACCTGACCTTTACAACTTGATATATATATATATATATATATATATATATATATATATATATATATATATATATATATATATATATATATATATATATATATATACACAGAAAGAGATGATGAGCGATAGGTTTAAAGAGATTATAGGGAGTGGGAGAGAGCGAAAGCGGGAGATAGAAATATACGAAGAGGGATAAGAGGAACGAGAGGTTTGAGGAAGAGGGAAAAACAGAGAGAGATGGTGAGAGATTGATGTAAAGAGAGAGTGGAGAAGAGATGGAGATAGTGATATAGAGGGAGATAAAAAGAGATGGAAAGCGATAGGTGTATAGAGAGAGTGGAGGAAGTGGGAGAAAGAGGGAGAGATAGAAGGCGATGGAGAGGGATAGTATTAAATATAGGTTTGGGAAGGGGAATGACAGATGGAGAAGAATAGGTGTAAAGAGATGGCGGAGGAAGGGAGTGGTAATTTGAGAATGTTAGCTTAACGAACATAGTTATATATTCTCTCATATATTTTCCTATTGCAATAATCTACATGTAAAAAATGTACATAATACAATTTATAATCGATTTACGTGATTATAGGTATATGCGATATTTAACTTTTGCCACAAGTAACGAAATAATTGCGGAGATATGAAAATATTTTAATCTTCTTCGGAGTAAATCTTCAGCGAAAAAAATAAACGGAAACCTCGAACGACCGGAGCGAATCGGTCACGTTATATACTGACATAAGTTCAAAGTGTGCATTGCATCCATAAACTGTCTTTATAAATATTTCTTTGCTTATATATGTACGCGAAACGCTGAAAATGGGAGGTGTGTCATAGTGCAATATATACGAAAACTTCTAAAACTTTTTATATCGATTGTTTTCCTAAATTTGGAAGCGGGATAAAAACCTCACGTGACCGGGAATCAAATCCTGTCTGTCTGCATAGTAACCAACTCATTCTATAGATCAACAGTTTGTAAAAATTGAGACAGGTGTTTCGCAATTATTCTAGTAAATACTAATACGGAAATTCCTCATTATTTGATCGATATTCGGGTCACCCAGTCACACGTCGTCAGAATCACCGTCTTCTTCATAATGAGGAATGGGATAATATGGCTTAAAATATATTACATTTATCATTTCACAGAAATTTAACGGAATGCAACAGTAAAGCCTCTACAGTTTATAAGAAAAGAACGTTTTTCTTTTATTTCAATTTTCTCTGCCTTCCTTTAATTTTCAACTCAGAGAAAAATAAGGCGAAGGACTACATCCTAGTGGTCACAAGTTTAGCAAATATTAATACAAGCGATAATTCCTCGGATATGGAAATAAGGCAAAAAGAGGACAATGACAATAGTCGCCGAAACGTCGGATGAGAACTCCGTAATAACCCGGCTGGAAACCCGAGAAAGTTTCACTATGGTTATTCGCCGGGAAAGCTTCAAATCCTTCTTGGTTGAAGTATTTTTCGTTCATCCACAAAGGAATATTTTGTTTTGGGAAATTATTACATGGAGGAATATTTTGCTTGTCCTCAACGTGTTGGGTAATTTGGTTGAAGTGTTTTTCGTTCCTCCTCAAAGCAACATTTTGTTTTGGGAAGTTATTGTATGGGGAATATTTTGCTTGTCCTCACTGGGTTGGGTAAGTCGGTTGAAATCTTTTTCGTTCCTCCTCAAAGGAACATTTTATTTTTTTACTGCCATGTTCAATAAAATATAGCAAGTAATTGATGGAATAATATGAAAGTATACAGAATGGCATAAGCTGTAATTTGGGAATAACTTTGAAACAGAAAAAATCCTGCAATGACCGGGAATCGAACCCGAGTCTTCCACTTGCCGGCCGAATATTCTACCACTGAACTGCCGTAGCAGATATCTTTCCTGATTCTCAACGCGGGTGTCTTTCCTTATTTGGGTCCGGCCCAGCCAAGCTAGTATCAGCCAGCCCCAACGGACGTCCTCCAAGAGAACGTCTGAGAAAACCCCTCCCTCTCAAATGGTGAGATTGCCAAAGCCAGAAATTGATGGTATAATATGAAACTATGCAGAATATCATAAGCTGTAATTTGGAAATAACTTTGAAACAGAAAAAATCCTGCTCTAATTGAGAATCGAACCCGGGTCTTCCATTTACCACTGAACTACCGTAGCAGATAATCTTTCCTGTTTCTGAACGCTGGTGTTTTTCCTTAGTTTGGTTCAGAAACAGGAAGGATTATCTGCTACGGAAGTTCAGTGGTAGAATATCCTCCCGGCAAGTGGAAGACCCGGGTTGAAATCCCGGTCATAGCAGGATTTTTTCTGTGTCAAAGTTATTCCCAAAATATAGCAAGTTTTCGCTTTCTTTACTGCTTCTTGGATACGGCCAATTTGTCTTTTTACTGCCATTTAATTTTTTCTACTGCCAGAAATTCCTTTTTTGCACTGCCAATTAATTGTTTCTACCAGTTTTATTCCATGCCATTATTAATTAACTTGTTGATGGAGGCTATGTCAAATGAAAAAGAAGCTCCTCAAGATTGGTTAATATCAGAGTCGCCCAGTGAATAAAACATTGACACTAGTACATTATCATATTCTAGAACTCTACAAATGGGGGTGTGGATGTGGCTAACGGAATGTCTGCAATTCATAGATTTGCACGAAACGCCTGAGAGAAACCAATGGATGTCTCATACAGCATACATCGCATGCGTATCTCATTACCAAAATGGATAATTTCATAGATTTCAAGAAGAGAATTTCTAAAAAAGCTTCCCTTGAGCTTAAATGCCATCATATCGCTACCTGCCCGTCAAAATAAATCAGACAGAGCTGCAAAAATGGTGGCAGTATTGTACAAAATCAATAATCAGAGGAATAAATAAAACCGCCGAAGATGCCAGGATTATTATTGGAAGGACATAAAAATTCAACACTATTGGGTGATAAAATTAATAGACTACACCAAGACTTTGTGGAATTACATAATAATGTAGAGTTGTTAAAATTACAAACAAAGAAAAAATTAAAAAGCAATGTTTTCGGGGCCATTTTGAACGAATCAGTAAATTTACATTACTATTCATAAATTTTCGTTGGAGATAATGTCTATAATTGTGGATTTCCGTAAGATGAAGACATTTAGAAGGACCGCATCTTAAACTATTTTCTTATGAAAAATAATATCTCTCCTTAGGCATATTCCTTCCCCTTACAAAACTCTCCCCTCCCACTCACCCCTCTCATGCTCTTCCCCCCTCTCTTATGCTCTCCCCGTTTCCCTGTATTATGCTCACCCCCTCCCCTCTTATTTTCTCTTCCCTCCACTCTATTATGCTCTCCACCCTCCCCTCTCTTATGATCTCCCCTTCCCTATCTTATACTCCCCCCTATCATATACTCTCCCCCACCCCTCTCTTAAGTTCTACCATGCTCTCTCTTATGCTCTCCCCCCTCCCCATCTTATGCTCTTCCCCCTCCCTTCTCTTGTACTCTCCCTCTCCCACTCTTATGCTTTCCTCCCCTCTCTTATGCTCCCCCTTCCCATTTCTTATACTCTCCACCCTCACCTCTCTTATGCTCTCCTCCCAACCCTCTCTTACCCTCTATTACGGTCTCTCCTTCCCCTCTCTTATACTCTCCCCTTCCCCTCCCTTATACTCTCCCCCTCCCCTCTCTTATGCTATCTTTCTTCCTTTTTTATGCTCTCTCCCTCTCTGTCTTATGCTCACCCCCTCCCCTCTTATACCCTTCTCCCTCCCCTCGCTTATGCTCTCACCCCTCACATCTCTTATGCTCTCCCCTTCCCATGTCTTATGCTCACCCTCTCCCCTATCATATGCTCTCTCCCACCCTCTCTTATGCTCCCCCACCCCTCTCTCATACTCTCCTCCCTCCCCTCCTTTATGCTCTTTCCCCTCCCCTCTCTTATGCTCTCCCCTCTCTTATGCTCTCCCCCTTCCCGTCTTATGCTCGCCCCCTCCCCTCTTATACTCTCCTCCCACCCCCTCTCTTATGCTCTCACGAGAGCTTCGGCTGCCGGATGAGTGTTTGCATCCACAGTTACTTAGATTCTACCTAGAGATTTAGTGAAAATCATGTATCAATATTTTACTGCCATTAAAAATTCACACGAAAATATTTTGAGATCACAATTTTGCTGAAAAATACGGAATTGCATTTGTGAATCTGATGGCTTTTCAATAGTAGCATCGCGGGCCGCATAAAGCGCTCTCGGGGGCCGCATGCGTATTCTAACTGAAAATTAGCCGTCCTCTGCGGTTATTACAAGTTGTTTAATTATCGATGAATTGCGCGCGAGTTTCCTCTTTTAAGCTCAATTTTCCCTCTGGTTTAGTGAATGCGGGATTTATTTTATTATTATGGAGAATTGTGAGAATGATTATGACGGGCAGCTCGGAATATCCTCAAAATTTTCACATTGGCCATTCATGAGTAGCAAAATATTCTCCACCTATCCAATACATTTGAATTGTTATACTGCCGAATTGTACGATCATTCAATAATCTCTCGACGGCCGCAATCTCTACTTGGATTATTTACTTCTTTTAGGTGAGCTCGATAGTTTGTTTTAGCGCGTTTTTCGGTCTGTCTGTCCGTCCGTCTGTCTGTACACTGGCTTAAATTGAAATTGTGGCAAAACCGTTAACGTCAGAGAGCTGAAACTTGTGTATATTTTTGTACTGCTGCTATTTGTTTTTCTTTAGAGTTGGGTTTTGAAAAATATACAGGGTCGGATAGAGGCCCATTTAATATTTTTAAATATCTTCGATGGTATAAAAATGGAAATCTGAAATTTTGAGCGCACATTTCCGCATTAATGCCACTTGCTGTTAAGTCTCTAGAGACCGAATATGTCAAGATATGACCGCATAAAAAATAAATTAAGATAAGCTGAATTCACGCACATAACGGGTGATCAAAATGCAAAATTTTTCTCTTTTCGTCAATGACCTTAATGGGAGAAATCTTCATAACGAAATAAAATACAAAATGTTACCGAATTTAATAAAACAAGAAATACTCGCTAACATTATTTACATATGTTCATGGAAAACACTATGCACGTGTTTTGCATTGACTCTATTCTTTTATAAGAAATGTGTTTTGACATTCACGGAAAAGCTGAATGTGTCTCACGGGAATAGAACATTACTTGTCTAGTGAGAGATAGAAGGGATGGAGCTATTTTTTATTAGTCTCGTGGCGAGTCTTGAGACAGATTCTGGCGCAGTTAGTTGAACGTGGCGCTATGCTCTGTCTGAGAAGGGTGGAAGATTGACCCAATTGTGACAAAAGGGAAGGGGAAGAAAGGGAAACACGCGCGCGAAATGGCAGATGGCGCCTGCTATTCAAAATGGCGGATGATAAACTAAAGCTATCAAGATGAGGAGATGGGACTTAAAATGTCCCATTTCTTTTGCTGATATGAATTTTCCTTCTAGTTGACGTGGCTTATGTAGTTGATCCTTAACCCAGCAACGGTACGCAATATTTTGTAACGAGTTTACTGACATGGGGTTACATTCTCCTAGAAAAAGACTTGCCATTTGTTATTTTTTTATTGGTTAACTTTTTAATGGTGATGGAAACTCTGGAAAACCATGCCCGATCTTTCATTTATTTATCTTCCGTCGTCTCTTAAAACAAATTATTAATAACTTTTCGGAGATAGAATTAAATATCAAAGAGTTAAGAAAACCTAAATTAATAATCAAACACGGGTATTTAAGTAAACAACTTCGAAAGTCAACTTACCGCAATCCGCATCAGAGTTATGAAGGTTTTCATTCCACATTACTGGTTCACCTTCAAAATATCGACAGAATTCAATGAATATATTAAATGAGACTGGAACATTTTATGGAAAAAGATCTCGGCCACATTCTACCAAGGTATTTACAGCGTATGACCGTGTACAGCGTCTGTCTATATCGGAAGTATGTTGCATAGAATGTCTTTATTATGTCCAGTAAAGTGGAAAGACATGGAATAGTCTCCATTATGTAGCACCAATTTATACTTTTAAAAATACTCTTATGCATTTCTGTTAGATTTGTATGAAAATCGCTTTTAAATGCCTCGAATCGCATTTCAGTTTTTTCACGTACCTTGATTTCTCGCTCGACGCATGTTAATTAATTTCAGGCATCAATTATTCATTGACTAATTCAATTGTCGATTAATAATACATACCGATAAAACATACGGGGTCGATGGAAAGTAATCTTTAATAAATTATTGAAAGCTATGTGACATGTAGGAGTTTGTGCTGAAATAATTTTACATTTTTTGCATAGTAATTTACAAATCATCTAAATCTTAAAATTACATTTGAATATATAAGAAGACTACTGCAAAAGGACAAGAGTACAAAAATGATTCGAGAAACAACAGCATTGCAACGATTATCGATGGGCTATGATACATCACAGCGCAATCACTGTTAATCTCTAGTATCATTCTCTTATCTAGCATTTCACTCACGCCATTCCAAATTCCTTTGCAAAGCTTACTTGAATCATGACTACACGCCTCCATTTGACCATAACGCCTCTCACAGTTCCATGACAGATTTCCTTGCCGTCTTCTCTCCACTTCTTCCAGCACAATTTCTCTGCCATAGCAAATTCTCCTTTGTTCGCCACGCTCTCTATACGGGGAACTCTTGCCATCTCAAACATGCGGCGCTCAGATGACTGGGCTTCACTCTCAGGTGCGCCAATTTTCGCCTCCTTCCACCATTACTATTCCATCCTTTCCTCGACTCCTTGGCTCCCTCCCTCCAATTCTCAAATCCTCTCTGCCACCTTCTCTCTATTTCCACCCTATCTTTTTTCTTCCACCCTCTCATTTCTTCCGCTCTCTTTTTTCCTCCCTCATTGTTGTTCCTCCTCTTTCTTTTTCCACCCTCCCTTTTTCCTCTTCCCCACTCTCTTTTCTTCCTCCATCTTTCTTCTATCTCTGCTCTCTCTCTCTCTCCCCAGCAGGCCATTGCCCCCTTCTAATTCCACTGTTTTGTTTCCTGTATTCGGAAAAGAAGGAAATAACGTCTTGTGTTCCTCTAATCGAGGTGCCCTATATAGGGAACCCGGGGCATAAAGGGGTACTTAATGTTTAAACGCTTGTTGCAGTATGTAGAAATATTTTAATTAAAGCAATATTATAGGAAATTGGTTTATTAGTTTATATATATTCATAATATATTAGTCTTTAACTTGAGAACATTATCCCGTATGATCATCATCATCAAAGGTAGTCTGTCCGTAGACAGGTCCGTGATTATTCTTGGTTAAACCTGGTTCTCCATATACTCCTATTTTCCGCTGTCCTCTTCATATCTTGATAACTATCTTTCCCTTTCAAATCGGCTACCAGCTCAAACCTTTTCCTACCTCTATCCCTTTTCCCATCTAGTTTTCCTTCTAACACATCTTTAATCATACTCTCTCGCCTCAGGTAATGTCCAACCCAGTTTTCCTTCCTCTTTCTGATAGCCTGTAAAATCATTCGTTTCTCTCCAATTCTTCGTATCACTTCATCGTTTTTCATCCTGTATGTCTATTTTATCTTCAACATTCTCCTCCAAGTCTACATTTCAAAGCTTTCCAAGTGTTTGATGCCATTTTTCTTTAGCGTCCATATTTCTGCCCCATACAATGCTATACTGCATACGTTGCATTTTATCAACTTCTTGCGGATATCTCCCCTTATATTCCCTGTAAGTAGTTGTTTCTTTCTCCTGTAAGCCGCTTTTGCTTTTCCTATTCTAGTTCTGATCTCATCCGTACATTTTGCTTCTCGTGTTATGATGCTTCCAAGGTATTTATATTGTGAAACTTGTTCAAAAGGCATTCCTCCAATATTTATGTTTAGATTCTCTTCATTGCCCGATATGCGAATGACTTTGGATTTTTCTGTATCTATTTCCATACCGTATTTTGTACCTGTTATCACTAGTCTAGTTATCATTTTTTGTAGCTCCTCTTCTTATCTTGCTAGAAGTACTTGATCATCTGCGTATTTTACTTTTCTTATAATTTTTCCTCCAATTTTGAAATCTCCTGTGCCTTCTAAGGCTTCTTGTATTAGACTTTCTCCATATCTATTGAATAGGGTTGGCGATAGGTAGCAGCCTTGTCTTACTCCTCTACCGATATTTATTCCGCAGGTGTCCACATTTTCCAACCTGACCTATACAATTTGATTCACATACAGATTTCTAATCAGTCTCCTGTCTTTCCAGTCTACACCTATATCCTTTAATATATTCATCAACTTTACCCAATTTACTCTATCAAAGGCCTTCTGCCAGTCTACGAAACATGCGCAGATATCTTGACTGTACTCTATTGCCCTTTCTGATATGATTCTAACTACTCCTACAGCATCTCTAGTTCCTCGTACTTTTCTGAAACCGAATTGCTCTTCTCCTATTATTTCTTCTGCCTTTTTCTCCAGCCTTTAATTAAGAATCGTCTTGAGGATCTTCGATGTGTATGATAGAGGGCTTATTGTTCTGTAATCTTTACACTGCCTAGCCTTGGCTTCTTCTTTAGAGGGATCATTGTTACTTCTAGGAAATCCCGGGGCCACTCTCCCGTTTCTTAAATCTTATTAATTAATTTCGTGATCGCTTTTAGTCCTTCTGATCCTATGACTTTAAATGTCTCAGCCGGTACTCCATCGCTGCCCGTGGCTTTCCCTTCTTTAGTTCCAGTATCGCTTTTTCTAATTCGCTCTCCATAATACTTGGTCCTAAGTTGTCTACTTTAATGTTTTCCTCGTCTTCCAGTTCTATTTTTGCCGCTCCTGCCTGTTTGCTGTGTAATTCCTTAATGTAATCTTCCCATACCTGTGTTACATCCTTTGTTTCTGAGAC
Organism: Tanypteryx hageni; assembly: GCA_028673005.1. Classification (NCBI taxonomy): domain Eukaryota; kingdom Metazoa; phylum Arthropoda; class Insecta; order Odonata; family Petaluridae; genus Tanypteryx; species Tanypteryx hageni. Next base: position 5,636,411 of record CM054113.1, on the reverse strand, counting down.
TATCTTCCTATCCGTAATCATAATTCCCTTACCATGAATTCCATTACATTTCTTATCTTCTAACTCGAGTGCTCTAGTTTACATCATATCGTACCATCCTAACTTCTCCATTTGTTCTATTTCATCACATTTTCCTTTTATCCAATTTTCTCTAGCTTTATGTGTTACCCTTCTCAACTCATTTTTCCATTTTAGTCTCTCATTCATTTTTTCCAGCATTTCCTTCGTGATCCATGTTTTTTTTATTTTCTTCTCTTGTTTTCCAATCTCTTTATCCAAGGTATCCTTGATACTGGTTTTAATTTCATCCCATTCTATATCAACGGTCTTTGGTTTGTTTTTTCCAACTTTCTTAGGTTATCTTCCAACTTCATGCTGACTAAATCCTGCCTTTCTTTCAGTTTTCTAGGTCCCAGGTATGTCTTTCTCTTCTCGTTTTTCTTATTTGTTTGAGCTTTGTACTCACGTCAAGTATTAGAAGGCTGTGATCTGAATCAATGTCCGCTCCTTGAAATGCCTTTGCGTTCTTTATGCTGTTCCTGAATCTTTGTTTTACAAGGATGTAATCTATTTGGCATCTCATTCTATCTCCTGGGCTTTTCCATGCGTATAACCTTCATTAATGGTTTTCGAACCATGTTTGAGTCACTACAAGGTCATTTCCTCCTTTTCTCATATTTCTTACGTTCCAAGTACCTATTCGTAAATTACTTTAGACAAATGTTTTCCTCGAGGCATTCCCCGCCCGGAGATCCGATTGGGGGACTATTTTACCTCCGGATTATTTTACCTCGAGAGAACTCATATTGTCCAACCATATAATCATTACTAGGGATTGTAATGTGGTAGTTTTCCTCTTGCTTTCCACATCGCAGTACTATAGCCGTTCAAATCACGCCTACAGCTTTATTGGATATAAACCCAACCAACATCATTTGTTTTCGGCTCTATCCCATACTGACAACAGTGCTGCCTACTGCCAGGCACTTTTGATAGTTTTTTTTAATAAAACCTCCATTCGAGGGGTTTGAACCCCCGAACTTTGCAATAGAAAGCCGACACGCTAACCACTACTCCTCGGGTGGGTTACCTTATTTTACCATGTAGCCACAGGTGTGGCGAATGTGGAGTGAAATTCGTCACAACATCCAAAAACTGAGGAATCAGGTTGCTCGATCAAAAATTTTAAAAATGATACTGTATGAACAAGTTTATTTAAACATGTACACATTGACTATTTAGTTACAAATGCTTCATATGAATTATATAAAAATTGTTTAATATGAAAATATAAGAAATATTAATGCGAAATTTGATAATCAAATTCTCTGACAAGTTGCAGAAATATTGGCTGTATATCTAAGCTTAATGCACATCTGAGCTCCGCCTCCAAATTGACATCAACAATTTGAGATCTGAATTTTGACTTGATAAATCCCTTCATAGAGATCGTTGATTCACACACCCAAGTCGACCCAAACATGGACAATAATTTTGAAATGCCAAATTTTAAAGTTGGCAGATCCTTCTCAGTCAGGATAAATTTCCACATCTCTGTAGCTGATGAATTCTACCGAAATTTCAAGTGTTCCAGACTGTGAAGGCAAAGCAAATTGTTTTTAAACCCACGCTTATCTAAAGACAGAAGAGTGGCAATTTCCTTGCTTGAATTAGGAATATCAAAATGAAATGGATCGCCCATGAATTTAAATTCCGGTTTGAAATCAATGAAATCAGAAAAGCGAGATTCAAATTTTCGAGTCAGGTTTTTAATCTAGTTTACATATAATTCACGCTTCACATCTAGTAGACTACTCTCTTCATTTTTTTTATACAAATCTAGCCAGATTCGCAAAATGAGTCAAAATCATCCCTCGGAGTTTGTAACAGAAGAATTTTCAGTTTTAATTTGAATTCTTCAATATGCTGCGCTTGCTCACATATTACTTTTCCTTTTCCCTGAAGCTTTACGTTTAATTCATTTAGGTGAGCCATGATATCGCACAGAAAATGTAAATCACACTGCCATAAAGGGTTCTTAATGTCAGAAAAATTTTCGATCTGACGTTTCTCAACAAGAAAATCTCGAATTTCAGGAAGAAATCTTTCCAGTGATTTTCCTCTGCTCAACTATCTCACATTCGCAAAGTCCGTAAAATCCTCGAAATCATAGTCCCCGCATTCTTCCAAAGCCTCAACAAACTGTCGGTGGATGAGAGAACTTCCACTTTGGATGTAATTCACTATTTTCACTACCATATCCATCATATCTTTTAATGTGTCGGTTCCAGGCATCTGAGCACACAAATTCTCCTGATGCAGAATGAAATGGAATGAGGGCAACAGCGTTTTTGTGTCATTCTCATTCAAGTACACCTTTAACAGAGAAACAAAAGCCGATTTACTTCCAATCATTGCGGGTGCACCATCCGTTATAACAGAAGCTAGTCTTTTCAGATCGAGGTCACATCTTTTTGAAGCTTCAAAAATATTTTTCAGTATATCAGTTCCACACGTTCGACCTCGCATTCCAGAAATTACAAGAAATTCTTTAAGAATTGTAAGATCGGGGAGCACATACCGAACCCAAAATGCTAACTGCGCCGTATCAGTAAGATCGGTTGACTCATCCAGCGCAAGGGAAAAGCACAAACATTCTTTCAATTGATTAAACAGCTGCTTTTCTATGTTTTTAGATAATTCCAGCACTCTGCGAACAATCGTCCTGCGACTTAGTTGCAAATTCTTCACTTTTAGCAGGATATAATTCTTCACCTGTGAATCGTAATTCCCCGACAGAGTTTCCATCACCAGGATCAAAAGTTCCTTAACCGTCTATGCATCGGAAAATAGTTTCTTCTTCTGAGCCAAAATCCAGGCTGTTTTATAGCTAGCCAACGTCACCAACTCATTCGACGAACGCAAATGCTTCAAGCCGTTTCTCTGATCATGAAATTGTGATTTATACGGACAATTTCACTAACACGACCGCTGCCATCAACTGGAAATTTATTGTCGAATTCACTATGCATATTTCGAAAGTGCTTATTCAAACTGTCTGCCTTGTTTTCACTAAAACTTTTTTTGCACAGAAGACACACTGGCTTTTCATTTACTTGCGCTACTACAAATTTTAGCTCCCAGCTTTCTTGAAAATTTCGCGTCACACTTTTGCAATCTGTTGCCTTTTTCTCTTTAGCACTATGTTCCGATTCAATGAGTTCGCCTGCTTCGCTCACATCAGCCCCATCATCAGTTGCTGGTTTGCTTCGTTTTCGAATAACCCACTTATCCATTCCTACGGCTGAAACTAGATACGCCCTTGATGAGCTATAAAAAAAAACAAATTTTTTAAATGAAATTGTTAATTAAAATTTTTTATTATTAAAAGATATAATATAATAATAATATTAAAAGATATAAAATAAAATTTGGAGTTGATCCCAATAATTCAATAAACTAATTAAAACCCAAAACAACATGCCTCAGTGAAAATAGACGTATAAACTGAACAAAAATATAAATGTACAATAATGACATCAACAATGATAAGAATCACAATTATCAGCATAGTTTTGATGACGTATGCTCTTAAAAAGTAGAACTGTGAATAGTTTCATCATCTGACGTGTAGGGATTTTTTTGAAAATTTGGTTTATCGTGCAAAAGACCCTTTCTGCTTCCACACTTGTTAGTGGAATTGTAAGTAAAAAGCAGGGCTGTGGAGTCGGTGCGCCAAACCTCCGACTCCTCTATTTTTGTACTATCAGACTCAAAAACGGAGTCAGTGTGATTAATTACAGAAACGTAGGATATATTAACAAATGATTAATTAAAGATACAAACTATTTCTTTAATAAAAATTTATACAAGATAAGTCGGAATCGGTAAATTTCTATCGACTCCAACTCCAACTCCACCCAAAATTTATTGAATCTCAGACTCCACAGCCCTGGTAAAAAGCGTCCACAAGTTTTAAATTCTCGTTAATATAAAAAAACGCGAAATATTTTTAGGAAGGGAAATTCTGGGGGTGGGGAAGTGAAATAAGAAAGAAGAACGAGTAGATCTATTAGGAACACGGAAATTAAATTGAGCAAGTAAATCAGGACAGTCAGTAATAGAGTTTAGTATATTGTATATAAAAGAAAGATCAGACTTAGCTCGATAAACAGAGAGATAATCCAAAGAAAGGGAAGATAAGATATTACTATTAGAGAGTTGACGAAAAGAGGGCACACGGGATTTAACAATTCTCAGAAAAAAATTGATAGCACAATCCTAAGAGGAAAGGTTGGATACAGAAGACATAGTCCAAATAGGTGAACAGTAGTTATCCATATGTAAAATGAAAGAAGAAAAATACATTTTAAGAGCCAGTGGATCAGTAATGCCCGTAAAATGATATAAAATTACCAAGAGAGACATTGCTTTATTTTTCATTTCCAAAATATGATCAGAGAAGCCAAGTTTAGTGTCAAAGACTACACCAAGGTCTTTCTGTTTGGACACTCTAGGCACTGGAACAACATTTAGTCTATAAATAAAATTTACAAGATTTTTAATAAGAGAGATGGACATGACATTACATTTATTTAAATTTAATTTAAGTTTCCAGAGATCACACCAATTAACAACCAGATTAAGTGCCAATTGGAAAGACATACAATCAGTCATACTAGAAATCACTCTAAAATTTTTACAATCAATGCATAAACAATACTTCTGCAGTAGAAGAGGGAATAAGGGTATCCAGATCGTCGACATATAAGTTAAATAAATAAGGTCCTAAGACACTCTATTGTGGGACTCCTGAAGTGACAGTCGACCAGTCTGAAGCAATACCAGCTAAGACAACACGTTGTGCTCGATTATTTAAAAAACTTTAACAATTTAAGAAAATTACCCTGGATATTATACCGTTGACTAAGTTTATAACTCAATAATTTATGATCTTGTGAATCAAAAGCTTATGAAAAGTCTGAGTCTTATTTATTATGGCATCAACAGCATGGTGTTGATAAACTGCTAAATTTGTTAGAAAGAGCGGCCTGGAAGAAAACCATGTTGCCTAGTTGATAGGTGAAGGTATGTAAAATAGTAAAGTCTGTTAAGGATGATTCTTTCACAAATGCTAGAAAAAATAGGCAGGATAGATATAGGGCGGTAATTAGCAAGATCAGATTTTGAGCCAGACAAGAACTATATTGGCAGATTTCCACTGAGAAGGGAAAATAAATAACGAAATACAGCGATTAAAAATAAAACTTAATGGAATAGAAAGTGAGGAGGCGCAGTTACGAATAAATACAGGGATAATTCCATCAGATCCAGGAGTACGATGGGGAGAGATCTTACAAATAAATTCAGAAACTTCTACAGGGTGGTTTGGAGTTGAGATAATGAATAATTGCATACAGGAGAATTAGAATTATCAGCTTTAAAATTAGGAACAGAATTAACAGAAGTGGATAAACAATCCGAAAAATATATAAGAAAAATGTCAGATATAATGATCCCGTTCCATTAGTATTACCATTATGAGCTTCATTAGGAATTCTGGAACGGTTATGATTCAAATTAAATGGGATATACCTATCAGTGTGTGTTCAGCACATAAACATATAAATACCGCCTACAACACTCCCACCCCTCATTACACATCAGCTACTGTTGATGAGAGCTTTGCTCTCGAAATACGTATTTAGTATTTTTAGAGATATTGTGTGCGTGTATTGGAGTGCTTGCGTGCGTGATTGTTTTGTCTGTTAGATCCCTGTCGTTGCACATAAGGCACATAAACCTACAGGCCGCTGTGTGCGATACTAGGTCCCTGGCGTGCTTTCATGTCCCGTAAACCTATTAATATTTCCCCTTTCCTTTCCCCCTTTATTTTTTCCCTTTACCTCTTGACGTGTACGCGTGCGTGTGTTTTTGGTGCTAAGTAGGTCCCTGTCGCGGTCGTACTGACTCACAAACCTTCTAGCAACGATGTGATTTTTTGTGTCCCCGGCGCAGAGTAATTTCTCGCAAATTCGGTCACGTTTCCTTTCCACCTTTAGGAGTAGTGCTTATGCGAAAGCGTGAGTGAATGTGTGAGTGACATCAGGTCCCTGGCGTGGAGTAACTCCCCTTAAACCTGTAAATTTATAATTTTTATTGTTTCTCGCCTTTCCTTCCCCTTTTTCATTGTTTCTCTAATTTTGAATTTTACGGTTAAGGAGTTAATTTTACTTAACATATATTTTGACTGATTTCGTGCTGCTTCCAATATTTTGGGATTTTTTTAGAAATGCATAAAACTCTTCACACTTCATGCAAATGTTGTGAATAACCTGCAGTTCTGCCATAACTAACTGGATACTTAAACATTTTCTTTCCTTGGTCAAAGTCTGTCCCATTGTGCTGAATGATCTTTCACACACGGGTATCGACAGGACAAATGATACTAGTTTCATAATTTCTTCGCCCGAATTAGTTTGTTTATTAAGTAAAAGATTATGCATATCTCTTAAAACGCAGAAATCATCATACATGTTTTCCATATCTAAATTCAATTGAAGGTTTTCACATAACTTTTCGAAGTCTTTCCATTCAATTGGTTTTCTCAAAGAAAGAATCGACATATACTTGAGCTCGGATTTTTCTATATCATACCATTTATCTAAATATGATAAACATTGTTCAAAAAAGTGGTAAATTTTTCTTTGGAATGTGATCCTTTTCCTTTCCTCTATCGATTTCAAACGCTCTGTAATTTTTTCCCCATTAAACTTATCATTTTTTCTGTTTTGTATTTTGCCTCTTAAATGTGTCATAATTTCATGAATCTCAACGCAGGATATGTATTCACATTCCAACGTTTTCAAAGTACTGCAAAATATATTCATAACATTTTTAAAAAATAAGCAGTAACATAAAAGCAATGAATTATCATCCTCATCCTTTAGTGCTTCCCAAATAAATTTGGATCATTCACGTTCCCCTTGTGAGAAAAAATAAGATTTCAAAGCAGGCCAATTATGTAAAAGACGCTCTATTTCTGGTAAAAGCGAAAGCCACCGCGTTGGAACATGCCTTATAATTTCTTTATTCTCCAGGTCGAGGAAATCAGAAAATGATTTAAGTTCTGATGTTCTTTTTCAGAGTAAACATTTAAAATGAGAATTTCTACGTCAAATGATTGCACTTTAAGTGCAAACTTAATGCAGTTGTGTAAAATATGGCACTTAAAATTTGCTTTCATTAAACATGGAAGTAACAATTTTAATTTTTGTAAAACGGAAACATGTTTTCGTTCGTGATGCGTTGTTCGCAGAATATGCGGAGATATTTCTCAGCTCAAGACCATTACTGTGAATAACCGATTTTATTCTGCTTTTCATTGAATCACTATCTTCTTTCGCATCCTAATAAAAATCCAAAAGTCCAGTTTTTACACATCTCTCTTTGGAAAAATATGGCACAGTCACAGAAAACATTTTCAAATTTTCTTTAATGGAAGAATCTAATGCTACGGAGGAAGTATTCAGTATTTTTCAAGTTAGAAATAAGAATTTCCTGACCTGCTGGCGCTAATACATTTTCAACAATACAGCTTAATTTTGTTTTTCCACACGATTTTTTTTTGCAATAGAAGAATCGCAGTAAATAATCTTGGACAATTTATTTTCACAATATTGGCTATCACTATATATAGACGTTCCTTACAGAGAAGGATATAACATACTAGAAAAGGTGCTTGCATATTGCAAGCATTTCATCTCACCTTGAAAAAAAAGTTAATTTTTAGAGAGATATTTTATCATGGGAAATATTTCTTTAATTCAAAAGATTTCTCCTAGGGACCAAATTTATTTTTTTCCTTGTGGAAAAATAATGGAGTTAAACTATCACTAATTTTTACAATTTTAGGAATATTATACATTTCCCACATTGGGTTAATAATGTCACACATTTTACTGCCAAATTTTAAATTTATTGCATAATTAGAAGTGAAATAACATTTTTCTAAATGTTTAAATTTAAATAATATTTTACGGCCGCGAAAACAAACTCATGGATATATTGAAATGTTTATTCGATTATTTAGATAAAATTCTAAATAATTTAAAAATTTCAGTTCCCTAACTCGCCGCGTAGTGTCTAAACATTTACCTATTTTTTTTTAATTTTAAGAATTTTGAACCGTCAAAATAATTTAAATTTCAAAATTTCTATAATTCCAATTTCGTAATTTTACATAAATAATTTCAGCCCCGTAGCACATTTGGAAATACATAATCCTTGAAAATTTGTTTAAACAAATGCAAATTTTTAGCGGTCCGCATTGTTGCACTTTTTTAGGATTTTCGCTTTTTCTAATCGGTTTTGCACAAAATACTACCTATGAAAAAAATTTCGATTCTCCAGCTCATCTGGAAGTGCCTAAACATTAGTATCCTCCTATATCCTCCACCTCCTCCTCCTCCTCCCCCTCCTCTGTAAGAAACGTCGATGTATAATGATACAAGTAGAAGGTGCTTGCATACTGCATGAATTTCATCTCACCTTGAAAAAACATTTATTTTTCAAAGAGATATTTCATCACGAGGAATAATTCTTTAATTCTAAAAATTTCTTCTCTGTTCTGGTTTTCGTTTTCTATTATGAAATGAAGTGAAACAATCACTAATTTTTGCAATTTTAGGAATATTTTACTTTCCCTACATTAAGCTAAAAATGCTTTCTGCCACATTTTTAATTTAAAGCACATTTAGAAATGAAATTATATTTATCTAATTGTTTAAAATTAATTAATTTTTAACGGCAGCAATAACAATTTCATGGATATACTGAGCTGTTTATCCGTTTGTATAGAATAATCTCTAAATAAAGTAATTATTTCAGCTCCCGATCCTGCACCGTAGTACCTAAACATTTACCAATTTTTTAAATTTTAAGAATTTTTATCTGCCAAACAAATTAAAATATCAAAATTTGTATAATCTTAATTTCGTTTATTTACAAATTATACCTGTAAAAAAAATTCCAGCTCCAAAGCACATTCGAAAATACATAAACCTTTAGAGATATGTTTAAACAATTGCGAATTTTTAGCGTCCGCATTGTTGCACTTTTTCTAGATTTTCGTTTGTTCTAGTCGGTTTTGCATAAAATCCTAACATAGAAAAAAATTTTGAATCTCCAGCTCATCTGGGAGTGCCTAAACATTAGTATCCTCCTATATATATGTTATATCCTCCTCCTCCTCTTTAAGAAACGTCTATATATATAGATGTGCTTGATGACTGGAAATATTCAAACGTTTATTTATGAAAATGCAATACTCTGTAAATAATTCCTATATGTATGTTATATCCTCCTCCTCCTCTTCTGTAAGGAACGTCTATATATAATGATAGGAGGATACTAATGTTTAGGCACTTCCAGATGTCCTGGAGATTCGAAATTTTTTCATAGGTAGTATTTTGTGCAAAACCGATTACAAAAAGCGAAAATCCTAAAAAAGTGCAACAATGCGGCCGCTAAAAATTCGCAATTGTTTAAACAAATTTTTAAGGTTTATGTATTTTCGAATATGCTACGGAGCTGAAATTTTTTATAGAGGTAGTATTTGTAAAAAAAAACGAAAAAATTATTATACAAATTTTGATATTTTAATTTGTTTGGCCGTTAAAAACTAAAATTTTAAAAACATAGATAACGGTTTTGGTACTACGGGATGAGTTAGGAAGCTGATATTTTCAAGTTATTTACAGAGTTGTGCATGAGCACAAATAAACATTTGAATCTCTCCACAAACATATTGCAGCGGCCGTTAAAAAAGTTAAAAAATTAAACAATTGGAAATATATTAGTTCACTTCTAGAAGTACTACAACTTTAAAATTTGGCAGAAATGTGTAGCATTAGTACCCCATAATGGAGAATGTATAAAATTTTTATAATTGCAATTTTTTTGGATTGTTTTAATCTATTGTTTTTACATAAGGGAAAAACGAAAATCGTTCCGGAGGTGAAATATTTAGAATTATAAAAATATTTGTAATGATGAAATATGATAAATGAAAGTTTTTTATGTTGAGATGATATGCTTGCAGAATGCAAGCACCAAATACTAGTGTCATTATATATAGACGTTTCTTACAGAGGAGGAGGAGGAGGATACTACTGTTTAGGCACTTGCAGATGAGCTGGAGATTCGAATTTTTTTTCATAGATAGGATTTTGTGCAAAACTGACTAGAAAGAACGAAAATTTTGAAAAGGTGCTTGAATGCGGCCGCTAAAAATTCGTAATTCTTTAAACAAATTTTCAAGGTTTATGTATTTCCGAATGTGCTACGGCGCTGAAATTTTTTTTAGAAATAGGATTTGTAAAAAAACGAAATAAAGTTTATTAAAATTTTGATATTTTACTTTGTTTGGCAGTAAAAAATTCTCAAAATTTTAAGAAATAGGTAAATTTTTAGACATTACTCTGCAAGTTAGGTAGCTAAAATTTTTAAATTATTTTGAATGTTTAATATATAAAAACGAATAAACTTTTTATTGCATCCATGAAATCGTTATTGCGCCCGTTAAAAAATATTTAAATTTAAACAATTAGATAAATGTTATTTCACTTCTAATTGTGCTATAAATTTAAAATTTAGCAGAAATGTTTGGAGTTATTAACACAATATGGGAAAAGTATAATATTCCTAAATTGCAAAAATTAGTGATTGTTTTACACCATTCTGGTTCCATAATGAAAAAACGAAAACCGGTAGAGAGTAGAAAACTTTAGATTAAAGAAATATTTCTCATGATGAAATATTTCACTGAAAAATATTGTTTTTTGAAGATGAGATAAAATGCTTGTAGTATGTCTACTAGTCATTATATATAGACGTTTCTTACATAGGATATAACATGCATATATATATAGGAGGATACTGATGTTTAGGCACTTCCAGATGAGCTGGAGATTTGAAATTTTTTTCATAAGTAGAATTTTGTGCAAAACCGACTAGAAAAAGCGAAAATCTTGAAAAAGTGCAACAATGCTGAACCTAAAAATTCGCAATTGTTTAAACAAATTTTCAAGGTTCATATATTTCCGCATGTGTTACGTAGTTGAAATTTTTTCATAATTAGAATCCGTAAAAAAACGAAATAGAGATTATACAAATTTTGATATTTTTATTTGTTTGGCAGTTAAAAATTCTTTAAATTTAAACAAATTGATATCTGTTTAGACATTACGGGATGAGCTAGGAAGGTGAAATTTTCAAGTTATGTACAAATAGTGCTTTTGCACAAATTAACATTTGAATCTTTCCATAAACATTTTGCGGCGGCCGTTAAAAATGTTTAAAATTTTAAAAATTGGAAAAATATTATTTCACTTCTAGAAGTACTACAACTTTAAAATTTGGCAGAAATGTGTAGCATTAGTACCCCATAATGGAGAAAGTGTAAAGTTATTGAAATTGCAAAGTTTTCTGGTTGTTTTAATCTATTAGTTTTACATAAGGGCGAAACGAAAATCCCTGCGGAGGTGATATCTTTAGAATTAAAAAAATATTTTTAATGATGACATATGTTTCTGAAAAATGAATGTTTCTTCAAGGTGAGATGAAATGCTTGCAGAATGCCAGCACCATCTTCTAGTTATAACTATAATGATGCTTTACGCCTTGAAACGTTACTGTGACTTCTGCAGCTGGGATCAAATATTCATCTCCAGTGTTCATTTCTTTAAAAAGATGTAATTGTGTAATTTTTTCCAGTCTGATCTCTAAAATTTTTGTTTTGCCGAAAACAAATGATTTTTATGAGCTCTACACCTTTCAATTTTATAGGAAAGTTTTGACTGCATATTTTACATTCTGCATATGAATCATTCTTTTTCTGTACCCAGCGAATGAATTTAACCACTCGTCGTTAAATGAACAGTAGTATTTCGTTTTTTATGTTGGCGAATCTTTAGTTGTATTATCCGACATTATGGGTTTAAATTGCTGTTTGGAAATTTAATGTAATTTACAAAACCTTTATTTAAAAATTTTATCTCTTCCATAATAATTATACGATAAATACTTAATTTAACTTCAGTCACCCCGTTCACTTACAATCAATGAAATACTTTCGTTCAGGATGTTAAAAATATCATACATCGAAGAAACAATTAATATTCCTTTAGCTTTACTTACCAAGTATCTCCAATAAAATTGTATGAAAACTTCAGTTGGTTTGGAAAAATACCAGGTAATGACAACCTGTTTTTATTCCTAGAAAAAGAAAAAATACTTAACCTACGTAACAAAGACAGAAGAATATGTGAATCACCAAAAGTGATACTAACTTTCTGTATGTATTTCCAAGCGAAATGTCCTCTTTTCATAGATCAAAATGTGACAAACCTTCATATCTTATCTTATTTCCACAAGAAGCACAATGAAACTGATGCCCTAAACACGGTGTCCTTCATCAGTTTTCCCGTGAACAAGCTCCTTAACAAAGTAAAAAGAAATGTTGACTTAAAGCGACTAAAACTTACGATTGAACTTATTTCCAATGTAACAAATTCGCAAAAAACGCTTTCCTTCTTAAAACACACGGCGGGCGAGCCATTTTACAGAGCAAACAGAATTTGGAGTCTGGCGGAAGAAAAAAATTCATTGTTCAGAGGATCGTTTAGAAACCTTTCTGCATTACTCCTGTAGTAGTACGTATTGTAGCTTTCAAGAACAATAATTTAACAAATTCTCGATCTAATAATATATATCCCTAAGATGATCCCCTTGTTGGATCAAAGCGGGAGAAAAAGGCCTCAAACCGGGAGTAGGGAGAATTTCAAGATTATTTTCAAACTCCGTAAGTCTTCCGGCGAATCAGAGAGAGTTGGCAACCCTAGGTACCACTAACATAAGGTTAAAAATATAACGAAAATGCAAAAAAGAACTAAAATGTCTAATGTAAAATGTAGCAAATATTATGAAGTACGGAGTAAATAAATGTAAATATTTTGACAATGAACAAAACAATTAATAATCATCATAGAGACCGCAGATGTTCACATTTTCATTATCCTCACTGTCAACACCAGCACAAAAATTGTGCGCCCAATTTAAGCACTTAGACCAACCGATCCAATCTTCATTTGATACAGAATAAAGATCAAGACAATAAAGGCACTGGGCGTCGTCGTCATTGTTTCCACCGCTCTCACTCGAGATTGAGGGTCAGCAAGGAGGGCGTGGATTAATCTTCTTTTTCTTTATTTTCTCCTTCTTGATTTCGGATAAATTCAGATATTTTTTTGCTGTCTTCTTAGATTTTTCAGTAGTTTTATTTTGTGCTAATTGTATTAATTCTGCCTTGTTGGGAGGTGATGTTAGAATGGCCGTTTTCTCCCTTTTACGAGATTTTTGCTTTTCTCTTTGAGTTACTTTGAGAACTGGCAGAATATTTTCAGGAAAACAAGTCGGGAAATTAGTAGACCTACTTTCACTGGAAGTTACAGGTACGGGAGATGGTATTTTAGGCGCTGAAACTGTGAGTTAGTTGGAACAACTTGCCTGAGGTTCAACAATGGCAGAAATAGCTGAAAGTTGCAGATGCGTAGAGTTGTCCAGCGGAATGTTGGTTGTGTCTGCAGTAAGAAAATCGGCTTCTGTGAAAACGTTCATGTCAACTGGCCAGACTCCTGATCTTCTGAAATCATTGATTGCAGTCAGCATTTTCGCTGCTTGCAAATACGCTGATCCAAACAGAGATGCAATCTGAAACAAGGTCAATACGCGTCCAGGATGAGATCGCAGCCATTTCCTCACTTAATCCTCGTAGTATTAGCTCAGAGGTCTCATGAAAGCTACGTCCCAAGTCTACAGACGGTGAGAGCAGTGAGGGGGGAAGCACAAAAAAATAAATCCCTTATCCTTCGCTTGAGTAAATAAATCGAGGTTTTTCGTATTAGATCATGTCCAACGAGCAAGAGAAGCGTTGGTGATTCTTTCATTGCCCCAGAAAAGTTAACAAACTTATTTAACCATAAGAGATAGGATTCCTTTGGATCCATACACTTTCTTGAGCTTGGGCCTACGATCCAGGATGTAGTCTTGTTTGAAAAATAAACATAGGAGGCATGTAGAAGCCTGCAGCAGAAAAACCAATTTCTGCTGTGACTTTCTCTTCTGTAGGCTGAAGTGACAGTGCCAACCTGGCGTGGACCCTTTAGAGAGAGAATGACATATGGGATTATCGGTGATGCCTGTCTCATCTACATTATAAATATTTTTTGCAGTGAGAGTTTTTCTCAGGGGCTTCAGTCAAAAGCTCACAAAAAATTGATACGCCCAATTTAGTAAAACCCACGGTACGGGCTGCCGATGTTGCATCCGGTTTTCTGAGAGAAATTTCAAGCTGCCTGGCCATAAATACTTTCAACCAATCTACGTTAGCCATCTCTTCTTCTTTGTTGAAAGAATTACTGCGTTAATTTCTCATAGACAACTGAAAAGCTAGCAACCTCAATTCTTTAGCGTTAAGGCCAAAATGGCGCTGCTCCATTTGAATCAAATATTGAACAAGTTCATTTTCTTGTTGTTCACTGAAAACACACCTCAAACTTCCCATCTTCTAAGAAATATAAATCCCAGGACAGTCCCCCTCCTTCTTCACGTAAGGTTCCAATGTAGTCTGTGTTAATGCGAATTGAGTTGTAGCTTTAAAATGCCCCAGCTCATCACTACTTACAGCCGAAACAGCTGCTTTCATGCTCCGCTGATGCCGGTCAGTCTTTTTTTTGTATTTTCGAACCATCTAGAAGGAAAAACCGCAAGGAAATGGTAAAATTTAATGATGGTTATTAACAGCAAAAAGCACGGGTCATAATGGGGTAGTACCTCATTATACCCCACCCCGTTTTTCCCCACATGTGGTCTTTGAGGTTACTATATCCTGACAACAGTAAAACATTTAAATTCAGAATGGCAAACTGCAAAAGCTTCTAAAGACACACACTTCTTCAACTAGCATACAGTCTAAGTCAATATTTATAATAAATACGACTTACCTTCACTGAAACAGTTAGTGCCTGGCTGTCGAAGGGTAAGGACGTGCCTTTCACTTCCTCCTGCAAGAGCTTCTGACCTGCGGGTGACCGGCGCTTTAATAGCAGTAGCTGTAGAGTAGCTGTAGCAGCTGTCCTTCCGTAGCTGTATCGTTGTGTAGCAGTAGAAGTAGAGTCGAAGTAACCGTACTGATAAGTAGAACTAACATTTATTTATATTGTTTATTGTAGTATCTCTTAATCCCAATATCGTCATTTTTCAGTAGTATTTTTCTAGCACTTGCTTTAAAAAAAACTCATATTCAGGTAGTAATTGTTTCTGTAAGAACTCTACGCTGTTTGTGTACTAACTTAACTTGTTTTAACTTGATTATCGCTGTTGGTGTACTAATTTAAATTGTTTTAACGCTTGCTTGTGTTTCTATCTTGCCTGTTCGCTAACGTTGTTTGTGCGGTGAGTCAGCGCTTCCCTTTCACTTTTTACCTGCGTTCCTCTCTAGGGTAGACCTTAAGTCCACGAATTAGTTAGTCACTTAGTATAACCTTAGCTTGAAGTTTAATTTAATTCATAGCTAGTACAGATTAGTGTTTAGGATGGCTTGACCTAGGATTCCCGTTTCCTCCTTTCTATGCGACGCTGATTTCGAGGGAATGAGGTCTCGAATCACGGAGCTGGTAAGAGAGGTTACGGACCTCCGTCGGAGGGTGGCAAGAGCGGAGTCGGCCCTTGTTCGTGTTGGGAGAACGCATCCATCCCCGAGAACTCACCGCGCCATGATGGCGACTCGGGTGCGCTCGAGTGCGAAAGTCGGTGGTGTGATCGAGGGTGTTTGTGGGACCTCTTCGGGGGCTGGGGTCGCTCCAATCCTGAAACCCAACGATTGGAGAGTGGTCTCCAACCGGGGGGATCGTGGGGTGGTCCTGCGAAGGCTGGGAGCTGGGAATGCCTCGGCAGACCCTCTTCCAGTTTGCAATCGGTTCGCGGCGTTGTCGGAGGACGACACTTCGGCCGATGCTCTCGCATCCGCTCCCGTCTCTTTGGCGGAGGCTGGATCTATGGGAAGTCGGGGTGGGAAGGGAGGGCTCCTAGTAATAGGTAGTTCTAATGTCCGGCGTGTTATGGCTCCCTTGCTAACTCGGGCCCGCCGGGAGGGAGTGGCTGAGCGGGTGTTCTCCAGGTGTATACCAGGAGGAACGGTCCCCCAAGTGACGAGGGCGGTACGGGAGTCGGTGGAGTCAACGGGTTGCTCTAGGCTGCGGATGGTGGTCCATGTTGGGACTAACGACGCCTCGAAGCGCGGGTCCGAGGAGATTCTAAGTTCTTTTGAGGACTTGGTCGCCGAGGTCACTCGTGTCCGAGAGGAGTCGGGTTCTGATGTGCGGCTCACCATTTGTAGTATTGTCCCGCGGATTGACTGTGGTTCGGAGGTTTGGAGCCGCGTGGCGGGGCTAAACCAAAGGCTATGAAATTTCTGTGTGGGCATGGGAGTCGACTTTGTTGATCTCCGGCCGGTTCTCGGATCGTGTAGGGTACCCCTAAACGGCTCTGGAGTTCATTACACGACCGAGGCTTCACAGAGTGTAGCGTGTAGGATCTTCGACCATGGTAGGTCTTTTTTAGATTAGAGAGTAGGGTAGGGTGTAGGCGTAATAGGAGATTTCATAGGGGCATCGAGTGTAACACAGTTTCTGGTCGCGAAGTGAGAGAGTCCACCTGCAAAAGCCGTAATAGAGCAGTTAATGCTTCGGGCGATAACGAGAAATTAAATATTATAGTCTTAAACTGCCGCAGCATTCGTAGGAAGTCTGCCGAACTCGAACACGTAATTCGCACGTTGCATGCGGATGTAGTTATAGGTACGGAAAGTTGGCTCACTGAAGATATCGCTAGCCAAGAAATTTTTCCGAAAAGCTATAGAGTATACAGAAAAGACCGCGCCAATAGAATAGGTGGCGGAGTATTTTTGGCAATAAGTGAAAAGTACGATAGTTGTCAGATCCTTATTATCGATGAAACGACCGAGAGCGTGTGGTGCCGCCTAGGTAAGGATAATTCGAAAAAGATATATTTATGCTCATATTACAGACCACCTAATGCCAAAGTTGATTATATTTTAAGTTTAGAGAGGCAATTAGCCGAGCTTAGATCTATTATGAACGACGGTTACGTGGTAATTGGAGGCGATTTTAACTTACCGTCAATCGATTGGGAAAACCTATGTTTCGTTACGGGAGGTAAAGAACGCGAATCGTGTGAAGCCTTAATTGACACGTTTCATGAATATTCCTTAATCCAGATGGTACAAAAAGCCACGCGTTCGGGCAATGTTCTCGACTTGCTTGCTTCTAACATCCCGCATAGGATAACTAAGGTATCCACAGAGGAGGGACTTAGCGACCATCGAGCTGTGTATGCGGAGTGCGAATTAAAGCTCAAAAGACATCCTAAGCCTCTTCGGAATGTATACGCTTTCGCCAAGGCCGACTTTAAAAGTTTCAGCTCACATCTCAAAAGTACCTTTGTCAGTTATCGTGAAAAGACAGAACGATTAGGTATGGAGCCGTCATGGTTATTATTTAAGAATATACTAGGAAGAGGTATCAATAGATTTATCCCCAGTAAGTTAAAATCTGATAAGAAAGAACCTCGTTGGTTTAATAAGGAAGTCAGGATTGCCTTAAGACGACAGAGGCGTAGCCACGCAAAATTGAAAAACATGCCTACCACCGCTTCCGATGAGTATCGCACAGCTATAGTCCATGAGTATAACAGTGCCCGCGTACTAGCGAGAAAAACCATGCGTAACGCATTTAACACCTTCCGGAATGAGGTATTAAATACAAAATTGAAGGAGGATCCAAAAGCGTTCTGGTCCTACGTAAGAGAAGTCAAGGGAGTGGGTCCTTCAATACCCTCCCTGCGATGTGATTCCGGAGACATCCTTCACGATGGGGAGGATAAAGCTAATCTACTAAACGTTTACTTCGCGAAGGCGTTCACGGCAGGTGGAAATATACTTAAAGATAATCTTATTCCCGATGGATGTACTCGGATGGATAATATTAAAATCTCTGAGGCAGGAATAGCGAAGCAACTGAGTGCGATAAAGCCCAACAAAAATCCTGGACCAGAAGGAATTCCCGCGCGTGTATTAAAAGAACTAGCAGAAGATATAGCTCCCTTCCTTCGGATAGTTTTCGAGAAATCTCTTACCCTCTGTGAGGTTCCTGATGATTGGAAACTAGCACACGTCACACCCATTCATAAGGGAGGTGACAAAGAAAACCCCGAAAATTATAGGCCGATTTCTCTAACATCATTATCATGTAAGATTTTGGAGCACATTATTGTTAGCAACACAATGCGTTATCTTGAGAGTAGACCGCTCTTAGTCAGCTGTCAACATGGCTTCAGAAAAGGTAGATCCTGTGACACCCAACTCGGTCTGTTTGTGAATGTTTTTTTATCATGCGGCGAAAATAATAAGCAGGTCGATGCAGTGTTCCTTGATTTTAGAAAAGCTTTTGACAAGGTTCCCCACCGTAAGTTGTTATTAAAATTGGGAAATCTTGGCGTTAATGTTAAAGTCATTAACTGGGTTCGCGCTTTCCTTTGGAATAGAAAACAAAAAGTAGTCATCGATGGTAAGTCCTCGAGTGTGGCAGATGTAGTCTCTGGAGTGCCGCAGGGTAGTGTGATCGGACCTATGCTTTTCTTGCTTTATATAAACGACATCAGCTCAGTTGTAAAAAGTAATATCAGGCTTTTTGCGGATGACACCGTAGTCTATAGAGAAATTAGTGGTCCTAGCGACCATCGTCAGCTTCAGGATGATCTGGATGCGTTATCAGTTTGGTGCAAGGAATGGCAGCTAGAAATCAATCAGAAAAAGAGTAACGTTCTAAACTTTTGGAAATCTAGAAGCCCATCGTCCGTGTTTACCTACTCGATAGATGGTGAGATCATTCCTGTTTCGGAATCCGTGAAATACCTCGGGGTAACCTTGAATCGTGACCTGTCTTGGGACACCCACATAAGACGAGTGATAGGTGCGGCAAATAAGAAGTTGGCTTTTGTGCGTAGGATAGTCAGGAAAAGCACGGAAAAGGTGAGAGAATCCTGTTATTTATCGTTGGTTAGACCTCAAATGGAATACGCAGCAGCGGTTTGGGATCCATATCAGAGGGGACTCATAAAGGATTTAGAAAAAATACAGCGGCGAGCAGCTAGATTCGTGAAAAAGAATTACGATAAAAAACAGAGCGTTACGTTACTCATTGATGAGTTGAGTTGGCCATCGTTGAAAGATCGTAGATTACAGGCGAGACTTAAACTTCTAGATAAATATAGGTCGGAGATATTCGTAAATGAAATGAGGGATATTATTCGACAACCAACGTATATCGGACGGAGGGATAATGACGACAAGATTCGCGAAATAGATAGTAGGACGGAGAGGTATAAGGAGTCCTTTTTCCCTAGGACAATACGTGACCACAATAGATAACAGTGAATAATAATTAGTTAGGAACTTGGTGCGCGGCACCCCCTGCCATCCACCATCAAGGTGACTTGCAGGGTAATATGTAGATGTAGATGTAGATGAAACTTGGACTAAATTTTGCAAAACACACTCAAGAAAGGAGCATAAAGACATTTCCACAGAACCGCTAACAATTAGATGGCGTCTGGTTGTTCCCAAAGACGCTGATCTTATGGAGTTTAAGTTCCTTTTAATCCCGATAGGTGGCCGCACAATGTTGACAGAATCACGCACGACCACTTACTATGTCGAGTCATCGCATACACTTCCACTATGAGGTTTCGTCCGGCAGCCATCTTTAGTCATCGCTCTCGCTTCTGCCTTATGGATGAAATGGGCGTAACCTCTGTTTTTCTTAAAAAATTTAAGACATCAGCGCATTCCTTTGTTGACAACTGAATAAATTAAGCATCAAATGCGATGTATATACTAGTTACAATATAATCAAAGCGATCACAAGAGGATGAAAATTGTCAAAATATACAATTAGGAAACGGAATCGGAAAGCTCTGCGGCTTATTTTTTTGCAAATAGACATAAGCCGTCAAGATAAATGGCAGCTGATTTAGCGGAGGTCTGATATTTTCCTAAAACATGTAAATTTTCTAACACTAAATTAATACATGTAATAATGTAAGAATATTGGGTCGAGTGAATAAAAATTAAGCAAATGCTTAAAGCAAACAGAAAAAGGAAAAGTATAAGCAAATGCTAAAAACATTTGCTTCATATTGAGTGAATAAATGTTTGCTTTTGCTTATAAGCATTTGCTACTCAGTTTTAAGCAAATGCTTAAATATTACGGAAGAAACCTCTTTGCAACTCTCCCCTCACTTGTTTTTGTTTACATTTAAAGTTTTAAACAGTTGAATTTCAAAATAAAAACATTAATATATTGGGTAATATTTTTTTAATTTTTAATTAATATTTTTAAAAACTATATCTTTTATAACTGAATTCGATAATATCACAAATCATGAGTGCATTTTTATTCAATTAGTTATAGTAATTTTATCCAGTCATTTGCCTTTATAGTAATTTTGGACGCCACAAATTTTACTATCTTACATACAGTTGTGCATTGTACGTCGTCTTCTTCCCCGACTTCTATTTGAAATCCGGGATCACTATAAGTACCTTAAAAATATTTCTGTCTTCTGTTTGGAAGACAAACCCCACCACTTCTCTCTTGATATTCTCCGAGTAACAGATTTGAAATATAGGTACTTAACATTTTCTTCAGAGTACGGATATAAATTTTTATAACCGTTGTTTGTTGAAACTTTTCTGGTATTTTTTAACCTTTCGTGTCACCATAAATTACCATATTTATATTTAGGATAAATTATCATGAAAATAAAGTACTTAGAAATATTTTAGCAAGCCCTTTACCTCACTTAAAAAAGTTTTAGCATATGCTTAAAGCATTAAGCAAAAGCTCGGTTTTATTCACACAATTTTAAGCAAATGCTTAAGAAAAATCCTAAAAATAAACAAATACTTATTCTTTCTAGCAAATGCAAATGCTGTTATTTTATTTACCATAAATTAAGAATTTGCTTAAAAAGTTATAGAAATCATAAGCAAAAGCATTTCATAATTTTTATTCACTCGACTCTTGTGCTAACCTTAAAGTGACCCGATTTTTAAAACCTCAATACCAGAAAAATGACCTTTAGGTCTTAAAGATGTTTTAGCTAAACTTTATTACACGTAAACATTAAACTTAACCATGCTCTTAATTTGCCATTTGTCCCTTCGACACATTTGCAAAGAGGATCACAGGATCTCAGATTTTCTCGGAAAGATGAAGAGCTAAAACCCTTTCTTCGTAGAATTAGTGCAATTGAGTGCACAGCAGCCTCTCATATTATTTTGCAAATAATACTGAAAGTTCGTGTGGTATTTTTCAAAAGCCTACGCTCGCACACACTCCTCAACCGCGACAATGGCGTCTAATTGACTAAACATGGCAGATTGCGATGACTCGACTTAGTGAGTGGCTGTGCGTGATATAGAGACTCTGGACAAAACAACCCCGGTGCCCTGTTATGCCCCGGGACCCCGTTTTGCCCCAGTTTCCTTGCTGATATTTATGCAAAGTGAATAAAAAAAATCAAGTGTTTTTTATGGCAACGTGTTTTCTTTCTTTTCGATCTTCAAATCGGCCCCACGTTGACACTACAGAAGAACATTTTTACCCTAAGTACTTTATTTCGAATAATAATGAGGTAGGCTCTTACATAACTGACATCGAGCATAAAACGACAAGAATTCTTCTATATTCTCCGTTAACGAGACTGCAGACTAGAATTAGTTATCGTTCTATATCCAGCTCTCTGTATTTATTCCACCTAAAATTCAGTTTCATAATCTCGGAAACATTGAATCTAGTCTCTCTCGTAAGTCGATTGGCGAAAGCGAGGGTTACAGAGCGAGACCTTTTCGAGGGTTCGCGTGCCTTCCAATCGATACTTGCATCGATAGATATGAGGAGCGGGCGCCGAGGGCACGAATGTCCACTTCGAAAGGGAAACGCTTGAAAATCTGCGCGCGGAAAACGGCAGAAGATAATGTGACGAGGCGAAAAACGCACAGAATGTGCGAGCGATAGGAACTTATCGTTGACGGCGATATCTTTGGCCAATCCACAGCTCATGGACCATTTTATCCTTTTTATCGTCACGTATTACTCGCTTTTGCCACCTGTCCGCCCCCTTGTGGGCTACACTACTCCTCATTTCATTCCGATTGGCCAGGTTGAGGGTTTCTGTTTGCTTTTGATAGAAAATGTAATGGAAGATTTATACTTTTGTCGATCGAGTTTAGACCTAAAAATGTTTATTTGTTTCTGAATGCTCTTTATCTCAAGTTTATTTGATGATTTATATATGTGTGCATCATCTCATTCCGGGGACTTAGGAACAAAAGGGTAACGTCTTGGTAATATCCTATCGTATATTTTTAAACGAGCCTTTCTCTGTCCTACACCTTTCACGGTCACGTAACCTTCTTATTTTAGAGGAGGAATTTTATTGATCAATTCTCTTAGGATGGGAAAAGTGTGAGTATTCGTATCATCGATATATCAAACGTAATGTAAACGTTAAAACATCTTCCAATCGGAGAAAATTTGAGCTGGAGAAGTTCGAATAACCGCGATTAGATTGCACTTTTAACGCGCAACAGGATTTTCTGCAGATTTTAATCCCCATGAAAGTTCCGGAGGGGACGGAGTAATAAAGCAAGCGACCGTAGAAAATACAAACTGACGCATCGTTTTATTCGTTCTGTGGATCAGCGATGTCGATCAGTAAATTGGGATTGCGGGGAGAGGTGCAGCGCAATTGGAAGGGGGGAGAGGGGAGTGAGAAATGGAAGGAGGAGAGGGGTTGGGGAGAGGGGATGGGGAGAGGGGGTAGGGAGAAGGGATTGGGATGGGGGAGGGGGTTGGAGGGAAGGGTGGGAGGGGTGGGAGGGGTGGGAGTGAGGGGGGGACGGAGAGGGTGTATTGGGGATTGGAGAGAGGGAAAGGGTGGGGGAGAGGGTGGGAGAGAGCGTGAGGGAGAGGGTGGGAGAGAGCGTGGGGGAGATTGTATAGGGGTGGAGAGTGTTGGGGGGAGAGGGGGGAGAAGGGGGAGGAGAAGTGCAGCGCAATGGGGAGGTGGGCGTGGCTATAACAGGGGTGAAGGGGGGAGGAATTTTGGGGTTGGGAAAGGTAGCTGCTCTCAGCCTGGAATGGGGCAATAGGTGACCGATAGGATCGATTTGCAGCCCTACGTGTGCAATGAAAGACCCACGATGGAAATTTTACTAAAGGAAATGCATTGAGAACACGTAACCCACTCGGAAGAAGCAACCAAAATAAATATTACGTTGGTTATATATATCTAACCTTAATAAAGTTCATGCACAAACCTTCACAATCTCTGATAATATAAATACGGAGCAGAACTCGAGGAAGTCACGAGCCAGGTTTACATGTGTTTATGGATGAACAGGAGAGTGAAGATTGCATGGAGTGTGTTAAAACCAAATGTCCCATTCTACCTGAAATAAAGACATTATGTCCAATATGTTCAGCATGTTCTAATTTATCGGTATGAAAGCACGTATACCAGAATAGTCCAGTGCCTGCAAACAACATAGAGGTGTAATGAAAAAAGAATTTAGTTACTTTCACAAATTTAATTTTAAACGACCGGTTTCACAACGATCGCAACATCATCAGGTGATAAAATATAAAAATCGTTCCATACATATAGGGTAAAATAAAGGGGGAGAGAGAGATACAGGAGGGTTTACAAAGAAAACGAATGGAAGGTTATTGAATAAACAATTTGGAAAATGAAGGGGTTGGAAAAGAAAGCGAAAGCAACATAGTAGCAAAATGTTACAAAAAGTTACAAAAACTTGGTAAGAGGGCCAAAAACAACAATGTTGATACAAAATATTTACAAAATAATATAAATATAGGAGAATGATTGTGGAAAAGGTATTCATTTAAGAGAAGCGAATCTTCACAAATAATTATCTCGAGCTGTTCTAGAGCATCCAATTTGCGACCTTTAATTTCAAAGTGGAGGAATTTAGGGTTGAAGGAACTATGATGATTTAGGTTTAAAAGATGTTTCGCAAATTGAGAATTCAAGTTATTTAAACGGAAGTATCGCTTATGCTCCTTAATCCTCTTGTCAAAACTCCTCCCCGTTTGGCTGATGTAGACCGCTCCGCAATCATCACAACTAAGTTTATATGCACCACTTTTTAATGACAACTGTATCGGGTCTTAGGAATAATTTGGAAAAGGTAACTGGGGAGTAGAAAGCAGGTTTAAGTTTAAGTTTAGGAAATAGGTTGGACAATTTTAAAAAAATATTTCCTAAAAATGGGAGTCTGCGCCAACTAAGAGGTTTGGAGGTGAGATTAGGCGGAAAAGAAACGATTTTTGGGAGGCAATAAGTAAACGTTTTTTAGAGATAATTTTATCAATTAAACCAGTTTTGTAGCTATTATAGATATCGATCTGTTTAATGGTGTTAAGTTCTATAAGGAAATTGGGTTTAGAAAGGGGAACACTAAGAAGGCGGTGAAGCATAGAATGAAAGAAGCGTATTTGTGAGAAAAATGATGGGAAGAGTGATTGGGAATGGCCTGTTCTGTGTAAGTGGGTTTACGGAAAATAGCAATGGTAGGTGTATTGTTCAGCAGAGACAAAGTGAGATCTAAAAAATTAAGCAAACCTTTGGTTTCAGATTCGATTCTAAAAGAAATGGAAGGGTGTAGGGAATTTGAAAGGGTTAAAAATTCAGAAAGTTGTTCATCTGTAGCACTCCAGACACACAAAATGTCGTCCACATACCTACCCCAAAATTCGGAATAAATTAATAAAGGATAGCCAGAATTAAAAATGTTATCTTCTAAATTGTTGAGAAATATGTCGGAAAGGAGAGGGGACCCCATCGCGAGACCATCCGTTTGTTGTCAAAATGAAAATTGTTTTGCTCAGAATACGCTTCAAGTAAGTTAGAAAAATCAGTTATCAAAATTTGATTGATACCTGCTTTGGAAAGCATATCTACAACCAATTCTACGACTTCTTTAACAGGAACTGAGGTAAAAAGATTACAAACATCGAAAAATACAAATTTGTAATTGTTGTGGAAAATTTTTCCTTTTAAAATGTGCGTAAAATCTATGGAATTTTTTATGCTAAATTTGGGACTAAAATTAGAATATTTACGAGGAAGTGTATTAAGTTTTTAGGCGAGTTTATGGGCAGGCACAGAAGTACTGGAGACATTGGGCCTATTAGGGCAATCCCTTTTGTGAAGTTTCGGTAAACCATAAAGTCTAGGGGGAAGGGGGTTCATCACTAATAAGTTGTGTTTGTCTTTAGGAGTGAAAATAACAGAAATCGAAGAAATATTTTTTTGGATAACAGATTGATAAATAGAGGTAGGGTCTTTTTTCGAAACAGAAATGTTGTTGTTACGAATGAAATCATAACATTTCTCCAAATAAAGGTCTCGGTCCATCACCACCATGCCATTGCCTTTATCAGCCTTTTGGACAAACAAATTGTTGTCTGTAATAAACTTTTAAACACTAGGAAGTAAGGCGGGAGAGTGAGAGCGGGATAGTAGTCTGGGTTGCGGAACATTGAGGAAGGAAGAAATATTAAAAGCAAAAACGAGCTTTAACGTAGGAGATTCTTTTTTTAGGGCCAAATCACAATCGACGACTAAGTTCTCAACACACGTGTAGATAAATGGAGGCTAGGGGCGAATTTCAGGCCTAAGTTACACACGTCCAAAACAGAAGGGGGTAAAACACAATTAGATAGATTGGCCACTCTAGAGTGGAACTTGTGGTCACTAAGTTTAGAAAGACTAGAATCACCACACTGCACTGAGGAAAGAGCAGCCATTCGTTTTCTTCGTAACCCCCCCTGTCTACCTCCCCCCCCCCCCTTATTTTACCCTATATATTAGGAACGATTTTTATATTTTATCACCTGATGATGCTACGATAGTAATGAAACCGGTCGTTTAAAATTAAATTTGTGGAAGTAACTAAGTTCTTTTTTCATGATCAGTAAATTCCACAGGGTTGAGCCTGACCTCATCATTGAACATAGGGGAACGTTGAGAGATGTATACCATGGATCACCCGAAGAGACCGCAAAAGGAACGTTTGGGTAAAAAAGAAGACGGGAGTCTTTGACCTAATTAAAATAGTAAAAACGCTTAAGTGGCAGTGGGCGGGTCATATTGCTAGAAGAAACGACCGGCGTTGGACGTCTAGCGTCATTGAACGGATACAAAGAAACAACAAGAGACCGAAAGACAGATGAGATTGTGGAGTTCTTAGGGTCAACTTTAGGGAAGGAAACACCCGCCCCGGGCTAAAATCCGGCGAAGGTCGTAATTTTTAACCTGGGATTGTCCCTTCCTCTATTTGTGTGGTTTTAGGAGAACGCGGAAGTCAGCGTCCTTTGAAAGACAGATAAAAAACAGTTGTCCCCGTAGTTGCTCTACGTCAGGGGTCGGCAACCTTTAACATCATATGAGCTACTTGAAAAAATTGAGATCTTAAGATCGACCACTTTTTCCGATGACGTTTTTTTACAATAAAATTATTATCACTATATTTTCATGCGATACATTAAAAAGTGATGAGCTAAAATCGTATGCTATTGTTTTTGTCGTCGTGAGTATTCGAAACTTTTTGTAAGGTCCACAATGATAGACGTATTTTTTTAATTTCTGTATTTTTGTTAAGTCCTGCGCAATCGACCACGATATGCTTCGAGATAGACCGATCGATCGCGATCAACCGGTTGCCGATCCCTGCTCTACGTAGTAGTAAGCTAATGGCGACATGGGTTTTCCTCCCTTCTCTATCCTTGTCCGATTCTAACTGTGCTAGAATATGTTTATTTCCATTGCTTTTGCGTACATTTCTGTAAAATATCTAGTTGATAGTATCACAAAATAAAAATGTACAATCGTCTCTATCGAATAAGGAATTCAGGTTTTCGAATAAATTAATATTTTTCTTCAAATACACATTTATTAAGAATAAATATAGAGTTCTAAAGAAAAATTTACATTTAGCATTATTACTAAATTTATTATGCTGTACTATTATAACTATACTTATATTTGTCGTTAAATGATTTGAATAATATTAAAGTTCACCTAAAAGACAGCCAAGTAATAATTAGCCTATGCTATCCAAATGTGCTGTCCTAAATAAAATTTTTTGGAAATATAGAATAGACAGGATCATAATCCAATCAACTCAGTGAAAAATCTTTCAAAATGCTAACATAGAGGTTGCCTCTGTAAATACTTCAAATAAATATCAATTGTTTATGGCAACATAGCACAACATCACCAAAGAAAATGTCTGCTTATTATGTTCTGTCTCAAATTTAATTTTTTTATTTCTATAAAACTTTGCCGGTATATTCAGGGGATTTCATTGAACATATTATTAATTAAATTTCCATCACACCCTACCACAAATATAAAATTTATAGTCTAAATATGCTGATTATAATATCAGTTTAAAGTTGACTCATTTTACGAATTTAACATCCTCAAGCAATGGAAATTCAAACGAAAGCCTTCTACTTTTTGTTTTTTTTTTTAAATCAATAATTGTGAAAATATCGTCAACATATCTAAGCCAAATTTCTGGAAAATAATGAAATTTATCTTTACAAGCCTTTTCAAAATGTGACATGAATATGTTGGCTAAAGTAGAAGACTTTGTGGATCAATTAAACAATATATATCCATCCATAAAATTTACTTATGAACTCCAAGAGAACAATACATTACCATTTCTGGACTTACTTATCATCAATACCAAACAACAAATAGTTTGATATTTTTAGGAAATCAACACATACTGACAATTTCATTCCCAATAACTCCTTCCATCCAATGAATCAAAAAACAGCTGTTTTCCAATTCCTAACACATAGATTGTGCAACATCCCCCTCAACAAAAATAGATATGCAAAAGAACTTAAACATATAAAACAAATTGCAAAGATACTCGGTTTCGATCACAATATAATCAAAAAATTAGTAAGAAAGCATAACCTTAAAAAAACGTTGTCCAACTCTACCACTCTCAAACTTGACAATACAAAGGCCAACAAATATATAAAACTAACTTATTTTCTCATATTAAACAGGGGCTTGAATAAAATTTTCAAACATAAGAAATACACCATAACATACACGAATCCAAATAGTTTGGAAAACCAACTGGACAGCACCAAAGATAAAATTGAAACTCTGAACAAATCCGGAATTTACAAAATACAATGCTCACACTGCAATCTAATGTACATAGGACAAACAAGACGGAAATTAATAACACGATTCAAAGAACACTTGGCTCATTTCAAACACAATCGTTTTGAAAAATCAAGCGTAGCCACTCATATTCTGGAAACCGGACACAATATACACCTAGAGGATTTAACACTGCTAACTTCAGCCAATATTTCACTCAACTCTTTGGAAAACCTTCATATTTATAAAAACAGAAATACACTCATGAATACAGATACAGACTTTAATAAAACTTTATACAAATTGACCGAACTTAACACCACTCAAGCCCAAAATTATTTTCGTTCCTCAAATGTTTTTCGGTCTTCTTTATAACCTCTCCCTCTAATTTCCTTGCAGTTGAACCCTGTTCACTGCCAGGTCAGGTTCATCCCCGAGGATGCCCACTTGGTGGGTAAAATGCATAGGGTTTTTCCTATATTTTTTGGCTGAAGGAGTTTTCCACCAATGAGCGTTGATTTCAGTAATTCAGACCAATTTAGCTACAGACGTTCATTTCTGCGCTTCAATCTCTACAGCTTATCTCTTATCCCTGGAGATTCTTCGCGAGGAGGTTCATTTTCCATGCATGCTGTCATTTTAGGACGCCTCCCCCTCTTGTCGCCCACACCTCCTCCTCCCCACTCATTTCCCTCTCTCCCCCTTCCATTTTGATGCTTCTGCGTCACTCCCTGGGATTCCCTTCGTGTAACCATCTTTAACTCTCTCAACCTCAGGATATTGCCACTCAAGGCGTCCGTAAAAATCCACTCGATCACGCGTGGTCGCCCATCGCCGGAACATATCCCCTTTCGACCCCTCACTCGGCCCTGCTTCTCTCCCCTTGTACCCTATTTTACTCCCTGACTTATATTCTTCCTCTCTCTGTAATTTATTTATCTCTCATAACAATGTTCTCATAGCATTAACATGACAACATGATCTATGCATGTAATTAGGAGGAGCTTTGCCTTTTCTTCTAACTACAAATACTTTAACGCAGTTATTGGACAAATTTTCGTCCTCCAATAAGTATTGTCCCCTATTTTATATATCTTAATAATAGAAAATTCTAATCCTCGCAATCGATACTTTTTGCCACTGAATTCTGATTAAAATCTGCGAGTAATATACCCGAAAATAGAATAGTATTCAACAGCTTCAAATTCACTCTTAAGTTTCTAAAATTGTAGTTCCATTCTTCTTCAGTCTAAGGCTGGCGTGTCATTTACAGACTAATTTAATAAACTATCAAAAAGCGCAACAGCTGCAAATTTATCTGTAGCTTGAGCAAATAAATACAGGAGAGTTGTGTAAAAAAGAAATTCAAATGATAGACTAAACTACAATCCCTGATATACAAGGAGAGAACAACGGCCATTTTCGGGAGTTCCGATGTCGTGCTTCGTTTATTGCCCTTTCCCTTAAGCCCATTCCAGCTCTCTTTCTCTCTGCTCTTTCACCTTCTGCTCGTCCTCCCTTTATCCCCTTCTTAGAACCACCAACTCCCACTCTTTCCATCCCCTTCTTGCGGCCTCCCCCTCCCTGTCCTTTGACCCCCTTCTTCGGGCCACCCTCTTCCTTCCCTTCAAACCCATCTTAAGGCCACCCCCTCCCCTCCCCTTCATCCCCTTCTTAGGGCCGCCATCTCCCCTTCCCATCATCCCTTTCTTAGGGCCACCCTCTCCCCTTTCCTTCATCCCCTTCATAGGGCCACCCCCTCCCCTTCCCTTCATCCTCTTCTTAGGCCCTTCCCTTCATCCCCCTCTTACGGCCACCCCCTCCTCTTCCCCTCATCCCCTTCTTAGGCCCACCTTTCGCTTCTCCTCCTCCCCTCTTAACCCTCCATCCTTAGCCCAGACGTCTCTTTTCGTCCTCTTTATACGTATTTTGGCTATAAGTTCCGGTGTTCATTCCGCGTCTTACTTTTACTACAAAGACAGAAAACGCCCAGCAGATTGTTCCACCCTTTTGCTGTGTCTGTTAGCTACCAAATTTCTCTTCTTTTTTAACGAAAACGTAACCTAGAATTATAATTTATTCCCATTGATTATGAAATTCATTGTTGAAATATTTTGCTTCTTGTTTGCGTAAAAATATTAGTTGTTTATGGGGTTTTTCTCTACGAATTAGTTTATTAATAGCTCAAATACTTAGCAATGAGCTTTCGCCAAGTCAAGTATTTGTTTGAGTCTATAGAATAGACCAATATTTTATTAAAATCTTTTAGTATATAAAGATTTTTTCTTATTTGTAATGAATGTGTTAACTTTAATAGTTTACTTTTGTCCTTGCAGGTAAATATTCTCCGGATTTTGGCGGCATTGATGCTTCTGCAACTTCATTAGCATCATCCCTTCAGTGCTCAAGTATGTCATACATGCATGATAATTACGTTTTTATGGTGCGTGGCTTTGAATGAGCTCTACTATGAATACTTTTGAAGAATTTTTTCAAATCAATATTCTGTAAACGTATGTCTTAGCAGAGTCAGATTTAACTTCGAATGATTTTAATTTGTACTTAAGGTTTCCTCAAATTTCTTAGTTTGCATCGATATTTGACAAACTTTGATCCAGATCTCAGAACAGCGAATATTCCTCATTTCCATTAGGTCTTCATTAGACAAATTGATATAATGTTTGTCTTGAAGTCTTGTACTTTCACACGGTTATTGAATGAATTATTTTTTGTTACCTACTCCTCGTGATGTTAGCCTTCATCAAAATATTCAGAATATTCGAGAACTCCAGTTCGAATAGCGGAGTTTCTTATATCTACGTGGGAGCAAGAAACACGATCTATCGTGCGTCTTTATATTTTTTCACTCTTATGGCGGAGAAACTAAATAGTTATCCTTTCAAATCGATTTTTCGAATATTCTCTCCTGTTCTGTCGCTCTTTCAGCTTTTTTGGTGATATTTAAAACACAATTCGCAACATTGCACGCGCTACAATCGTAAGAAAACTGTATCGGGCATAGAATTTGCGTCGGGTAGAGACGAGGGCGAGCGGAAGATGAGGCCAGGTGGGCGGACGTGCACGTGAGCGAGTTCAAGATGAGCGACTTTCACATGCCTACTGGAGGGCTGTGTGGAATAGGAGGAGGATGAGGGGAGAGGACGAGGGGTGGTGATGAGGGGAGGGGCAAGGGGAGAGGACGAGGGGAGAGGACA
Organism: Tanypteryx hageni; assembly: GCA_028673005.1. Taxonomy (NCBI): domain Eukaryota; kingdom Metazoa; phylum Arthropoda; class Insecta; order Odonata; family Petaluridae; genus Tanypteryx; species Tanypteryx hageni. Next base: position 5,604,777 of record CM054113.1, on the reverse strand, counting down.
AGGGGAGGGGTCGAGGGGAGGGGTCGAGAGGAGGTACGAGGGGAAGGGACGAAGGGGTGGGACGAGGGGAAGGGACGAGAGGTGGGACGAGGGGTGTGGACGAAGGAAGGTGACGAGTAGAGGAGACGAGGGGAGGGGACCAGGGGATGGGACAAGGGGAAGGTTTTAGGGGAGAGCGTAAGGGGAGAGCGTGAGGGGAGAGGGTGAGGGGAGAGGGTGAAGGGAGAGGGTGAGGGTAGATGGTGAGGGGAATAGGTTAGGGGAGAGGGTGAGGGGAGAGGGTGAGGGAAGAGGGTGAGGGGAGAAGGTGAAGGGAGAAGGTGAGGGAAGAGGGTGAGAGGAGAGGGTTAGGGTAGAGGGTGAGGGGAAAGGGTGAGGGGAGAAGGTGAGGGGAGAGGGTGAGAGGAGAGGGATATGGTAGAGGGTGAGGGAAGAGGGTTAGGGGAGAGGGTGAGGGGAGAGGGTGAAGGGAGAGGGTGAGGGTAGAGGGTGAGTGGAGAGGGTTAGAGGAGAGGGTGAGGGGAGACAGAGAGGCAGACAGACAGGCAGACAGACAGACAAACGACTTTATTAGGGCGAAATTGAGACTATGTAGTCCTTTCTTACATTTGACCCTTCCGTCATATAAGTACAGTCAAACTCGTTTATAACGAGCACGGTTGTAACGAGTTCACGGCTATAGTGAGCAAATGCTACCTCCAAGATAAGTTTACGAGCATTTACATACAAGTATTTCACGTATATAACGAGCACGCTTCACGGATATATCGAGCAAACTTTGACCACTTCTCACTGTCTCAAACGCGGTGGCGGTCAGCCCCTTAAATCCTCATAGTGACCCAAAATATGTAACCTTGTGTTCTTGAGTCCAGCCTCTACACTCTATCCCTCGGGGAGGTTAAAGACCGCGGCGTTGTTGTTAAAAAATAATCCCTTCGTCCAAAACAAGAATTACCAACTTGCAGGTACAGTGGCACTCGCGGAGGTCCTTTGTCCTCTCCTCCCAACCCCCAGCTCTTTTACAGCCAGGAGGTTGTGTTTGGAAGGGGGTAAGGGGTAAGGGCATGTACAATGGCGCCTACCCCCGTCGCTCAGCCGAATGCACCCAACACCCTTTCCCACGTAAAGATGGGAAATCCCACGTTTAATCCGTCTCCTCATTAACTCTTCCTGGAATTGGTATGCTCACAGTTTGCAAAGAAAGTTCGTAGCGTTGATCACAAAAATCAGTTGAGATTTTGCCCTTAAACAAGTAACATGTCCGTACATAAAAAGAAGTGTTTGTCTATTCGCGAAAAGGTTGATATTATTCGAGAGTTAGAACGTGGTAAAAAATGTTGAAGTGTGTAAAAAATTTAATTTATCATCGTCTACGGTTTCAACCTTATGGAAAAACAAAGAAGCGATTTTATATGCACTAGAGAACAATCTAACAACGAAAAAGAAAATGAGGAAGTGCGACTTGGGTAGTGATTAAGGATGCAGCTGTGAGTAAATTTTATATGTACGTATGTTTACTTTAAATTTTCTAGTTTATTCTCATTTTTAGGTTTTTTCATAAATTTACTAAATAACCTTTCTGTTTATATATTCACTTTTACTTCTTATGTCTTCTTTCACCATACGCATGCATGCTTTTGCCTTCACGGATATTAAGTTTAACGGCTATAACGAGCAAAACTAAACGGTCCCGTGGCGCTCGTTATAGCCGAGTTTGACTGTAATTACAATATTTACAAAATAAGAAAAATTAGTTACATACAGATTTCAAAAAAATACATATTAATTACAAGTTAATATATTTTTAGTAGATAACAGAGGATTACCAAAGAATGTTAGTTTTGTGGGTCATAAAAATAGGTGTATCAGTTATGTTTTAACACAGAAAAAATTCCCACTGCGGAAAACACCTACAAAAGAAGAGAGGTGTAAAAAACCGCGAAAATGTCTAAAATAATTGAGAGGTAGAAAAAAATACAATAATATGAGATACAGAAAAAAATCATAAATAAAAACATATGTACATACATTTATATCCATATAAGGAATGGAGGGGTGAGAGAGGAATAGGGATTGTAGGGTAAGATATGCCTGGTTGATTACAGAGTAATTATAATACAGGAGAATAAAGTAAATAAATTAAGAAATTATGCACAATAATCGTATCCTTTGACAACCTGAAAGAGAAGATAGAGCGTGGTTCAATGCATGAGGAGTGAGAGGAGATGCTTGCAATACAAGCGTTTAAAAGTGCTTAGAGATATGGAGTTTTTATTAACGTTGGAAGGACATTTCAGGGTTTATAAGCAGTGACGGTAAAGGATTTGTTGTAAATTTCTGTTCTATGAAGTAGAGTTAATATTTTATTACATCCTCTGGTATTGCAATGGTGAACTCTATTAATGGTAAATAAAGGTAAAATACTCCTTTAGCCAAAACAATTAGTTTTACCTTAGCCAAAGTTATTGAGCTACTATCAATTATTCTATTAATGGTGACAAAATAAATAAATGATAACAAAGGATGTTGTTATTTAGAATTTGGTGCAATAGAGAGAGAAGGTGAAGGTTTCTTCGGGAATCAAGTTTTAGCCAGGAGAGTCGACGGAAGTATTCTGAGACATGGTCAGATTTTTTAAGATTAAAGATGAATCTGATGCAGGCGTTATGAGAACGTTTTAGCTTAATTGGCGAGTTCCTTTGATAAGTCCTGGTATACAACATCACAATAATCGAAGTGAGGAAGAATTAGGGAGGTCACTAGCAGTATTTTTAGTGACGAGGGAAGAATGTTAATGAGAGGCCTTAGAGTGTGTAAGGAGGAGTTTGCCAAATTGCAGATTTTTATTATATGATTATTCCAGGTGAGCGTTTCATTAATTAGAATCCAGAGATTTTATACGATTTTGCAATAGGGTATTACTGAGCCGTTCAAAGACAGAGGAACTGATTCCGCAAGGTTTATAGAAGCCAATAGTTTCGGATAACCGATTAAAATGGCTTGAGATTACAAGGGGTTTATGGTGAGAAGATTATCGTAGGGTGAGGGGAGAAGGTGTGGGGAGAGAGTGAGGGAGAGGGTGAGGGGAGAGGGTGTGGGGAGAGAGTGAGGGGAGAGGGTGAAGGAAGAGGGTGAGGGGAGAAGGTTAGGGGAGAGGGTGAGAGGAGAGGGTGAAGAAGAAGGTGAGGGTAGAGGGTGTGGGGAGAGGTTGAGGGGAGAGGGTGAGGGGTAAGGGTGAAGGAGAGGGGTGAGGGTAGAGGGTCAGGAGAGAAGGTTGGGGAGAAGGTGAGGGGAGAGGGTGAGGGGAGAAGGTTAGGAGAAAGGGTGAGAGGAGAGGGTGAAGGAAGAGGGTGGATGGAGAGGGTGTGTGTAGAGGGTGAGGGGAGAAGGTTAGGGGAAAGGGTGAGAGGAGAGGGTGAAGGAAGAGGGTGAGGGGAGAGGGTGAGGGGAGAGGTTGAGGGGAGAGGTTGAGGGGAGAGGGTGAGGGAAGAGGGTGAGGGGAGAAGGTTAGGGGAGAGGGTGAGAGGAGAGGGTGAGGGGAGAGGTTGAGGGGAGAGGGTGAGGGGAGAGGTTAGGGGGGAGAAGGTGAGGGAAGAGGGTGAGGGAGAAGGTTAGGGGGAGGGTGAGAGGAGTGGGTGAATGAAGAGGGTGAGGGGAGAGGGTGAGGAGAGTGGGTGAGGCGAGAGGTTGAGGGGTAGAGGGTGAGGGGAGAGGGTGTATGTATTTTTATACAAATATGTGTGCAGGAAAACCATTATTGATATGACAATTATATTTTATTTATAAATGATAAGGAGTTAGGTGGAAGAGGAGAATGACTTATTTTCTATCTCGCGTCAAGAAAAATGTTATTCAATTCCCTCCCTCCTTCTCTACTCCCTATCTCCCTCTTTCTCTTCAACCTACCATCCTAATTCTCTCAATGCCTTTAAAAACATCGGAAATAAAACAAAGCAGCTGATTATGAACGGTAAAAATAAATTTGTTTATTCAATATCTAGTCCGAAAGTAACACTGTCCGTACTATGGAATAATCCGCCTCAAATCGGGATTGGTAGGCCTAAAGATCCATTCTTGCCTACAAAAATATCACTAGATTCTCTTAATACTAATCTCTCTACTCCTCCCAAAGTTATTGACTCTGGACGTAAACGCAAATTTATTCGATGCATGCTCTAAATACGAATGAGGTCACCGGTTCTCAATCTTTCCTTCTTTCACTAAACTTCTCCCTTCCCCTCTCCTCCTCTTCTTCCCCTTAACTCCCCCCTCCGCTCTCCACTCCTTCTTCCCCTTTATTCCTCCCTTCCCCTCTACTCTCCTTCTTCCCCTTTACTCCATCCTTCTCCTACACACTCTTTCCCCTTAACACTCCCTTCCCTTCTCCAATCCTTCCCCTTAATACCTCCCTTCCCCTCTACACTCCTTCTTCTCCGTAAATCCTCCCTATCCCTCTACTCTCCTTCTTCCCCTCTCCTCTCCTCCCCTTCCATTAACTCCTTCCTTCCCCTCTCCAATCTTTCTTCCCTTAATTCCTCCCTTCTCCTCTACTCTCCTTCTTCCCTTAACTTCTTCCTTCCCCTCTCCACTCCTTCCCTCCCTTAATTCCTCCCTTCCCCTCTATTCTTCTTCTTCCCCTTAACTCCTTCCTTCCCTCAAGTCCTCCCTTCCCTTAACTCCTTTTCCTTTCCACTCCTTCCCCTTAATTCCTCCCTTACCCTCTAGACTCCTTCTTCCCCGTAAATCCTCCCTTCCATTAACTCCTCCCTTCTCCTCCTCCAATCCTTTTTCCCCTTAATTCCTCCCTTCCCCTCTACTCTCCTTCTTCCCCTTAACTCCTTCCTTCCCCTCTCCACTCCTGCCTTCCCTTAACTTCTCCCTTCCCCTCTCCAATCCTTTTTCCCCTTAATTTCCTACCTTCCCCTCTACTCTCCTTCTTCCCCTTAACTCCTTCCTTCCCCTCTCCGCTCCTTCCTACCCTTAACTCCTCCTTCCCCTCTCCAATCCTTCGTCCCCTTAACTCCTTCCTTCCCCTCTCCTCTACTTCTTTCCCTTAATTCTTTCCTTCTCCTCTCCGTTTCCCTGTTAATTTATCCCCCTCCTCTTCTTGTATCGGGGGCCTCTAAGCGGACCTTTGGGGAAAGCAGGCAGCGAATGAGAAGCCACTTAAATTGATTGCTACTCACACTAATTCGGGAAGGAGATCCATTTTTGTGATTTGAAGACGCTTCCTTTTTCGCTGATCGCTGAAGGAACAGCATGACGTCCGAATTTGCTGCTAGAGGAGGATTTTATTTGTGCAAAAACAGTTAGCGATAAAAATATTTAAGGAATTTAATTTGTTTTATCAATAACATACTTTTTATACTGTATTACCTAATTTACTTTAATTGATAATAATAAATACCGTTTTAAAATGCTATTAAATTTATTTTAATAGCTTTGCGGTTTCTTTAAAGCTATAGCAGCTGTTAACTCACGAATGAATGTAAAACGGCTGGTGTAATGAATGTCCCAATGGATCATTCAGGGTTTATCAAAATTCGAGAATTCGCGCGAATTCCTGTCATATAGATATTTTCTAGTTGCGTTATTTTCTCATTATATGTTCATTAAATGTCCGATATTTTGTCACGGTTTTATATTTGCGTAATTAAAAAATAGTGTTGTAAGTTATGTTATTTAAAATGCCGAAGAGAGAATTACTTCTTTTTCAATGAAGCTGCATAAGTTTTGGCTACTATCATTCAGAATAAATATGGTGAAACTAAGGATATGAACAGTAAAATACGTAATGATAAATATCGCCTCATGCGATATGCGCTTAATCCTTAATTTCTGCGAATGTGTCCGATACTGTCACGCAGCCGGCTTGTAGCATCTACACTTAAAGGACCCATAAATGTTATGTAAGTCGTAAAGGGAAAACGGGCATGCGTACACCCTTTCGAATTACTTTGAGTTAGTTGTTGCTTTAGCCGCAGCTTCTCTCTTCCGACGCCGCTCTTCCTAATTTCGACCTCTAAATATTCATGGTGTCAGCATTCTCTCTGTTTGTTTAACTTCCTCTTTGTCACGCACACCGAGCCTTAATACTACAGTCATCCAATCTCCTCTCGCGTACAGACGCCCCTCCCCCCTTGGCCGGGGCATTCTTTCGTCCTCCGGCGCTGCTTACTCTCCTCCACTCCACTCCCCTCACACCCCCACTTCCCTCACACCCCCACTTCCCTCACACCCCCACTCCACTCACACCCCCACACCCCTCACACCTCCACTCTTCTCCGCCCACTCCCATCCCCACTCCCATCTCAACTCCCATTCCCACTCCTCCCTTCCCCTCCGCCTACCACTCCCTACTCACGCACACATACGGATCGCCTGCTTCCGAAGACCCCTCTGATACCACATCCTTCCTCCCCCCTCACCCATTCTCTCATTCCCTTTTAAAACCAAAAGCCTCCTTCTCACGGGAACTGGTGATCTTTCACTTCTCCGACTCTTGAGCGTCTCACTTCGTTCCGACGACAGATTCTCCCGCTCGCGATATCCCTCGATCGTTTACTGTATCGGATGGAGAGAAGGAGGGAGTAGTTTCCCTTCTCGTCTTACATAGATTATGTCTCTTTCTCTCCTAATTTATGCGCACGCGCATATATTCTGCAGAGGTCGAGAGAGAGAGAGATAAGAGCGAAAGAGACTAACAAAGAAACAGGTAAAACTAGACAGGAAATATATTGTGTTACCTCTCGCTGAATAGGCCTATCTATCCAGTAGGTAATTCGCTAGCAGTGACTTATGTTTCACATTAGCCGTACAAAAAGTGTGTTTGTGTGGCACTCACCTTTCTTTCCAAACTGATGTCGCATTTTTTACATGATATTACATTATTACTTTTCGCTAATTATGGTTAAAATAGAAATTAAGTATTGATATATTAACCGCAAGCTATAGAAATCGAACCAAAGTACAAATGACACTTATTGTGATATATATATATATATATATATATATATATATATATATATATATATATATATATATGGATGTCAACAAGGTGTTGGGATGAGGAAACCCAGTGAGCACTCACCAATCAGACGACTTCAGGTTGGCGAGGCCCCGGGGATGTCGAAGCGACACACGTAAAATAACACAAAAACACAGAAACATCACAAACGTAAAGCTTTCGGAACTACTCCTTCTTCAGCTACAGAGAGAGAACTGATGGCGGTGACACTGGGTGGAGGCATGGGGGTGGAAGGGTAGTGCGGAAAGGTCGAGGATTGGAGGAAACGGAGGGGGTTGGGGATGGGTAGGGTGTTGGAAGAAGACAGAAAGGGTGTGAAAAGCTATCGAAGGTTGAGGCCTGGGGGAGTGAAGGAGTTTAGGAGATGGATATGCGAAAGCTCCCACTAACGGAGTTGGGGAGCCGAAGCATTGTCGGGGAGAGCGCGAATGACTCTCACTATGAGGCAGTTGTTGAACTTTAAATTATGTTTGTTCGCATGAACGGCCACCGGCAGCGGTCGTTTGAGAATTACGCTGTTGCGGTGGCCATTCATGCGGATGTTGAGGGGATTGCTGGTGAGGCCAACATAAAAGGCGGGACATTGGGTGCATCTCAGGAGGTAAATGATATTGCGGGTGGTGCAGTTGGTGGTGGAAGTTATGGGGTAGGTGATGTTGGTTGTGGGACTGGAGAAGGAGTTGCAGGGGGGGTTTATTGGGCATGTTAGACATTGGGGTCTACCGCAGGGGTAAGATCCGGCAGGGTGTAAAGGCGTGGGTGCTGGGGGTTCTTTCTTCCATAGAATATTTGCCAGATTAGGGGGACGGCGGAAGGAGAGCATCGGTGGTATATATATATATATATATATATATATATATATATATATATATAAACACACTAGTAAAAGGTGCATGCATTTTGCAAGCATATCATCTCATCTTGAAGAAACATTCATTTTTCAGACAGATATGTCATCATTACAAACATTTTTTTTTTATTTTACCTTCGTTTTTTCCTTATGTCAAAATATTAAGTTAAAACAATGCCGAAACTTTTCAGATTTCACAATTTTGTACTCTCTCTATTATGGGATACTAATGGTACACATTTCTGCCAAATTTTAAGTTGTAGCACATCTACAACTGAAATAAAATTTTTCTAATTGATTATAATTTAGACATATTTAGCGGCCGCCGCAATATATTTATGGAGAGATTCAAATGTTTATTTGTACAAATGCACTACTCTGTAAGTAACTTGAAAATTTCATCTTCCTAGCTCATCCCGTAGTTAAAGATAAAGTACTCCTTTAGCCAAACAATTAATTGTTTAGCTAAAGGAGTACTTTACCTTTAATAATCTGAGCCAAAGTTATTGAGCTACCAACAATTATCATCCCGTAGTAACTAAAGGTTTATCTATTTGTTTAAAATTTAAGAATTTTTTATGGCAACACAAAATAAAGTATCAAAATTTCTATAATCCCTGTTTTGTTTTTTTACAAATCCAATCACTAAAAACAATGTCAGCTTCGTAGCACATTCGGAAATACATAAACCTTGAAAATTTGTTTACACAATTGCGAATTTTTAGCGGCCGCATTGTTGCACTTATTTAAGGTTTTCGTTTTCTGTAGTCGGTCTTGCACAAAATGCTACCTAAGAAAAAATTTCGAATATCCACCTCATCTGTAAAAGCCTAAACATTATTATCACCCTCCTCCTCCTATTCCTCCTAGGATTTTGTGCAAAACCGACTAGAAAAAACGAAAATCTTGAATAAGTGCAACAATGCGGACGCTAAAATTTCGCAATTGTTTAAACAAATTTTCAAGGTTTATGTATTTCCGCATATGCTGCGGAGCTGAAATTTTTTTAAGATAGGATTTGTATAATAACGAAATTGCGATTATAGAAATTTTGATTTTTTATTTTGTTTGGCAGTTAAAAATTTTTAAAATTAAAAAAAACAACACTTTAAGTACTACGGAATGAGCTAGGATCCTGAAATTTTTTTAGATAGGATTTGTAAAATAACGAAATAGGGATTATAGAAATTTTGATTTTTCATTTTTTTTGGCAGTTAAAATTCTTAAATTTAAACAAATATTTAAGTACTACGGAATGAGCTAGAATGCTGAAAGTTTCAAGTTATTTACAGAATAGCATATTAGCTCAAATAAAGATTTGAATTTTTCATAAATATATTGGGGCGGCTTTTATTTAAAATAATTGGAAAAATATTATTTCACTTCTAGAAGTACTACAACTTTAAAATTTAGCAAACATGTGTAGCATTAGTACCCCAAAATGGAGAAAGAATAAAATTTTTAAAATTGCAAAGTTTTGGGATTTTTAAAATCTATTAATTATTCATAAGGGAAAAACGAAAATTCTCCGGAGGTGAAATACTTAGAATTAAAAAAATATTTGTAATGATGAAAGATATAAAATGAATGTTTTTTATGTTGAGATGATATGCTTTCAGAATACAAGCACCAACTACTAGTATGTTATATCCTCCTCCTCCTCTGTAAGAAACGTCTATATATAATGATAACATATAACAGGAGGATACTAATATTCCTCGCAAACTACAAGAGCTAGAGAGCTGAAAGTTTTATTTTTTGTAGATATAATGGAGAAATTTACAGATAAAATCAGAGATTTTACCTAAGTGACATGAGTTCAACTCCACAAACTCCGAAATTTGCGTTTTTCCCATTAGAAAAGCATTGCGCCATTTTGTAAATTAATTATGGGTACTTACCGATAAGCAAGAAAAATAAAATTTTCCGTGTTGCTTGATGGCCGCAATTTCTGTTAGGAATTATTGTCACTTTAGCTTACAGTGCCTTGGGTTCGACTTTTCTCATACACAAATATAAAAATCGAAATTTTTAAAATATTTAATTTTTATGGGTTGTATTAACCCCATTTTGACATTATTGTTTAATAATTTTTATCTTGAAAACTATATTCTGTAGGTTCGAGGTTTTGAAATAATTTTGTAGAAAACTATACATATAAAAATAGAAAATTTTGAAAAAATTCGACCACTAATAATTCGAAAATGTTTAAATATATTTTTGAGGTTTATGTATTACCGACTGTGCTACGGATCTGAATTTTTTTATAGGTAATGTATGTAAAAAAAAACGAAATAAGGATTATAGAAATTTTAACATTTTAATTTGTTTGGCTGTGAAAATTTCTGAAAGTTTAAACAAATGGGTATATGTTTAGATATTACAGGGCGAGATATAAAGCTGAAATTTTTAAGTTATTTAGAGTTTTATCTATAAAAACAAATATACATTTCAATGTATCCATGAAATTTTATTGCGGCCGTAAAAAAATATTTAAATTAAAAAAATTAGATAAATGTTATTTCACTTCTAGAAGTGCTACAACTTTAGAATTTGGCAAAAATGTGTAGCATTAGTACCCCATTATTGAGAAAGTACAAAATTCAAAAATTGCAAAGTTTGGGGATTGTTTTAATCTATTATTTTTACATAAGGGAAAAGCGAAAGTCGCTGCGGAAGTGAAATCATTAGACTTAAAAAAATATTTGTAATGATGAAATATCTGTCTGAAAAATGAATGTTTTTTGATGGTGAGATGAAATGCTTGCAGAATGCTAGCACCTTCTACTAGTATGTTATATCCTCCTCTGTAAGAAACGTCGATATGTAATGACTAGTAGAAGGTGCTTGTATACTGCAAGCATTTCATCTCACCTTGAAGAATCATTAATTTTTCAGAGATATTTTATCGTGAGTAATATTTCCTTCATTCTAAATATTTCTCCTCTTGACTAGTTTTCGTTTTTTCATTATGAAAAAATAATGAAGTAAAACACTCACTAATTTTTGCGATTTTGGAAATATTATACTTTTTCCACATAAGGTAATAATGCCACACATTTCTGCCAAATTTTAAATTTATAACACAATTAGAAGTAAAATAACATTTATATAATTGTTAAAATTAAATAATTTTTAACGTCCGTAATAGCAAATTTATGGATACATTGAAATGTTTATTCGTTTAAAAAAACTCAACTCTAAATAACTTACAAATTTCAGCTCCCTAACTCATTGCATAGTGTCTAAACATTTACCTATTTGTTTAAACTTTAAAAAATTTTCACTGCCAAACAAATTAAAATGTCAAAATTTGTGTAATCTCTATCTATTATTTTATTAGAAATTCTATCTCTAAAAAAATTTTCAGCGCCGTAGCACATTCGGAAATACATAAAGCTTGAAAATATGTTTAAACAATTGCTGATTTTTAGTGGCCGCATTGTTGCACTTTTTCGAGGTTTTCGTTTTTGTAGTCGGTTTTGCACAAAATCCTACCTATGAAAAAAACTCGGATCTCCAGCTCATCTGGAAGTGCCTAAACATTAGTATCCTCCTATATGTTACATGTTATCTCCTCCTCCTCCTCCTTTGTAAGAAACGTATATATATAATGATAACATATAAGAGGATACTATTATTTAGGCACTTCCAGATGTGCTGGAGATTCGAATTTATTTTCTTAGGTAGGATTTTGTGGAAAACCGGCTAGAAAAAACGAAAATTATGAAAAAGTGCAGCAATGCGGCCGCTAAAAATTCGCAATTATTTAAACAAAATTTTCAAGGTTTATGTATTTTCGCATGTGCTACGGAGTTAAAATCTTTTTATAAGTAGAATTCATAAAAAAAAACAAAATATTAATTATACAAATTTTGATATTTTAATTTGTTTGGCAGTTAAAAATTCTTTAGTTTTAAACAATTAGATAACTGTTTAGGCATTACAGTATGAGTTAAGAAGCTGAAATTATCAATTTATGTACAAAGTAGTGCATTTGCACAAATAAACATTTGAATCTCTCAATAAACATATTGCGGCGGCCGTTAAAATTGTTTAAAATTTAAACAATTGGAACAATATTATTTCACTTCTATATATATATATATATATATATATATATATATATATATATATATATATATATATTAACTTAAGGAAATGAAAAGGTAGTGATGAGGGTGGCAACAAAGTGTTGATTGAAGCCCAGCGGACACTTACCAAGTTGATGACCATGCTGGCAGGCTGCTGGGGGCGATGAAGAGACACATAAACACACGAACATAAAAAAAAACAAAAAACACCCAAGCTTATCGGGCCTATGCCCTTCTTCTACGAAGGAGTATCTGCATGTGACACAATGTGCGGAGAATGACAGGGTGATGTGGGAAGGTAGATGATTGGAGGAGGTGGGGAGTAGCAGGCGTGGATAGCCAATAAGGAGGGAGTGTGGTAAGGGCAAGTGCGAATAGCTACAATGTAACGGAGGAGACATTGTAATGGAATTAACAGGGTTAGCGGAGGTTGAGGCCAGGCGGGGAGAAAGAGTCAAGAAGATTTATATGTGCTAGTTCCTGTGTCGGAGAAGGGAGCAGGAGTGTCATAGGATAAGGCGCGAATAATCCTAACATTTTAGCAACTATTGAAGGGGACATTGTGGATATTGGCCTGCAATGCAACTGGAAGGTGCCCTCCACCCTCTCTCCCCCCCCTTTCTCTCCCTCTCTCCCCCCTCTTCCCCCCTCTCTCCCCCTCTCTCTCCACCTATCTCCCCTCTTTTCTCCCCCCTCTCTCCCCACCTATCTCCCCTCTTTTCTCCCCCCCTCTCTCCCCCTATCTCCCTCCTCTCCCCCCCCTCTCCCCCTCTATCCCCCTTCTCCCCCCCCTCTCCCCCCTTCTCCCCCCTCTCCCCCCTTATCTCCCCTCCCCCCTCTCTCCACCTCTATCCCCCTCTCTCCCCCTCTATCCCCCTCTCTCCCCCTCTATCCCCCTCTCTCTCCCTCTCTCTCTCCCCCTCTCTCTCCCACTCTCTCTCCCCTTTCCCTCTCCCCTTCCCTCCCCCCTCCCTCCCCCTCCCTCCCTCTCTCTCACTGTAATGTAAGAAGGGACTACATAGTCTCAATTTCGCCCTAATAAGGTCGTTTGTCTGTCTGTCTGCCCCTCCCTCCCTCTCCCTCCCTTTCCCTCCCTCCCTCTCCCTCCCTTTCCCTCCCTCCCTCTCCCTCCCTCTCCCTCCCTTTCCCTCCCTTTCCCTCCCTTTCCCTCCCTTTCCCTCCCTCTCCCTCCCTCTCCCTCCTTCTCCCTCCCCCTCCCTCCCTCCCGATCTCTCTGTCTCTCTCTCTCTCCCCCCCTCCCCCCCTCACTCCTCCAGTTTATATCTTTTCCTCACAGCACGTACATCTTCCTTTGGTCACTCCTTGCACCCCTGACCGCGTACGATCACCCGCACCCTTTACATCGCTCCCTATCGCTGTTAGGCACACACGGCGTTTTCATCACATCCTCATCATTCACCCTCTCGCTCAGGCTTCCACTGGAATCGTTGCCATGGTTACGTAGCTCCTCCAAACTGAAACTCGCCAAGAGGGACGGGAAGGGGGAATTTAGTGCGTGAGGGGCAGAGGCAAAGGTTGCGATGTATGGTTCACGTGACCTGTTGCCATAGGGACGCTCCGGAATGTGGGAAGTGGGTAAAAGGGAGCATAGCATCGGTAGACCGTATTCTCCTCCCTCGCGACCGACGATCGTGCCCCATCTCCTCACTTCCCCCATCTTCCTAGCTCTCTGCCTATACCCTCCCCACCTTTGCCATGCCCTGTGACCGCTACGTGCACCCTATCTGCCTCCTTGGCTACTTTCTCCTGAAAGACAAAAGTCTCTTTCTCCACTCTCCTCTTCCCGCTTTCTGACCTCTCTCTCCCTCCCTTTCTCCTCTCCCCGCCCTTCCTTCCTCCCCCCTCCTTCTCCTCCACCTCCTCCCTCTGTTTCCTCTTCCCATCTCCTTCCCCCTCCTCTTCCCGTCCCACTCCTTTTCTCCTTTCTCTCCCCCTCACCCTCTCTCCCTCTCTCCTCCGCTTATTCCCTTGCGCACTGCATCTTACATCACGACCGGCAACACTTTCTTTTCTGATTTAACCTCGATTGCTTGGCATTCTTTCACCGCTGATATTTTTGATTGAACCCTTGAACCCACATTGGCCGTTTTCCCCATCGTTTCCCAGTTACTGCTTTGATTCTGCTTCGTTTTATTTCCTGCCGTGCAACTCCATGTAATAGGTAACTCAGCATCAAAATTAAATCCGAAATCTACTTCCATCTTTATTTTTTCCCGATCAAAGCAATATGGCACCTCCTGATAACATTTTGTTTGAAAAATCAAGAATGTAAACGAATCTTTAAATTGGATTTCCTAGAAGCTTCTCCCTCGCAATTTTCTCGTCATCACTGCATGTCCATTCGCAACCGATTCCCACGTATTACCGAATCCTCCCGGTCAAATCGCGATATTCTTGGAATCACTCTTTCGATTTTCACGTTTCCCTCCTTTCTCGGACGAATCCGCAATTCCAGTATGCTTTTATTATAAATAAATTTTTTTTTATGAATAAAAATATAATTTTGAAAAAACTAATCCGGAGGTGAAGAATGTATCAATGGCAAAAGTGTTAGTATTACGCCGGAAAATCTTCGAAGTCTACGTAAATTACAAATTAGTAAGTCCACCGAGTGAATGATTTTTGAGAGTGATTTTTATAAGAAAATTCATCGAATATATTTGTCTTTTCTGTCTATTCGTCTCTGCGCATATATATTTTTCGCCTTAACGCTAGAGACATTTGAATTGAATCTATAAAGATTTATATCAAGGTAGAAATCGAAAATGAAATACATTAAATCTTCCATTTAATTTTGCCATTTTATCGGAAAAATTATATTTTCCGTGTAACTCCTAAAATATTTTTAAAATCATGAGAATTTCTTTTCAAATACATTCATGATTGGCCTAGTAGCTTTAATTATCAGGCATATTTACCTAATTTTATCAGGACCATCAATTTCCAATTGTATTAATATATTCGTTTATTATGGAATTTTTGAGTCACAATATTTGGTCGAAAATAAAATCCGAAATTTTATTTTTATAAACACCAATTAGAACTTCATTAAATTCGACTTGTATAAATAAATTATATTTATTGAATATTGAATTATGACCCTCTATCAGGGCTTCCACAGTGACGGGGGGAAATGAAATTTTAATATAAAACCAAAGTACAGGCCAGGGATGGCGAACTACTGACGCGCGTGTTACAGAGTGAGTGGTTTGAGATGTGATTTCTGTAGTGAAAAAAATGTTAATTTTAATACTGGTCATGCTCCTAATAAATGAAAGTTTGCAAAACTTTTATATGAGGTTTAATCTCAATATTCAGGATTACTTATGTACAATATGCTCCGATGGTTGAGTCTCGGTCAAGTTTTGAACCGTTTTGTTAGCGTCTTAGACGAAGTAAGATTGTTTTTGGAGGACAAAGAGCAAACTTCTCCAGAGCTTACAGATACGAATTGCTTAAACGATTTAATGTTATTTGCTATTTCATGCAACATTTCAATGAACTTAATGTAAAACTTAAAGGCCGAGGTCAGGTCATTAAGAATGTACAAACATATTAAAGCTTTTGAGAAGAAGCTTAAAATATTTCAAAAGGATTTGAAGACAGAAAATTTAAAGTACTGTCCATCACTTAAGAAGCATCTCTCAACATTGCCTATTTTCACTGATGATGGCAAAAATTAGACTGATATTTGAATAAGTAAACCTTTGATAGGAGATACAAATAATGTACTTATGGAAAGATTTACTCAATTTCTTGAAGTGGAGACAACAATACAATTCATGATATTGCCACATAGATCAAATTTGAAGACCTTCAACTTAATTTATTCGAATGACTTGACATCGATAATTTAGAGATGGAATTATTTGAGTTCCAAAACAGTTTTGTATGAAGCAACACATCCGTGGACCTAAATGTTAAGTTAGGGAAAGGTTACTGCGGTAATGAAGGGACTGAGAAATTATCAGAGGAAATGAGAGTTGATAATTTAAATCTCTCAGAATGGAACTCTTTACCTGATTCATTTATTGCAATGAAAAAATTAGCGAAAGTTCTTTTAACGATACTTGTATAAACGTATGCTTGTGAACAGTTATTTTCTTCTATGAATGTTATCAAATCTAATATCAGAAATCGCCTTGACAATGATTTAACTGATGCAATTGTAGGATTGAAATTCATAAATTAGACTCCATGAATCGATACTTTGGCATCAGCCAGACAACAACAAGTATCACACTGACTAAATATGTGTGTAGGAAAATAGTCTATTTTGATAACAGTTATAATCAGAGGCGGAGAGATAATACGGGCGATTGGGCGACCTCCTGAAGGGCCGGTATGAAATTTAAATATCGTAATATTGATATTGTATTACTACAATAATTGGTGTAAATGCAAAAGCCCTATTATAAAAAAATTTTGTTATTGTTATTAAAATAGTTAAGAGAGACTATTCAACGTATTTTCATCCGCATTTTTGACGATGAGATAATAAGTTCTTACATTGATTAAAATATAATTTTAAAAAAATTGGGCCAATGGCACAGTGGCCCGAACCGGTTTAATATCAGCAGTCCGCCCCTGGTTATAATAATGAATATTTTATTTTATTATTTGTAATTTTTGTTTTGAACGAATGTACGAGTATGCACATATTAGTTTTGTATTCTACATCTAAATCTACATGATACCCTGAAAGTCATCTTTTTGGTGAATGGCAGGGGATGCAGTACACCAAAGGTCCCTAGTTTTCCTACGTTTTCATTTCCTATTATATCCTCTTATCGTCCAATGTCGCTCCGTTTTACAATCGATCTCGCGAATCTTATTCTCGCTGTTCTGCCTTCCGAGATACGTCGGGCTTCTGATAAGGCCTACTACCTCATTCTCTAGTCCCTCTGACATAAATTTTTCCAGTAGTTTAAATCTAGCCTGCAGCTTACGTTTTTATAACGATGTCCATTTCAGACTTTCTACTAATGATGTTACGCTTTGTTTACTATCGTAACTTCTCTTTACAAACCATGCTGCCCTGCGCTGAACGTTTTCTATCTCGTTAGTGAGTCCCTTTTCGTAGGGATCCCATACAGCTGACGCATATTCGACCTGCGGTCGAACCAAGTATAAATAACATAATTCTTTCACTTTTTCGGAGCTATCTCGAACTATTCTCCCTATAAAAGCCAGCATTTTGTTAGCGGAACCTATCAATCGTCGACTGCCTCGTGCTGAACTTTTTCTCTCTCGTTAAGGATCCTACACAGCTAACAAATATTTGACCTGCGGTACTAAATTTGTATCATATTTACTATCTTTATTGTAATTAATTTAGATAAAAATAAACTCTATTTCTCATCATTATTGTAATTACTATAGTGAAAGCCTTTGCAAAAGAACATAAAGGAATATAAAATTATTCCCGTAAATAATGTATTGTTGGAGATATTATATTTGAAATAATTTAATCATGCGTTTATTGTCAGAATTTGTTCTAAAAATTCACCCTAGTTTTCAAAGAAAAAAGGTGTAAATTAAATATTTAACCCTAGAACACATGGGCCTTAAACTTTTCGTTAATGCATGACGCGGGCCTGTCAGGTCAGCATTTGTTTTGCTTAGTAAATAATGATTTCTTTCACCTACTACGGCGCTTATAATTCGTGAATATAATCTGCTGAGCTATTATACACTGAGGCAACGCTATGTGTATGCTATATTTACTTATTAAACTATGTTTGATTGATAATAAATATTAATATGTGATATTGAATGAGAACACTAAATTTATTCAGAATCAAACTAAAAAATATAAATTACATGACTTTTAAAAAATATTAATCTCATACATAACTAGTTAACAGTATTACATGCATGCACACAGTGTTCTTAAATTAAAATGCAGACATTACACACTGTTGAAATGTTTTCTTTGTAAATGAGGCGAATAGATCCCGGGTTTCCAGCCAGGTGAATATGTTGTCAACCGACGTTTCGGCACCTTCCTCCAGTGCCATCTTCAGGGGTCTCCTGAGTGCCGTACCATTATTTCGTCCTTGTATATATACTGACCGGGTATTGGAGGCTCGTTTCCCATTGGCTGTTGGGTCGGTCTATGGCGATCCGCCGACCCAACTAGATGCATACGAAAGCAAACGCATAAACAGAAACCAAAATTCCGCTATGAATAACGACCGTTGCCCGATCCCCCTTTCACCTCTGTGCGTTGTAACGGCTGAACCTCTTTCCCTTCCTTTCAATTCAGTAAATAAACATATAAATACCGCCTACAACATTCCCACCCCTCATTACACATTAGCTACTGGTGATGAGAGTATTGCTCTCGAAATACGTATTTAGTACGTTTACCTCATCTTTAGAGATCTTGTGTGCGTGTATTCGAGTGCTTGCGTGCGTGATTGTTTCGTCTGTTAGGTCCCTGTCGTTGCCGGAAGGCACATAAACCTACAGGCCGCTGTGTGCGGTACTAGGTCTTTGGCGTGGTTTAATGTCCCGTAAACCTAGTATTATTTCCCCTTTCCTTCCCCCTTTAATTTTTTCCTTTTACCTCTTGGCGCGTACGTGTGCGTGTGTTTGTGGTTGTTTAATAGGCCCCTGTCGCGGTCGTACTAACTCACAAACCTTCTAGCAACGGTGTGATTTTTTGGGTCCCTGGCGCAGAGAAATTTCTCGCAAACCTGGTCCTGTTTCCTTTCCACCTTTAGGGTTATTGCTTTTGCGATTGAGTGTGTGAATGTGTGAGTGACATCAGGTCTCAAGCGTGGAGTAACAACCCTGAAACCTGTGAGGTTATAATTTTCATTGACTTTTGCCTTTTTTTGCTTTCCTCCCCCGTTTTTCTATGTGTCCCCAATTTTCAATTATACGGCTAATAATTTAATTTTATTTAACAAAAACAAGTTTGTAAGCAGTTTCAGTAAGGTAATGTTTAAAGAGCTGAAAACAAATGTCACGTGAAAACAAATGTCACTTAATGATTTGCATCATTGGTATCGATCGCGAAGCCAGCAATAGGTCGACTCCATTAATACCAGTTCGACCGCTACAAAGTTTCTCTCTACTAGCGACACCAACGGCAGTAGATTGCACTCACTGAAAAGGTACCAAGGGTTAGCGACTTGGCGTAGTTTTATTTGTTGCTAGATGTATTTTATTGAAAATTTATTGAAATATTCTCATAAATTTATAATTAAACTCACATGGTTGATTAGTTAGTTTGATCATCTCGGTCTTGTGACATCGGTGTGCTCGGGCCTGGGCCCCAGGGGCTGCTGGCTGATCGGAAGAATTCCGTGATAGACACCTGCTTGGACTTTTTAAACTCTCTGTGAAGTTCTACTTTGGGATTTAATGCTCACTCCTCTTGAACCTCAAGCTTCGTTCCATTGAAGGATCAAATTAAAATGGCGCTTCTTTTAAATCTTCTGCCTGCTTTAAAAACTTCTCCAAAATTTTTCCATTAATTTTGGCTTCTCTGGCTCTGATTCTTTCTCTTCTTTTTCATCTTCACTCGAGTTTTGTGCAAATAGATCTAATTGAGCAGGGCTTAGTTCCTCAGCATGGGACTCGAGCAATTCTTCCACATCGCTTTCTTCCATGTCTTCAAAGCCGTCACCTCCGATCTGTCTTGCGATATTAGTTATTTCCCTTATCTCCTCCTTATCCGTATTATATAGAAAACCTCGGAAGTCTGGGACAATATCAGGCCAAATTTTTTTCCAGCAACGGTTTATTGTTTCATCTCTCACTTTTCCCCAGGATTCCTGTATTATTTCAATCACCTTCGAAATACCAATTTTTAGCCAGTACTCGTTACCTCCTACGGATAGATTTGTCTCCATTATTGAAAGAATATTATCGAAACTTTTGCGGGTGTAGTAATACAAGGCAGGGCAGGGCAACTTTGGTTTGGGCGATATGCGGCCTAGCATTATCGTGCAGTAGCAGCACACCTCGGGTAACCAGGCCAGGTCTCCGACGTCAAATTTCTTCCTTTAGGCGCATTAACGTCTCCTGTTAGGCAGCTGCATTCACCATCGCACCATGCTGCATGAAATCAACGAAAATCACACCGCAAACATCCCAAAAGATTGTTTTCATCACCTTTCCTGCGCTCAGAGTTATCATAAACTATGATTTCGTAGGCGATTTGGGATGTTTCTATGCCATGGTTTCCATTTTTATCTCCTGCTTGTAGTGGTGTACCCACGTCTCATCGTCATTTACGATGCGCGACAGAAAGGCGTCACCCTCAACTGCGTAACGTTCGAGGTTGGTCAATGAGGTGGCCATTCTGTCAAGCTTCTGCTGGTTGGATGGTTGTTTCGGGACCCATATGCTGCGCACTTTTCGATAGCCCAGACTTTCATGGACAATGCCCCAGACAGTGCCGTGTGAGAGATTAAAGTGCTTCTCTAACTGATTTAGCGACACACGTCTGTTCTGCCGCACCATTTCATCAATGTGATTGTTGCACGCGAGTGATGTTGATGGACGACCACTCTTTTTGTCTTTCACACTCGCTCGACCGTTTGCAAATTGACGACACCATATCCACACTTGTTGGGCAGACATCACATCTGAACCATACGCAGATACCATCCGTCTATGGTTGTTTACGGGTTCCGTGTTTTCTGCCCAAAGGAATCGGATAACTGCGCGAACCTCTTCTCTGGACCACTCATTCAGTAGGGTATCCATTTTACAACAGTCGCTGCGTCAACGTTGCGTTTCCAGCACCAGTGAAGATGTGTGCCAGCTAGGGATGTGACTACATACTATCATCGGACAAAGTCGCAGCAAGCTGCGTTCGTGTGTTTCAGAGTAATACAATAGGGAATCTTATTATCTGACTTGCCTTCGTATATATAGGGCGGTTAAAAATTATTTTTGCTAGTCTATATCGATTTTACCATTTTATATTTAATCCTTTAAAAAAAAGCCAAAATGACATATTTGAATCACGCCACTTAATCAAGACATTGATAGTTACATAAATGACCAGTTGTTCACTTAAATTCAAATATAGGGTTAAAATGACAAAATCTTGTAATTATCTTCTAACAAAGCTGCCCTTTTACCGGAAAAAAGGTTGTAACTTTAGCTCCGTTATCCTACTCTAGAACTTCATTGAATTTGATTTTTAGAAAGAAATACTAAATGCAGAATATGAATCACGTCACTTCGTCAAGGCAGTCACTATACTGGTATCGTAAATAAAAATTTCGACTCAAGTTTCTCGAAAGAAACTTAGCTAATTTACACTTTTCTTTCCAGCGTAAACTACAACAATAATCTTTTCTCTGTGGTTTCAGTATATCTGTCAATTGCATGAAACATTAAAAACATTTACTTGAATTCACTTTTATCTAACACTTTCTGCAAAGCGAAATTATTTAAGTAGGCTTTCAAACTCAACCTCCGATTTATTTCTCTAAAAGTTCCCTACTTCGAGCAAAAGTCTCGCATTTTTGACGTTCATTTAATTTTCTCGGCAAAATGGGTACTCTCCAGCGATTTGTTACGGCTTCGTATCTTGGAGAAACAACCTTAAACATTTCTCCTCACACTCAAGCGACCTCCCGGATATTGTCTGAGAGCTAACCTCTTGCTGCCGCCGCCGCATCGCTTCTCAATCTCCGCCTCGCTAAGCCCTATCATCTACCCTCCCCGCCCCCGTCCTTCCTCCACCCGTTATACCCAACGCCTTTATCTCTCCCCCCCTCTCTCGCCCCGCTAGCACTCATCTCCCTCTCCGAACCTTTCTCCGAGGTCTTCTCACCGTTTCTGTGCGGGTGTCCAGGGAGAGATACGAGATTTCTACAAATATTTTCTGCCCCGCGACTCGACCTAGCCACTTCGCTAAGCTCGACGCTTGGAATTCATCGTCGCGTATCGTTACAATAACCCGAACTCGCGACCAAACATTTTAAGCGATTCATAAGTCTCCAATTTCATGATAAAACCGACGCGATGCAATAAGACTTATGAATCGTGCGGTGTGGATTTATTTCCGAAAAATTTATTTTTGAAGCGAATGAGCTCCTACTGCCTGTGCGTTGGTGTTATCTCTTCTGCTATTCCGAGAACCGTTTTGTGAGATTAACTGATGAATGATTAGGTAATATTTGATGAAAACTATCGTAACTATTGACACCTCCTTCGGTACACTAATCTCATTCCTAAAGAAACGCAGGAAGGTTTTTATCGGTTATATAAAAATTTTGCCCTTAAATTTTCATATGATATCTATAGGAAATGTAATTTTATTTTCATATTTAATTACTTTTATGGCATCGTGATTTAATCAATATCTTTAACTTTTGATTTTCAAATAATTTATCATCTATGAAAATGAATTTTATGAAAAGAATGAGCATTTAATCTCCTTACTAATGAAATTCAGTTTAATGTTGTTTGATAAAAATAGTTATTCATAGTTTCTTCATCAAAAGAATTATTTTTTCTCAAATTTTAAAATTAGCATATTTCATAGCTCTATCACGAAGTTGAACATTAACGCTTACATCAATTACTCGGTTAAATAATGACAGGAAACTAGAATCTTCTGTTTTATTCTCTCTTTCATGCAACTCCCGAGATAATCCACATTACTAATTACGTTATTTTGGTTATTTATAGCGACTTCCTCTTTTAAAAAATCAGCATGAGCCGAGTTTCGCCTAAACTTTTTCTTTTCTTCGGTAAACGAGAAGACGAAGATTGGGGAGCTCGGAATTGAGTGGTCGCATCTCTCGAGAACGCCCATGCATTGTTGCCAAATACAAAGGGAACATTTTGCGCGAGTTTGATTCGCGTCGCGCCATTTCATTAACCTTGATAGAGAGTAATAGAATTCCCTTCTTTTTCGGTTTTTTTTATCTTTTTGAACGCATTTACATTGGAACTTTTGCTTCTTAAATGTCACTCCTGTCGAGAATCGAGGCATTTCTCTAAGCTACAACTATATCTATCTCAAAAGCAATTTTTCTACAAACTTTGTTTGAAACTTTTTTCTATATAATGCACTTTTAAAGAGATATTTTAAAATTAAATCATTTAGCGGCCAAAACCACGCTACCTACCGGCGACTAATTATTTTCTTAACTACTATATTGCCGGTCCAAATTGACGGGTGTAAATCAATAAAAAACAAAAAGATGAATTGAATAAGTGAATTTATTAATTGTTATTTGAAATAATTTAAATCGGAGAATCGATGGTCATTTTTTTAAATTGTAATTTCCAAAAGATTAAAAGCCTGCACGTCTGAAATTCCATTTTTATGTGTTATCATATGAGAAATATAAATAATACCCTGGAGTAGTAACTGGGTTGTTTTTCCAAATATATTTTGCCAATCACGTTTAGTAAGCGAATCAAGCATTCTTGGGAAATTTCTAATCATTATCTATTACCGTTTTCGTGATATAAACGATTTAAATGGTTATCAACCAACATTGTCTAATATCATAGATATTCAGTGTATACAATCTATTATTTTAGTAATTGATGGAATAAAGCAATCTGAAGGTCCTATACAGACAGGCATAAGCTGTAAAGTAGTAAATAATTTTGTAACGAGAAAAAAGTGTGCTATGACAGGGAATCGAACCCGAGTCTTCCGCTTGCCGGGTGGATATTCTACCACTGAACTATCGTAGCATATCAATTTTCTCGTTTCTGAACGCGGATGTATTCTTGGTTGGGACGGAAATAGCCAAGCTAGTATCAAACTCCACAACGGATTATTTTATTGCATCGCGATTGGAATTCATGTTTGTAATTTAATTAATGTAGGTATCTAAAGCAGAAAATAAAACTTAAAAATAAGATATGAAGGTATGGCGGATTTTTCTTAATAACTGTATAAGCATAAATGAATAACTACGCTGTAGATTAAATGCCCGTTGAAATTTCATTAAATAACAAACGTAATATTCATCACTTTTTTAGCTTTTAAATGCAATACACAATATCTATCTTCATATCAGCCTAAATTGTGTGAATTATAAAAGCTACTTACCGAGTTTTTTCGTCGTCATGATAAACAAAAAAAATTCTAACTAAAATATTAGCGGTGGTTTGTTCGTTTGCATTTTTTCTACGCCTTAGAAATGGCGGTGCAGTAAATTGCCACAAACCAAAAATGCTTATTACATATATGAGATTGTTGGAGCTTCGGGGCTATATGCAATACCGGAAGTCTATGGTTTGAGTTTATTTCTGTTCTTTGTAAAGTCTTTAATTTTTTCTCGCAGTTCCTTAAAATGTTTGTTATCATTTAACTTATATGGAATTTTTAGAAATATTACAAGTATGGAGAAAGTCATGTGGTGGCCATATCACGTAGGGAGCGCGATATATATCACTTCAAGTCTAGTTTGCTTTGGTTGTTTATTGGTTTTACGAGTGTTAGGTTTTGGATCGTGATTGGATGGTGGAGTTCCTGGATATGTGTTGCTACGCTAGAGTTGTTTAATCTGTTGGGTTTAAAATGTGCTATATGTTTTTTGAAGCGTGTTTCTATCTTTCGTTTCGTTTGTCCGATATATATTTTGTGGCTTCCTCCATATCTTATTTTGTACATGCCGGATTTGTGTAAGGAAAGTATTGTGTCTTTTGGCTTGAGTAATAAATTTACGAGTTTATTATCATTGACTAGGACTTCCTTAAAATTGAATTTTGAGAAGATCTTGCGTTGTTTGTTGGTGAGTCCGGTAGCGAAGGAGATTTTTACGTATTTTGAGTCTTTTGGGGAGGTGTCTGTTAGTTTTTTATGAGTTTTTACGTGGAGTCTATATTTTTGGTTACGTAGAATGTTTTCAATCGTTTCGGTGACATATCCGTTGACTGTTGCACAGTTCTTAATGTGCGTGAGTGGTTTACAGTAAACTGTTGGGGAGAGAGGTACGTGAAGAAGTCTATTTATCCTGCATGTCACCTTTCGTTGAATAGCACCAAGGATCCATAGGTTTCCTAGGTTATCATTTTCTATTATGCTCTCTTATCATCCTATGGAGAAACGATCCTCTATATCGCTCCGTTCTACAATCGATCTCGCGAATCTTATTCTCGCTGTCCTGCCTTCCGAGATACGTCGGGCTTCTGGTAAGTCCTACTACCTCATTAACTAGTTCCCCCGATATAAATTTTACCAGTAGTTTAAATGTAGCCTGAAGCCTACGTTCCTCTAATGATATCTATTTTAGATTATCTATTAATGATGTTACGCTTTGTTTACAATCGTAATTCCTCTTTACAAACCATGCTGCCCTGCGCTGAACGTTTTCTATCTCGTTAGTGAGTCCCTTTTCGTAGGGATCCCATACAGCAGACGCATATTCGACCTGCGGTCGAACCAAGTATAAATAACATAATTCTTTCACTTTTTCGGAGCTATCTCGAACTATTCTCCCTATAAAAGCCAGCATTTTGTTAGCGGAACCTAACAATCGTCGACTGTGGGTATCCTACGAGAGATCACGATGGATCGTGACTCCGAGATATTTAATTGAGTCTGAAACTGGAATCTTTACTCCACCCAACGAATAATTTACATCCAATGAGATAGAGAGATAGATAGATAGGTAATAGCAATGATAACGCCGCTCTTAGAAGTCGCACCATCCATAACACAGAAAAAATTCAGAAGCGGCTCGAAAGCGACTCAATAACAACTTTAAATATAAACTGCCGCAGTATCAGGAATAAGACAGCAGAATTTCAGAATTTATTAGAGGAAACTGAGGCAGATATAGTGATAGGCACAGAGAGCTGGCTAACTTCGGATGTACATGACCGAGAAATTTTCCCCTTTAGATATAATATTCACAGGTGAGATAGGGTAAATAGGAACGGAGGTGGAGTTTTTATAGCGGTGAAGGACACGCAAATCAGTTCGCCAATTGAGTTTACGGAAAACAGAATAGAAAGCAATTGGTGTACAATCAGGAATCATCCACGTATGTGCATACTATAGGCCGCCAGGTGCAGACGCAGAAGAAATTTATGAGATAGAGGCCCAAATCAACTCAATGGAGATGAAATTTAGCAAAGGTCTTACTATAGTAGGGGGAGATTTCAATCTGCCCTCTACAAATTGGCGCAGTTGCAGCTTCACACCACCCCGTAGAAATCGTGAGTCATGCGAAGCACTAATAGAAATCATCAATAAACATTCCCTTATCCAGGTAGTCAGAGAACCCACGAGAGAGGACAATATATAAGACTTAATAGCAATTAATATCCCTGAACGAGTTTCTGAAGTAGTTATTGAAGAAAGAATCAGCGATCACCGAGTAGTTCGAGTTCTCTTGAACATAGCTTTCGTAACGTATCGCAAGCATAAGCGAAAAGTGTACATATTTAAAAATGCTAACTTTGCGGACTTTAAAGGGAAACTTATTAAAGATTACGCAACTTTCAGCAAATAAGCAAGCACGAAGAACGTTGAGAAAACTTGAAAAGCTTTCTTATCAGTAATTAGAACAGGTATAAATACGTACATACCAAGTAAATATAATACCGATAGTGGGGAACCTAGGTGTTTTAATCGTCAGGTTAGATGTGCTCTCAGGCGACAAATAAAGCTACACTCGAAACTTAAATGCGCCAAAAATAATATGGCACAGGAGGTAATAAATACAATTTCAAACAAGTACAGAAATTGTCGGACTTGGACTAAAATGATTATGCGCAAGGCATTAATGAACTTTAAGAAAAAGATTCTCTGTGAACATCTAAACGAAAATCCCAATATCTTTTGGTCTTATGTTAGAGAAGTTCAAGATCGACGCCCAACCGTAGCACCATTAAGAAACGACAAAGGAGAGGTAGTTTACGATAGCATTGATAAAGGAAACTTGTAAAACTCATTTTTTCAAAGCGTATTTACGACCGAAGTGGAGAAAAGGAAGGTCGATCCACCCGAACCAAGCGAAGAGAAGATGCACGATATACTTATATCAGCGAAAAGGATAGCAGAACAGCTCAAATCATCAATGCAAATAAATCCCCGAGACCGGAAGAGATACCAGCTAGAGTATTAAAGGAACTAGCGTTAGAAATAACACCTTCTCTCAAAACAGATTTCAGTAAGTCACTTAGTCATGGCGTTATACCTAAGGAATGGAAATTAGCGTTTATAACTGCGCTACATAAAGGCGGGAAAAAAGACGACCGAGAAAAATACAGGCCGATTTTGCTAACCTCAATATCTTGCAAGATTCTAGAGCGCATCATCATTATTTCTGTGATGGACTTCTTAGATAGCCAGGACTTGCAGAGTAAATATCAGCACTGTTTTAGGAAGGCAAGATCTTCTGAAACTCAGCTCGCTCTGTTTGTTTGCACATGAAATACTACGATCCGGTGATCGAAAGACCCAGCTAGACGCGGTTTTTCCTGACTTAAAGAAGGCATTCGATAAATTCTCTCATATTAAGCTGTTGAAAAAATTACAAGCCTGTGGAATAAATCGAAAGATAATCGAGCGGATCAGAGACTTTCTCAATGAACGGGAACAAATAGTAGTCATAGATGGATTTAAATCAGATTCGGTCAGCGTGTCCTCCGGCATTCCACAGGGCAGTGTCATCGGTCCCTTATTATTCTTTATATACATAAATAACTTAAATTAGGTCATTACAAGTAAAATCAAGTTATTCGCGGATGATACGGTAGTTTACAGAGAGATTAACAGTCCTGCTGATCAAGCATTACTTTCTAACGACCTACCCGCAATTCTCGAGTGGTGTAAAGAGTGCCAATTAGAGCTGAACTTAGGTAAGTGTTCCGTCATGAGATTCTGGAGAAACAGAAATTGAGGCGATGAATTACAGTATAGAAGGCGTACATCTAAGCCGAATCCGTCCAATACTTAGGTGTCATTTTAACAAGTAACCTCTCGTGGGATACACACATACGAAATATATCCGGGAAAGCTAAGCATAAACTAGGATTCATCAAGAGGATAGCAGGTAAAAGCTAAGAAAAAGTCAAAGAGACATGTTACTTTTCTTTAGTTAGACCGCTGCTAGAGTATGCGTCGAGCATATGGGATCCGTACGAGAAAGGATTAATCGCCGAGTCAGAGAAAGTGCAGCGAAAAGCTGCTCAATTCGTCAAAAATTGTTATGATAGAAATAAAATCTTTACAGGCTTGATACGGAGCTTAGGATGGGAATCACTAGCTGAGTGCTGATCACGTGCTAGGTTAAAACTTCTTGAAAGACTTAGAACGAGTACTTTCTCCAGTGACGTCGAAGAAATAATAAGAATTCCCACCTATATCGGTAGAATGGACCATCCTCGTAAAATAAGAGAGATAGCCTCTTGGACGGAGAGATACAAAGGCTCATTTTTACCTAGAACGATAGCTGAGCAGAATAAAACTTGCGATCAAAAGTAACCTCGCGTAGGGGCGTAAACCCAGACCTAATTTTGGAGTTTTCCCCTTGGTGTTAATGCACCCCCTGCCACACACCCTTGCGGTGACTTGCAGGGTAAACTGTAGATGTAGATACTCTTGGTTCTCCAGATGTTGATGAAGTAACTTTTCTTTTGGTTGATCTCTAACAGCCAATCCTTACACCATGCAGAAATAGCTTCTACATTATCTTGGAGATACTGGTGGTCTTCCGGATTGCTTATTTCTATATTAATGACGGTGTCGTCCGCGAAAAACCTAGTTTTACTTCTGATTTGCTGATATCGTTTATATAAATTTGAAATAATAACGGATCAATTACACTACCCTGCGGACCGCCATAGACATCCTGCACTACGTTCGTATATTTCTCATCTACAACAACCTTCTGCTTCCTATGATTTAAAAATTCACGGATCCAACTAACGATTTTAGAATTAACGCCTAAGGTTTCTACTATCGTTATTAACTTCCTGTGAAGTACCTTAACAAAGGCTTTCCTAAAATCTAAGAATATGGCATCTACCTGTGTATTATTTTCTCCGCTTATCAGTATATAACTCACAAAAAGACCGAGCTGAGTATCACAAGACCTACCTATCCTGAAGCCGTGTTGACAATCATCTAACAATGAATTACTATCAAGAAATCGCATTATGTTGCTAACGAGTATATGCTCGAGAATCTTGCACGACATCGAAGTTAAGGAAATCGGCCTGTAATTTTCTGGGTTCTCCTTGTCGCCGCCCTTATGAATTGGGGTGCCGTGCGCTAACTTCCAGTCATTAGGGACCTCCTCACGGGAAATGGATTTCTTGAATATTATCCGAAGAAAAGGTGCTCTTTCTTCAGCTAATTCTTTTAATACGCGACCAAGAATTTCTTCGGAGCCAGTGGCGTTGTACGCAATGGTCGCTGACGGCTGTAAATGCTTTTACAATATGACCGTTTAAAAGGTTGGCTTTCTCTACGCTATCATGAATAATGGTGCCCGAGCCATTACGCAGAGAATGTATTGTAGGGACTCTACCTCGGACCTCTCTCACGCTTTACGGTCTTCCTTCAAAATATTACTTAATGACATATTCCGTAAGTTAATAAAAGTATCGGGCATAGTATTTCTTGCTTAAGCGCGGGATCTCTTATATGTCTAAATATTAATTGCTCTATACTCATCGAATGATGTAGATGGCATATTTTTTTATTTTCGCATGTCTTATTCTCTGACGCCTAAGCGCACTCCAAACTTGCATATTGTACCAAACTTAGCTCTTATTTTCGACCTTCAGTTTAATTAGAATTTACTTATCGAATCCCCTAACATTATATCCTTGAATAATATCCGTGACGGCCCAGTACCTGATCGTTTGGTCATATTACGGAAACCAGGTAGTACTTCACATAGACGCGACATGAAGCTTGAAAAGTTTGCCTTAGCAAATATATAAAACTTTCTTTGAGGCTTAGGGTTCCTATCCTATTCACGTCCTTTCCTCTAGATTCGAAACAGGTTTTCTCAATCAATGGAGGGTAAGTTCACCACCGACTATAACGATTCCATCATGATGTATCAGTCTATGCTTTGATAGTTGTTTCTCGAGATTAAAAATACAATCTGCAACAGCGTTAGGTGGCCAGTAAAACGAGCATATGAACACCTTTTTGGAGCCTTCTCTACCTATGCGTCACCAAACACTCGATATCCTTGTCACTTATCGGAATCTCACCGCAATCGTACTTATCGTAAACTGCTATGATAACCCCTCCGCCCGATCTATTTGCGCGATCTTTTCTATAGGCAAGATAGTCTCTAGGAAATATCTCCTGACTCCGAATCTCATCCGTTAACCAACTTTCTGTGCATATCACGACGTCGGCGTGAAGTCTTTGAATAATATGATCGAACTCGGTAATTTTCCTACGGATTCTGCGACAGTTCAGTACGACGACGTTTCATTTCTCGCTATTAATTCGCATTTTAATCTCACCCTTGACTTTCACTTTCACTCTTCTACTACATGCGGAGCGATCACTCCTACGATGCTTTGACATAACATAAAAATTGGAATTGCGACCCGTCACACAGTTTACGGAACATTCTTTCAATGACATATCTCAAAATTTGTGCTGTATCATCTTACTATGAACTTCCTCATTATCTCACGTATTAAGTGAATTTACCTCACTCTCGGAGTATATTATATATATATTACATAATCAATCGTGATTCATATTTTCTACGGGCACATTTATCATCTCGTTACCCATAATGACCTACACCCTGCCATACTCTCTAGCCCAATATATCGTTACTGTGCTCAAGAATCCTACGCGCTACTCTATGAGCCGATTCGGGCGTGTATTAAACACTAGAGTGATCTAGTTGTGCCCTGCGCGATATGATATTCGGTGTTAGGTCGACAAAAACCACTCCCAAGTCTCGACAGAAATTCCACAGCCAAACCTCAGAACCACTGTCAATCCTAAGGACTATACTGCAGACTGTAAGCCGCACATAGGAACCCGACTCCTCTCGGACGCGAGCAACCTCAGAGGCCAAGTCCTTAAAAGAACTTAAAATCTTCTCGGACCCGCGCTTCGAGGCGTCGATAGTCCCAACAAGAGCCACCAACCGCAGCCGAGAGCAACCTGTCCCCGCTACCGCTTTTCTCACCGTGTTGATCACTCGCAGCACCCTGCCTCCTGATATACATCTTGACGGGACCCGCTCTTCAACTCTCTCTGGACAACAGGTGTGCCATCACACGCCGAACGTTATTGCTTGTGCGATTGAGTGAGTGAATGTGTGTGACCTCAGGTCTTTGGCGTGAAGTAACACCACCTAAACCTGTATGTGTGTAAGCAAAGGCTGACGGTCGCGAACACCAGAAGTGAATCCAACATTACTTGTATATTTGTCAGTTAAAAACGTAGTGTTTTGCTATTTTTGCATACTTTTTCGCATTAAAAATTTTGCCATTGCGAATGATGTTTATAAAGATTCGAAAAATTTTCATCAAACATTAAAAGAAAATGAATATTCAGCGATACATCTAGAATCGCATTAAAAATGGATAAAATTAACGGCTAGAGCATATAGCAATAAACAATACATGCAAATCTGCAGAATGCTTTGATTGTTGAAACTCGTCATTGCCAAGTAATACTTGAAAGATTACTGGCAGCAGTTGAATTCCTTGGCCATCAATGTCTCGCGTTTAGGGATTCATCAGACAGATAATACGAAAATAATGATGGAAATTGCACACAGTTAGTGGACCTGCTGGCAAAGTTTGATTCTGTAATGGCAGAGCAGGTACGTGTAAAATCAAGACAACTTCATAATCATTGTTTTGATGAAAATATACAAAATGAACTAACACAGCTAATGTCTCACGCCTTGCGAAATCAAATAATAAAAAATTTAAAGCACGCGAACTATTATTCTATAATTGTTACATGGAACACCAGACATAAGCAACGTTGAGCAAATGTCAATGATTCTACGTTTTTTCAATATCGATGGAGGAGCAGATGTTTGTGAACACTTCCTTAACTTTATACCGATCGAAAAAATGTCTTGGTTAGAACTTACAGAGATAATTTTAAAATAACTTAGAAAGGCTGATACTTCTCTAGGTAATATGCGAGGACAAGGTTGCAATAATGTTGTAAATATGGGGTTCAAACAAGTATATTAAGTATGAATAGTCGATTATTTTTTGTTCCTTGCCATGCTCACACTTTGAATTATGATGTTAACGACGCTGCTACGTCATCTAATGATGCTGTCTCATTTTTTAGTTTAATACAAGCAACTTACGTTTTTATGAGCGAATCTACACGACACTGGTCTATTTAAATTAAGTTTATATTAAATCCTTTGAGTTAAGCAAGATGGAAAAGTAGAGAAAATGCGATCATACCATTTAGATTTAATTCTGGTGAAATTAATGAAATAAGTCATGATTCATCTTACAATCCAATTGCTCAACATGAAGCAGAATCATTGGCAAATCGAATGAATGATTTTCGGTTTTTATGCTGTGTTGTTGTTGATGTAATATTTTAAATGTAATTAATAAAGCATATAACAAATGTTCACAACAAAAAATCTATGCATTTCGCAAGTTGTTGGAATTTTGATAGAACAACATGAGAAATGTCGCTCTAATATTGTATGTAATGAAGTTTTAAAAGGTGCTAGAAAAATTGACATTGATATGAATGTTGAGCCGATATTTTCTAGAAGAAATTGCACTCATCCACGTCAAGAATCAAATTCTGCTCCATATGAATCTCTAATCGATATAGAGGCACGATTTGAAGTAAAATTCTTTTACTCTTTATATGATGCTGCAATTGTGTCTATTGAAGAAAGACTTACGCAATTACATGCTCACAATAATTTATTCAATTTATACAGGATGTAAATAGTATAAAAATATCTCCAAAGTGGATTTTTTTTAAATTTTGTTTACTTTAATTGTAAACATAATGAATGCAGCATTAGGATAATTAGATCCTATGAAAATACTAAAAAATCAATATTTAATTCATGTGCAATACGGAATATATGTATCCATAGGGCGCTAAAATTGAAATCTGCTTGAGCCGCCAAATTGTCTTTAGCTATGGCAAAATAAAGTGAGCTGAAAAAACGGAATGGTGGGGTAAGGAGTAGAGTACAAATGTCGACAAATTGCCATTCTTACTTACCATAACGCTCCTCATTAGTCTGCCTGGCTTCTTTAAGACAGAAACCATCGAGACCATTTTTATTTTCGCGTCGTGAAGCAGTGTTGACATGTTTTCTTAAAAATTCCTTAGGAACAGCAACAAAAAACTATTTCGGTGTAGTTGTTCACAGGAAATACGAATAATTCATCAAAAAATACCTTAATTGATTATTCTGAAATAAAATGTAGGCAGCCTTCCTTGACATGAAAACATACCTCCCGCTGAGAGGGTTGCCCTTGAGCCCAAATTTCCCGAGCGAAGGGAGGAAACCTTCACCGCGAGTATCTTGTGCTTGAAAAAATGGACACAGTCCTCTCTAGCCCCCACAAAGAAGGGATTTAGCCCTTGAATCATTTGCATATTAAAATTACTTAGAAAAAGTACATTCTATAAATCGAGTACACAGAGATTTCAAAGGCGTTCTATATGTGAAACATTTATTAAACGGTATCGAAAGATTCAACCGTTGTTGAATTTTTATCTCCTAAATTATACGTCGTAATTATGTGGTCTAGAGGACTTTTTTGCGGTAAATCTTGTCATCTATCCGAATACAATTTTTTAATGTATATCTCACAGACCACATAAGAGCATGGGAGAGAAAGTTTTTATTTGTTTGCCGATATAATCTTCGTTGCGATCAATGAAAACAAAATATGTGATATTATGCTTGGGATCTTCTCGAATATTTCTCTTCGAAACTATAAGTCGTATTTATCTAGTCTCGCGGTCTTTTTTATAGTAAATTTTGTTCTCTATTTGAGCAATTTTTTAATCGATACCTTATAGATCATATAAGATCTAGGGAGATAATAATATGGTATTTACAGGTTGCGTGACGGATACCATTTAACGAGATATGAGTATACGTTTATTTAATTCTTAGTGTAACGCTATACTATTTTTATGAGTGGAGTGACAATGGGAAAGAGAGGGAGAATGAGGGTGAAAAAATTATAAGAATGAAATTTGCCTTGATTTTAATATTTAATCCACGCATTCCAGTCATATTTGATATGTAATTACGCTAGTCCCTCATTATAAAACGTTTCTTCTTTCATTCTGAGTAACGCTTTTTAACGAGTCTTTTACAAACACTCCGTCGAAAAAAGTCCCTATTAAACCCCCGGATTCGACTCTAGGATATAGTTCTTCTTTCCCGCATGTTAACACGTAAAAAGCAATTTTTCGAAGCGCAGGATTTCATTCTTTTGCACATTAAAATTATAAACAAAACATCACCGATCTTTGGAATAGAACTGTTTAAAAGAAGAATAAATAAAGTGTCTAATTCTTATTGTCGAATTTTGCCATGAATTTGACATCGCTCAAATGTATCATTGAAATCATATATTATGAAAAAATTGCCTTTTAACCGTATGCTAGAAACTTACTTATTAAATTGACATTGAAGTCAAACGAGCTGTTGATAATGAATCAATATTATATCTGCGCGAGAAATTTCATTCTGCTCGCAACAAAATTTACAAAGACCATGCCTATTCAGCTCATGTTTAAATACTTTTGTACAACGAAGCTAGTAAATTGAGCGTCATTGTGTGTGACTCGCTGCCAAACGAGACAATGACACTCGTCCAGTTTCAGTGCCTCAAAGCGCATACTAAAGTTCACCCAGAGGTGAATCCGAGCAATAAATCATAAATTAATACTAAAATAAAATTTACATTTTGAAATTCTGAGCTCGTACCTTGGTTCCACTGGAGACGAATGGATCTAACATAGGAGCCACGCCTCTATCGACCTTTGGAAAAGCGGCATATGAAGGTTGCGGGGGCGGTTTGGGCAGGTCTAGGGGCGGTTTGGGCTGGTCGAGGGGCGCGTCCTCCCCGTAGAGAGCCTTCCTCTCCTCCGCCGCCGCGACGATTTTCAAAGCACCGTCCGCCCCACCGCATGAGCTTTCTCGCCTTCCGGAACTCCGATCCCAGTGATCCAGATCCGAAAAAAGCTTCCTATGGGTTCATTTAAATCGTCCTCTTCTTCTTGCGGCCCTTATCCCTCGACACATCGTACATATGTCGTCGTTTTTTTATTTCTTTCAACTGGGCCCTTATGGGGTTTTATTTGTTTGTATTTGAGGCAAAGGATTTAATGAAATACGGTCAAACTCGTTTATACCGAGCACGGTTTTAACGACGCCACGGCTATAGTGAGCAAATGCTACCTTCAAGATAAGTTTACGAGCATTTACATACAAATATTTCACGTATATAACGAGCACGCTTCACGGATATATCGAGCAAACTTTGACCACTTTCACTGTCTCAAACGCGGCGGCGGTCAGCCCCTTCAATCCTCATAGTGACTCACCTTAGGTTCTCAAGTCCAGCCTCTACACCCTATCCCCCGGGGAGGTTAATGACCACGGCGTTGTTGTTAAAAAATAATCCCTTCGTCCAAACCGAGAAATCCCAATTTGCGGGTACAGTGCACCCGCGGAGGTCCTTTGTCCTCTCCTCCAACCCCCAGCTCTTTTACAGCCAGGAGGTTGTGTTTGGAAGGGGAATAAGGGGCTGAGGGCATGTACAATGGCGCCCGCCCCCGTCGCTCAGCCGAATGCACCCAACACTCTTTCCCACGTAAAGATGTGAAATCCCAGGTTAAATCCGTCTCCTCATTAACTCTTCCTGGAATTGGTATGCTCACAGTTTAAAAGGAAGTTCGTAGCGTTGATCACAAAAATCAGTTGAGATTTTGCCCTTGAACGAGTAACATGTCCGTACATAAAAGGAAGTGTCTGTGTATTCGCGAAAAGGTCGATATTATTCGAGAGTTAGAACGTGGTGAAAAAAATGTTGAAGTGTGTAAAAAATTTAATTTATCGTCGTCTACGGTTTCAAACTTATGGAAAAACAAAGAAGCGATTTTATCTGCACTAGAGAACAACCTAACAACGAACAAGAAAATGAGGAAGTGTGACTTGGGTACTGTTGATCAAGCACTGCTGGAGTGGTTTAAGACGCAGAGAAATGCTGATTCCCCATTTTAAAGGTACAGGCAGATAAATATGCAAAACAGTTAGGACATGGGAACTTCACATGCAATAACGGGTGGCTTGATCGTTTTAAAAATCGGCACAACATCGTTTATGCGCAAGTCAGTGGAGAGGCCCTGTCAGCATATTCATAAACGGCAAGTGAATGGGTGAAAAGTGTTTGGGAGGAGTGTCGAAAATGTTACTGAGAAGAAGACATCTACAATTCCGACGAAACTGGAGTTTTTTACAACATGATGCCTGATGCAACGTTTAAATTCAAAGGTGACAAATACGTTGGTGGTTAAAGACCTAAGAATCGTTTAACAGTTTTAATGTGCGCAAACATGAATTGGACTGACAAAAAAAAACTTTTTGTTATTGGTATGTCACAAAAGTCACGTTTCAAAAATGGAAAGAAGCTTCCCGTTGAATATGCAGCTAATAAAAAAGCATGGATGACTTCCAATATTTTTCAGAAATATGTAAGTCAGTGGAACAACGAATTACGGAGGAAAAATAGAAACATTTTACTCCTTGTCGATAACTGTCCTGCGCACCCACATATGCAGGAGTTATTCAATGTAAAACTGGCGTTTTTGCCTACAAATGCGACTTCTATTTTGCAGTCAATGGACATGGGGATAATTAAAAGTTTTAAAGGAAATTTAAAGCGATTTTTTGTTCTACAGTTGATTAAAAGGAGGGAAAGAGGTTTAGATGGCAACGTCTCTGTATTAAATGCAATTCATTTGATGACAGATGCATGGGACAATTTTTCACCTACAACGATCATAAACTGTTTTCGAAAGTCTGGTTTAATATCGGGAGAATTTTCGATTGATAACCATAACGTTGATGAAGATCAGAATTGCTTAAAGGAGATGGAATTGCGAATTTTGACCATGTAAATAACATTGACAATTTTCTTCATGTGGAATATGATTTGATTATCAGTGGAATTCCTACGGAGAGTGAAATAATAGAGACAGTACAAAACACATCAGACAGTGATGAAGACAATGTTGAATGTGTCGAAGACACAATCCCGACGAAAACTGTGCCAACTTACTCTCAAGCTCAGGATGCCGTGGAAACCTTAAATGATTTTTTTTAAAACATTGACATTTCCGATGGTGTTTTTAGTGCACTAAGTGTTATAAGAGGAAACTTAAGAGACTTAAAAGTGAAATCTATGAAACAGGCTACTATTCCAAGTTATTTTTGTAAAAAGGGAAGTGATTAAGGATGCAGCTGTGAGTAAATTTTATATGTGCAAATGTTTACTTTAAATTTTCTAGTTTATTCACATTTTTACGTTTTTTCATAAATTTACTGAACAGACTTTCTGTTTATATATTCACTTTTACTGCTTATGTCTTATTTCACCATACGCATGCATGCTTTTCCCTTCACGGATATTAAGTTTAACGGCTATAACGAGCAAAACTAAACGGTCCCGTGGCGCTCGTTATAGCAGATTTTGACTGCACGCAAAAGGTAATGAAGATATGGAATATTGCGAGGGCGCGTGATATGGAAGGATGGGCGAGGAGAGGGGAGATATTATATCAATTTATATTAACAAGATTATATTTTTTTTTGAGAAAAAGGAATTCTGACTGAAAACGTAAAAAAACGTTTTTTTTTTAAAGATTCTGATTGCATAGAATGTTTTTTAATCTGGTTCAGATTTAGAAGGATAGTGTGGAGGAGTTAGGCGCAAAGACTTTGGGGTGGGATGAGAATTAGTGGTGGCAAGACAATTCTGGAATTATTTTGGCACTCTCTTATTCGATATTAAAAGGATTTTCCTCCGACGATTACGTCAAGAAAGAAATTAAAATGCATAATTTCCCCTCAAACACTGGAATTGGTATTGCGTGCAAGATTTTTGATATTTATGAGGGACGTTCCACTCACGAAACGTATTGCCAATGGTAACTTCTTGTAATCTGAACGTAAGCTTTTAGCCGCAAAATTAATCCTGTGCATTATATAAAGAAAATTTATCCGAATACGTTACTTTTGTTAAATAAGAGTTCAAACATAATAATTAAATTAAAATTTATATTTGTATCGTATTTCCATAACCAGAATTTAATATCAATTTTCACCGTCTTAATCAGGGGTGGGGAACCTTTTTTCATTGGAAGGCCAAATTCTGAATCTGAATGCCCACCCGATTCGCCTCTGTCCTACGCACAGTGGGTATCTCAGAGGTAGTGCAATGAATAGCCGGAGAAGGGAGGAGGGAAACCCGGTGCCGGCATTTGCCTGCTCTTATGAAGAAGACCAGGGGGGCCAACAGCTTAACGTCCCTTCCGAAGGACGGAACAGCTGAATTTGCGCGGTCTCCTCAAACCACACAAACGGGGCCAGGCGACCTTGTAAAAATCCTACTTTCGCAGGATTCGTACCCGATGCCTTTTCAAGCAGCAGGCGAGTAGCAGCCAGCGTCTTAATCACTACACCACTGGCACCCCCGAAGGCCAAATGTTACTTAACGGAGACATCATTAGGCCGCACATTGCGATGCACGTTGCATAAATTCACATATATCAAAATTGAAATATGTAATAAAGAGGCACTCACAATTTAATGGCTTTTTAATTTAACGAATACAGATTTCAGTTCTTCATATTTACTAATATTTTTTAAAACTTTGAAGGCTTTAACACAATATAATGACTTTTTAATCTAATGGAAAAATTTCAATTTTTCATATTTATTGATACATTAATAAACTTTAAAGAAGTTAAAACAAATTACGAACTTGCAAATAAAATTTTGCATTCAATCACATTCATAAAAATAATAAGGCAAACACAATTGAATGACTTTTTAATGAATGTTTGTTGTGAGCTAAAAACTTGATATTTGTTTCCAGCATTGTTGTCTATAGCTTCAATTGGTCCTCCAGGTGGGTGTTCGTCATCTGTAATTTCAGGCATGTCTTGATTTGAGCCATATGTGAAAATGTTGATTCACAACAATAGGTTGTGCCAAAACAAGAGAGTAAACGACGAGCATATTGACGCAGTCGTGGGTATTCAACAGTATTCTTCCATATTTCAATGGGATCCTTTTTGCTGCAGAATAGAGGCTTCAGAATGTTATCTTCTGAGAGCTCAATATACTCCATCTGCAAATTCTAAGGCGCATTCGAGAAATCAACCAGATGTGGCTGAAAAGCTAACCACAGTGTAGCATTATGTTTCTCAAAATCTTTAAATCTGTCTTTGTATTCTTTAATCGAGGAGTCTAAAACACTTCTATATTAATTCATATTCCAATTTTGCAAGTTTTTATTCATATCTTGTTTATCAATTACCTTTCTTAGTTCAGGAAAATGCTTGGCTGAAGCAGGTGATCTGGTAAAGCCAATTTTGGAATAGTTCAACTTCTTCCGAAATGACTGAATTTGCTCCCACATTTCATGTATGGATATAGTTTTACAACGTAGATAAGTATTCAAATTATATTGCTTTGACAATAAATCACTCAAAAATGCAACATTTCTGCAGAAATCTTTCTTCAAAATTTCACAAGATTAATTCCGTTCTTTGAAAAAGCTCGTGACTTGTTTTCGCAAAGCTAAATGTTTTTCTAGTACTTGACCTTGTGATAACCAGCACACTTTAGAATGATATGGAAGACCTACACTAAATGTTTCATCGTCATATTGAAGCATGGTGCGAAACTGGCAATGCCGTGAAGCATTTGCTCGAATGTAGTTCACAATACCAATAACAAGCCGAGCAGTATCCCAAGAACTCACGGTGACAGATTTCTTCCGCACTTTGTGTTGATAAAAGAATACCTGAAGAGTTTCTTTAACGTTCGGCAATTTGCCTTCCCGAAATTTATCGCACACATCTCCGATATATAAGACACTTGTCGTGGATCTTGTCACGACGTTGACCATCTTTTGGCAGACTGGACGAAACGACGAACGAATTCAAGCGATCATAGCCGGGGGTGCGAAAGAACTGACCTCGGCAAGACGTCAGAACTCACCAATTCAACAATATTTGACAGGTCGCAACACGATGCACTACGCTGGATAGGTCACATGCGTCACGTGGCCAGTCGTATTTCACTGCGTGCGGCCCGCACGCCCCCCTCCCCACCCACACCTCAGCAGCCGCTGCTCGCGCCGGCGCCGCCCGGCCACGGCGCTCGGACGTTCGCTTTTAATGGATATTTCCGCCGAAACTGTTACAGGTACGTCGAAACGGTTGAAATTTTCGCCCTTTAGGGCCGTAACTCGACCGATTTACCATGACACAGGTATTTCTAACCCAAAAAGTGAAGTGTTCAATCTTACTGCTTTTAGGCCCCATGAGAGACCTCTAAAAAATGTTCTACTTCAAAACGCTTCAAACAGAAGCGTTTACTAACCACAAGGCATATTTTAATACGTTGAGCTAGTTACTTTTCTCAGTTTTAAAATTTAAGGGACACCTAGGGTACGGTTTGGGTGCGTGTTAATATTCTACGGATACGAATCACGCACGGGTTAGTAGTCTGCGGGTACGGGTCGGGTACGGGTAAATATTCTACGGGTACGGGTTGGGTACAGGTTAGTAGTGTGCGGGTTTGTGTCGGGTACGGGTTAGTTGTCTGAGGGTACAGGTCAGGTACGGTTTAATATTCTATGGGTACGGGTCGGGTACGGGTTAATAGTCTGCGGGTACTGGTCGTGTACGGGTTAGTAGTCTGGGGGTACGGGTCGTGTACGGGTGGAAAATATCTTACCCGTGCAGGGCTCTAGTCTCGCAGACTAGTTTGTGGTATGAGTTGTTCTCTATCCTAATAAAATTTGTGATCTATATCTTAAACATCATATAATAGCTAGGGAGAGAAAAGTTTGTTATATCATTGTTGCTTGACGGATGCCATTAAACAAGATATTAAAGTATTTATTAAAGTGGAAGGTCTAATCGACGGATGCAGCAAAACTCACAATATTTAAAAAGGATAACACAAACTTAATTAAAATCCTTCCAGCGGTTAAGGAGATGAAAGTTACGATGAACGGAATGACGGAGGGACGAGAAGTCCCCATAAGGTGTTTCTCATCTACCGCTTCGCTGGTAAAGAACACCTAAAAAGGAGAGCATCGGTAAAGGG
This sequence comes from Tanypteryx hageni, assembly GCA_028673005.1. Taxonomy (NCBI): domain Eukaryota; kingdom Metazoa; phylum Arthropoda; class Insecta; order Odonata; family Petaluridae; genus Tanypteryx; species Tanypteryx hageni. The sequence goes on along the minus strand of CM054113.1, from coordinate 5,563,464 downwards.
TTTCATTTTCCGTTTGCGTGCGAGAGATTGAGTGAAGATGCTGCTGAGAGGACAGAACTTAATGGTCACGCTTTGCCTAGTTCTCTTGTGCATTATACCTCCAATTTCGCAGGTGCACATGTTTTGTGATGCATGTTAGTCTCCGTATTCATGAAAATGTCTTTCTATCCGTTGGGAAACATTGACCGTTTTTTTAAATTTTGCTTTCGTTGTTGCGAGCGTGGAAAAATCGTCTTCACTTTGATTCATTCTCGTCGCAAACTGACGACTTCCGACGAATATTCCCACTCCACTTCCCCGTCTTGTGAGACTGACTGGTGGCACTCGGGGATTACTGGGGAGAACTTATTTTTACTTCAAATAGTTATCCATGCCTTTTTAATACTGAAATAGCTTACAATAAAAAATCTTTCATAACAATTTTCTCCACTATTTAAATAAAGCTTAACTCACACTGATGGAAGCAATGAGAGATAGAATCGCTATTATTATAGATGATGACGTACAGCCTTTTTATTAATTCATACGTAGTGTAAGGGAAAATATTGTTTTTATGAAAAAATCGATTTCGAGACTTCAAGGGAAATAAACGTTTTGAGGTCCACTGAACACGTTTTGACCATTTTCTCGATGATGTCTGTGGATGTGTGTCTATATGTGTCTATGTGACAGCTTTCTTGTGGGTGCTCTAACTCAAAAGCTATTAATCAGGTCAATGCGAAATCTTATATTTAACATGTTTATGAAAGTCGCCAAACCTGATTAGTTTTTGGTAAGAATCGGTCAACCGAAAGTGGGTGTCACTCTTGCCACTTATCCATTATTTTTAAATATTTGCTTTAATATTTGATAAATCTAAAAATATACTGGTATAGAAGTTGTAGGAAATTTAACGTTCTACAACCTTTGCTTGAGACATTTCCCCATATAGTGCATTGTTTAATTTATATCTTATATTATAGCTACCACCACCACGCCACCTACTGACGACTATTGTTATCAATTGAAGCTTAGTTACGTCTTAGTAACGCTCCTTTTTAGTTTCTTAATTGTTTGAGCTTTGTGGCTACATTCAATATCAGAAGTCTATGGTTTGAGTTTATTTTTGTTCTTTGTAAAGTAATTTTTTTTGCTGTTTCTTAAAATATTTATTATTATGTAACCTATTTTGAAGATTCAGAAATATTACAGGTACGGAGAAAGTCACGTGGTGGCCACATCAGTATTTTTGAATTGTTGGAACTTCGTGTCTATAACCAATATCAGAAGCCTACTGTTTGAGTTAATTTCATTTATTCGTAAGGTCCTTAATTTTTCTCGGTTCTTTAAAATATTTACTATCAATTTACCAATTTAAAATTTTTAGAAATGTTACAGGGATGGAAAAAGTCATGTGGTGGCCACATCAGATTTTTACTTTCTTCGCTTACGAAGTATAGAGGGTGTTTTCATAGAATAAAATCTAATTTTAGATTTCAACGGAAATACATGTTTTAAGCACCCCTGAACACGTTTTGACTATTTTCTCGATGATATATATGGGTGTGTTTGTGTGTCTGTGATCGGAATTTTGTGGGTGCTCTAACTCAAAATCTATTCGATACCGTTACATACGTATTTGCCATTAAGAACGCCTTTGAAATATTTGCGTATTGCATTTATGGAGTATACTTTTCCATCTTGTTTTACTTTCTCCATATGCGTAGTATAGAGAAAGTATTGTTTTCATGAAAAAAGTCGAATTCGAGATCTCAATTGAAATATATGTTTTAAATTCTACTGAACACGTTTTGACTATTCTCTCGATGATGTCTGAGGGTGTTTCTGTTAGTCTGTGACCGGGTTATTGTGGCTGCTCTAACTCAAACACTATTAATCAGATCAACTCTAAATTTTATATTTGACATTTTTGTTAAAAGAGGACATGCTGATTATTTTTTGGTAAAAATCGGTCAATCGAAAGTGGGTGTTTACTCATGTTACATTCGTTTTATTTACTTTAATATTCGATGAATGTAAAAACGTGCCGGAATAAAACTTGAGGATAATTTAGTTTTTTACAACCTTTGAAACAATTTCTCATATCATACATTGTTTAAGAGATATTTCAATAACTAAATTTTTTAGCTGCAACCTCCACACCACCTACCGGCGACTATTGTAAACACATTACGATCCATTTTATTTTCTCAAATGTTGGAGCTTCGGGGCTATATACAATGTCAGAAAGCTACAGTTTGAGTTTATTTCTGTCCTTTGTAAAATCTTTAAAATATTCTCGCAATTCTTTAAAATATGCATTATCATTTAACCTATTTGAAATTTTTAGGAATATTCCAGTTATGGAAAAAGTCATGCGGTGGCCACATCAGATTTTTTAAATTTTCATTTTGGAGTTTTTAACTTATCTTGCAATACCATTGTTGAAACATATTTCATTTACTTATGCTGTCGTCTAAGTGCGTCACTTAATTGAGAATTGCCTTGCCGGCTCATACTATGCCTGTATTAATAACATTTAATAAAGAAGAACGGCGCTTAAAATGTTCTTGCATCATCATTGATTAGCACAGATAAACTAAACCGATAAAAATAAAAGTTTAGAATACCAATTTAGATTATATATAGAGAATTCAATGAAATTATATAATACCTTCTTTACGATTTTATGAAAATATCCAGAGAATTACTCTTCTATTTATGAATCGAAAGATTAAATGCTGAGAGTCCTTAAAGGCACAGATATAGTTATAAATTTTTATAACATCGTGAACATGAATCACCCAATGTTTACTGCTCATTCGGTTAAATAAATGCCATTCTTCAGCTGTTTATCAGTGGGAGCTTGTGATACAGTTATTTTTTTATCCGCGGATGATAGCGGAGTATTTGATCAGCCCTCCACCCTGCGGATTCTTGAGTGCATTGTCACCAAATACACATTTTCTGTCTAACGCAGCTAGTTACATGGTAACTACCTTTAAAAATCTCGTACATTTGGGAAAATTTAGTTGTTATAATAATGTATCGTCCTATGAAAACGGGTGTCTAAAATCAACTGGATGAAACAGAAAAAATTATTTTGTTATTTATTTCCATTCTCTAACCAAAAATGTGTGGAGTAGCATCATCAAAATTTTAATTGCAAGTTAAAATAATTAAAGTAATTAAAAAATAAATGTATATCAAAATCGAGTGGTTCTGAAATATGGTGAAATATGTAAGGGAAATTTTCAATTCATTATCATGATCTATACACGATTTTATGTTTGATAGCGTTTTTTACCTTTATACCGCACAAGAAAAAAATTAATTCTCACTTGCTGTCGCGGAGGCTCTCTGTAGCACCTATGACGTGCACGCCACTTCTTCGACTCTTGCTAAATTTACAAGCATGAGATTAATCTCGAACGAAATATTAGCGACAATAAAAATGTGGGAACGAGGCATTTAAGGGAGGCAATAATGAGAAAGACGGAGGGGCGACTGCTACAGTTTCCCATCGCGCGTTTTTGGTATTCATGGTGGAAAGCTTTGCACAATGTTTACTTTTGAACCGGATCGGTTTTCTCCCCCCTCCCCTTCCCTCCCTTGCCCTTCTCTGCCAAGCAGCGCCCTCTTCTTCCTCTTCCACCCTCTTCCATCACCGAACCCCTTCCGTACGTTGTATTTTAATAAAAATTCCGCTTTTTGGAGAAAATGAGAGTTATTCGAAACGACAATGGCTCCTTTCTAGCGGCACATAAAAGTCCCCTCATTACGGCGAACCTTTCCTCAGACTCGTCTTCCTTTGTCCCTAACAACTTCCACCTCCCGCGCCTCTTCCATTTCTCTCTCTCTCCATCTCCATCTCCAACCCAACCCACCCTTTGCTGGTAACTCCTCCCATATCGCCGACATCTCATCTCCGAGGCAACCTCTGATTTTGAAAAAAAAAGCCTTTTTCGTCTTTTCATTAACGCGTAGTTATTGCAGCAATTTTTCCATCCCATGCATCCCTTGTCTGTGTGTGTGTGCGTCCGCCTTCTCCGACCCCTGTTGTGAGAATAGAAAGAGGCAGGATGTGGCTCCAATCTTTGCTGGTAATGATAAAAACCACAATAGGTAGGGAACAAGGGGGGTGGGGTGGAGGGGAGGAGATTATTAACCACACACCTTGTATTCTTTCTGACAAGGAGTTTGGCTTATTGTTTCACTTGAGTTTTTTGTTGTTACGGGCCAATAAAACGTTTGCTCGATTGTTTTGCTGCTAACTCAACAGCGTGGTGGTGAAATATTTTTCAAAATAAAATTTCATTATCTCTAACAGACGACGAATGTTTTCTGTGATCAAATCCCCAGTGATGATCCAAAGGTTTCGTCTTTTTATAAGATTGTCTGTGCTCTTCTTTGGTATAAATGTAGTATTTTCTTCCTTATTGTATTTGTTGCCAAAATTTAAATTACTTGCGCGTATCAAGTTCCAGTAATGCGGCTATAATTAAAATCAATGAAAATCTCTTTGGATGAATTTTTCATGTTAAATTAAATTAATGTCCTGTACATGTGTTGATGAAAGCTGACAAATAAAATTTTTACTTAATATAAAATATTGTAAAAAGAATATCATCGCGTGTACTTGAATATTCTATTTACACAGATGAGGGCAATTATAGTGTTATTCCTTTATTATTCTTGCTTTTCTTTCTTTGGTAAAAGATGTAATATGGTATTCTTTTTTCTCAGATTTGAGATCAAAATACGGGAAGAAATCTTATCAATACATTTTCTTTGCTTTTATTATCGGCCTTAATTCAATCAATTACGGCAGATTTTCAGTTTTTCATACTTCAGACGAATGGCACGTAATCTGATGGTAGATCCACAAAATATTATGTATAAAATGTTGAGTGGACCGTATTAAATGAAAAACTTGTTTATTAGAAATAAAGATGTTGAGTCGCAGAATCAATCACAGGATTAATCAAAGTAAATAAAATCGTAAACGTAGTTATTGCAAGGTAATTACTACTGCATTGTTCTTCAATAAGCTTCCATCCCACCGTTGTCCGGTTGATACGGAACAACCAACACTTGCCTTCCAGAGTCTTGCGAGGGACTGCTAATGAGACTCACGTGCGACTGTTCCTGAGTCTCACGAGGAACTAACTCGCTACCGCTCCTGCCACTTGGGCGTAAAAATACATAACTTTAGAAGAAAAACAGTTCCCTCCTACACAAATTATAATAAACTAAAATGCACAACATCACCAAATAAACAATTAATCCCAAACATGCCGCCCACCAAAAAAGAGTTAAACGCTTTTTTTTTAAATACACACATTAATGAAAAAATTAAACAGTTAACTATCCCATTATATTGCGTGTTTAAATTAAATATGAATTTTCAAGTTTTTTTCGGATGATAAAAGATAATGAATGAGACTGGCAGGCATAGTCTAAATAATTAATAAAAATTATAAAAATGTATATAAAGTGAAATAGAAGCCGTATAGTTTTATTTTATTATCTATGCTTATTATATATTTTACTATATCATTTGTTCTTGAAGTAATTGTTGCCTATAAATCGTTATATATTGTTGTAATATTTTGTACATGTTCATTAAATTGAAATTATTAGTTCAAACATCGAAAAAAATTGCTCTCTGTATTTTTGAAGCTTATTTACTTTAAATTTAAGTACATATAATTAAAAATATACGAAAATTCAGGTTGTCCAGAATTTTTCCCGATTGTGTCCCGGATTTTCCTGTTCCTATCGTGTTATTTCCCGGTTTTGCTCCCTAAGAATCTGGTCACCCTAAGGGAACCCTAGGGGACTCAGACACATAATCACATACAGACAGGACCATTTCATTAGACTATGTTTCGATTTGAAAACAACCTAAAAAGGATAGAAGGGGGATAGGAGGAGGATAGAAGGAGAATGGAAGGAAGAGGATAGAAGGGGGATAGGAGGAGGATAGAAGGAGAATGGAAGGAAGAGGATAGAAGGGGGATAGGAGGAGGATATAAGGATGGGGGGTTTGAGAAGAGTATTAGGCGAACAGGATTTTAAAGAGGATGGAAGGAGGATGAATGGAGGATGGACGGAGAAAAGATGGAAGATGGATGGAGAATGGATGAAGGATGGAAGGACGGGGATCGACGAGTGGAAGGATGGAAGAGGATTGAAGGAGGATGCATGAAGAAAGGAAGGAGGATGGATGGAGAATGGATGGAAGGATGGCGATTTTGAGAAGAGGGCGGGAGGATCGCTTTCGATATGCCGTGTCTGCAGTAGTTTAAAAGGGATAGGAGTTTGTCGTTACGCAAATCTCCAGGACAACAAGACCGTTAGAGTTTTATAGTCCCTGAAAGCATTCTCCTCCGTATCTTCGGAGCTGACTTGGTTACTGAAGTTTAATTAATGAAGTGGATCCTTAGATGAATCCTGGACTATTTGTATTAGGGCGGGCTAAGTACAAATCGAATCGACGTCATTATTAAATTGAATTATCCATCACACTAGATTCATGTCATTCATTATTGTCCGCACGAATGAATCTTCCCTCATAAGCTTCATTACATCGGAGTCCATTATTAATACCGTAAAATTATGTAGCTATGGCATTTGATTCATAGACATATTTATCTTACATTAATTTATTCTCATTCATAACATCAGTTTAATATAATTTTATTCAGAAACACTCTCTGTGACCTGTAAGTAACTTTTCAATTATAAATTACCTTTTACTATTTTCAACATACCTTTTGCTGGTGACAGACATGGACGCTATTGATTCTATGGTCCATCCGTCTGTTCATTTACCTTTTAGCAGAATAAAAAACCGCTCATGAGCTATCAATATGGATCCGTTATTAGATAATGTTTCGTTTTGTTTATGTTGCTAAAACAATAAAAGCGAAACATAAATACGTTTAATTTACTTCAACAAAAGAATAAATATATTGCAGCTGATTAACTGCAGCGAAATATGTTTTAAATAACAAGCATTAAAAGATGTACTTTTTACTCCATGTCGGAGTACACAGAATATCCAAATGCGTTCTTTGACATCAACAAATTTTAGTAAAACTCTCGAATACCAAATTTCATCAAAATACGTCCCGCGGTTCCCGAATTGAAACGATGGTACATTGTAAGGTACATGTAGGTCTTCATGTAAAGTTCTCGTAATTATCGCTCGGGTTTAACTAAAATTGGAACCAGTCGACAAATTTTAGCAATCCTCCCAAATACCAAATTTCATCGAAGTACGTTCAACGGTTTCCAAGTTTAAACATGCAGACAGACGGACGGAAACGATCACCACTATATTCGTTCACTTCATTCAAACAACGCCAAACAAAGAGGGAGAGGAAGTCGAAGATTCCAAAAATTTGCGTGAATATTCCAATAAAACCCTTGTAAAACTTGCTACGACTTAAACTTCACTGTATTGGTCTTTACTTGTTGGTATTCCACCTTAAAAAATCACAAAAATGTCATGTGGTACTATAACACAAAAATTTTAATGAAAAACCGGGTCTTGTTTTACATTAAAATTGTTGTGGTGTAGTACTATATGCCAATTTTTTTATTTTTTGTTGTTGTGGATTATTTGAGGATCAAATGTAAAAATTGATTAGAAGCACGATTGTTCTCATATGCAATACATATAAAATATTACATTGAAACAGAGATCATAAATTGTATGTTGCCCAAATAGTTAGATTCGAAGTATACCATGAGTCGCACATCATAATTATGTCTCCAAGCCTTTTTAGCATTCTTTCAAAAATGTAAAATACATGTTATTATTATCGCTTTCTTGTCCATCCGTTTGTTCGTCTTTAAACATTCAACGTTATTTTAACCCTTCAGAACACGCGCTACCTTTTAGAACATCATAGGGATTTATAATTTATTAATACAAAATTTGTAGTTGTACATGCTTCTTTCTGAACAAAGGAACGTAATTACGTATTTCACAAAAAATAAAGAACTTCGAAAATTAATACACTTAAAAAGGAAGATATACAGGACTATTGATGCACAAACATTTTAATTTACTTATTCAGATTCCTATTCAAAATTTGTTTGTTAATAGAGCAATGGCATAAAAATAATATATAAGTTAATAAACTCAAATCCATATCAAAATCGAAGAGAATATTGACTCAGACCTTCGCAGAAGTTTGCCAAAATTCAAATACGCTGTAACACGCACGACGGGGAATCGACCGCAAAATTCACAGAAGGACCATTTACACACAAACAAGTGAGAACGCGTCGTTGGCGCGAAGTCGGATAGAAGTATGAACATTAAGAGAAAGGTAGAAGGCGACACTAGCTTACGCTACAGATGGGCGGCGAAATATTTGAAATAACTATAAAGCGACAAAAGTAAATTTTTTTTTGATTAGGTAGGTACAGATGAAATAATACGATTCATATTTCGTAGTTTTAATTTATACATTGATTAATATGGAAAATAAGTTATTCTTAAGCTAAAATTGTAAACAGTCTATTTACATTATAAATATGATATTTTGTTAGTAGTGTGTGGAGGTTATGTAATAAATGATACATTGAAATATATACGGAATTTAGTATATTCCCGCAAATTGTATAAAAATTTTAGAATAATTTGAAATTTGGGACAAAACCATAAACACTTAGGTGGTCTTGTGTTATGCTTCCATATGAAATTAATATTTATTCGAAGCATTAAAGAACATGGTAAATTTGTTCTTAATAAATGTATATTTCAACAAAAAAGTTTGTTCTTCTAAAGTGAGAATTTCCTATTCGTCTGGGGCGATTAGGCATTCTTGTTTTGAATTACCCATGAACATTTTATATGCTTCAATTAAAAGCAAAATATTTAACTTTTTTATATTGTTTCGTACCTCTTTTCTTAGTCCATCATTATTTCGTTCCATTCCACATAGTTAAACAGAAGTTCAGTAAAAAAGGCAACACTCTTTCAGAGGAGGACGCGTGTTGTCTGCCTTCCACAGCATGGAGGAAATAGTAGAAGCGATACACATAAGAAGGAAAATATAAACTAGGCGCTTATTTCAAAGCAATTGAAACCACATTATTCGCTTCAAGTAAGGTGACTGCCATAATTAGGTTATTTGATTGGCGTATGCCCTTTTAATCTTCTTCGTTAATTTATAAACTGTATTCGGAATTTCATTGAAATGCGGCGGGGAATACAGAACCTGATATTTAGTATAAGAAATCGTAAAAATCGAACACAATTGCGATTTAAAAACTAACCCTGAAAACGATATTAATAAGTATATATACACTGGAGTAGTAAATTGTTCTATGCAAATGCATTCGTTATAGTTATGTGAACAACGTTCAGTGTTATTAATAGTGCTATCAAAAATTTGTATTCATTGGCACATGGCAACAAAATTATAAACGAGTATGTGATGTTACAAATGTATCTAACTGCACAGTGTTTCCTTGACAATGGGTAACCGCATTGCAAATTCGTATGATGTGTTGCCTGCGTATAAGGCGCCGGCTTGAACCTTGCATAAGCATAAGGTTCAATTTTCTGTTTTCAGTTAAGTTACAGCATAGATCGAGAGAGTTCACGCGAATACGTCATTTACTTCTTTCACATTTTTATGAATTTTAAGTAGTAACATGATAGGAGTCAGTTCATCGAGCGAATATACAGATTTGTCCGTCTGTCTCACGCGCTAATTCCTACGACATGAATGCAAATAGAAAATTCGTTTTCTCGCCAATCTATTTAATATTCTGCCTCCTTTTCTACATTTTCTTATGAAGGTCCGTCTTTCTATCTCACGAGCTAACTTCTAAGCAAAAACTGCAAGAGATTTCGTATTTTTGCCAATTGATTCAATATTCTTTCTCTATGTCCAGATTTTCTCGATTTTTCTTCTGTTCGTCTGAAGTTTTTTAATAATATTATGTCAGACTAATCCTAATAATTTATATAAATTTTAAAATTCTGTATTTACAATTAAAAAACGAATTTTACTGTCTGCTGCATCATCTGTCTTGTTTATGTTATTACAAATGCAAAAATTCCGAAAATAAGTTCACGTTCGATTCCAGGAACAATTTATTTACAAAAGAACTAATATTAGTACAAAGCATATTTTATTTTCATTTTTCAAAATATGTATGAACTTGATATTAACGGATAAATACTCGGATTTTCCTTGACTGCCAGCAGGATTCACACTTTTTAATTGCAAATAAGTATAAATTTATCAATGCAGATTAGTTAGTGATATTCGTTTTGACTAACGTATTTCGCTAATTGAAATTTACCTGACCATGAACCAAGTGAGATCCATGGATTTTTGCATTTTTAAATTAGTTTAAATTAATACGAGCTCAGAATTAAATCAGTTTTATAAATAAAAAATATTTATTACTTTTGAGGAGTAAATTCAAATCGGGGCCAAATTAGAGTAGAAATTTGTTTTAAATCCAAAAAAAGACGGAAAATTTTTCAATTTTTGGCGAAGGGAAATAAAACTGGCATAGCATCGAGTACACTGCTTTTAATTGGGAAAACTATTAATTGCATAGCATTTATATAATAAGGAATTTGTAGAATAATGTATCGGAAGGCCGTCGATTTCAACCAAAGATATAATGATATTATGACTTCATAATCCTAAGATAAGAGAAAACCTCAATATGTAATTTGCTCAGGAATTTTTCCATCACTTGTTTAACTGTATGTCTGAACAAGTAGATCTGGAAAGAACTAATCCGCCTACTTTCCTTTCAGTACAATTTTAATATATAACATGTAGGGGTGTACACAGGTTTTCCGTGGTACAGAAGTGCTTTTCGTCAAATTCGCCGTGGTATAATCGTATATTAATATATTTGATTTGAAATAAGAAAATTATTTTTTCTTTTTCCGTCGTAGCACTGCATTTTTGGTACTTACTATACATATTCATTTCGTGTCCTCATTCTATACTCGCCTTATAAACGAAATTTCATTGAAATCCGTTGTCAATGGTTACAGAAAAATTTTAACCTTGATTTTGTGGTAGCCCTGTTTAGTCGACCCTGTTTAAATATGAGATTCCGGTAATTTATTTATAGATAAAGATTAAATATACTATATTTGGTTAAAATCCATTAGGACAATAAAAGAAATATTATTTAACTTTTTCCTGTGGTAGCCCTGCTCTTAACATCGCTTTAAACATCTCGATTTTATTACGGTATGTTGTACAAGTCTTATACACTCAATTTGAATTGAAATCCATTTAACCAATTCCTTCCAAATCCTCAATTACTGAAACATTTTTATTTGAAATTGTGGCACCTCTGTTTGGCTGATTCAGTTTAAATATGCTAATACGGTTTTGTATATATGTTTATATTATACGTATTAAATTTGGCTAGTATGATGTGGACAGTTCAACACAAATACGTGTAAGATGAATTATTTTATTTGTTGTATTGTGGCAGCCCTGCTTTCTATACATATGAAAAATCTTGATTTTGTTATTTTATGTTGCCCACCTACTTAATACAAAATTTTGTTAAAATCGGTTATGCCAATTCCTTCCAAATTCTAAAATAAGGAAAAGTTTTACCTTTCAATTGTGGCACCCTTGATTAGTCGATCCCGTTAAAATATGTTATTTTGGTCATTAATATGTATGCATATTATATGTACCAAATTTATATGAAATCGGTTCATTCATGCAGAAGATGTTATGGGGACACTGACACCCAGTCGATATCATAAGACTACTTTCCATTTTTTGGAAAGTAGGTTAAAAACTTGAACTGACTTAGAAAAATTGAGTCTGCATTGAAGCAGGGTGATTTCATGATGATTCAACAGCAGTTTTTCTGCTATTTTTTTTCGTAAGGGACATCTCATGCAGACTGAAATCCATATGAAGTGGGGCAGATAAATTAGTTAGAAAAAGTCCAAAGAAAGGCTGCCAGATACGTGATGGGGAAACATAAGATTACTGAAAGTGTAACGGAAATGATAAGTGTGTTAGGTTGGGAATCGTTGGAAAATAGAAGAAAACTTAATAGGCTATGTGGGATTTTAAAAATATTAAATAATAAAGGGGCATGGGAAAATTTATTATCTGGGATCGAGGAACCTCATTACATAGGAAAAAACGACCATAAATATAAAATTAAATACAGGCCGCAGAAGACTGAAGTCGCCAAGAAATCCTTCCTAAATACCTAAATAGAGGAATCTATGAATAGACTGAGCTGCCTGAGGATACCTTTAAGCTCTTTCCTAAATCGCTTAAGCAATTTAAGTTAAAATGTGAATGTTTTTTGGAGGGTGACGATTGAGCCAGAGGAAGTAGAGTGTATGCTTGGTAGGGTGAAGTACGGTGGGGACTTCGTGGGCCCCGGGACCGCTACGGTAACCGTTAAGGCCTACCATGAACCTCGAAAACTTCGGCTCCGATTAAAGCCAAAAGGAAAGTAATTGTGTTATAAGTATTTTAGCCAAAACTGTATTATTTTTATAAAATTATGTGGCGATTTTTTCCTCCCCCCCCCTTTACTCCCGCACTTATACGATAGCACTTAACGAATCGCATGTACGAACATGCAAGTACGAATATCGCTAGTTCGAATATCGCCGCTATCGTATATCGCCGATATTCGTGATATCGCCGGACTGAACACCACGCCCACGGACGCCACGCCACGGTCGACACGCCCTCCCGTGGTGCCTCTCTGCTTTATATACCCTAATTACCCCTCGCCTCTTTAACCTTCCCTCTTTCCCCTGGTTATGCAAGAACAGTGGAAATCGACCAATTACCGGGAATAATTCAACCATTTTGAATTACCCGCCTGACGTCATTACCTCCCTCCTTCACCACCGGCGTCACGTGACAGTCCATTCCGATAGTGGCCTTCCGAGCGACGAGACGCACAGGAGAGCAACGAGTGAAGTCGACGCAGGTGTCCCACTCTAGAGTCCCCTCCTAACCGGCAGGAAAACATTGTGTGGAATGGACATTGACCTACCGGGAGCCGGAAGAGGATAGTAACTATTGGATGTGATTTAACTGACTTTAACTAAGTTTCGTTTCGAAACGCCTTCACCTACGAGGTGTATTGTGTTTTGTGGTATTACTTAAATCTATTCAAATTCAACTGTTGGATTGTTATATGTCTATATTTCTATGTTCTATTTATAGTTTGTCATTAGCATTTAGCACATCAGTGGATGTTTTTGCACCGAAAATTATATTTCGCTGCAAAATTGGAGGCACCGGGGAGATGAAAGACATTGTTTGAGTTTGAGAAAAGCATTTTGATGGGAGTTGGTCCATTGGAAAATGGCATCTTTCCTTCGGAGGGCATTGAGCGGTGACGAAATTTCCGCATAGCTTGGAATAAATTTGGAATAGAAACCACACATACCAAGGAAACGTGAGACCTCCTTAACTGACTTTGGAACAGGGAAACTGGATAATGCTCGGGTTCTCTCCGGATCAGTCGTAAGTTCGCCATTTGAGATCCGATGTCCGAGAAAGGTAATAGTTTTCTGGGCCAGTTTCATCTTCTCTGGATGGACGGTAAGTCCAGCTGCTCTCAATTTTTCCAGCACCAGCCTGACATGTTGGATGTGTTCTTGGAGGTTCTTGGAATAAATACACAAGTCATCAATATAGGGATATACACAGCCATATTTTAAATCACCTAATACCTTGTCAATCAGCCTAGAAAATACTTGAGGAGACGTTGTCAAGCCGAAGGGAAGGCGATTATACTGATAGAGGCCAAAAGATGTAATAAAGGCAGTATATTGCTTGGAGATCGGAGTTAAGGGAATCTGGTGGAAAGCAGAATTCAAATCAAGTATTGTAAAATATTTAGCAGATCCCAAATATTGCAGAGCATGTTCTATTGAAGGAGTGGGGAAGTTGTCTGCCTTCACTTGTTTATTCAGTTTGCGATAATCGACCACTAATCGCTCTGATCCATCCTTCTTCGGTATAAGAAAAGCTGGCGAAGCCCAATTTGAAGAGGATGGCTGGATGATTCCTTCATTTAGTAGTTTATTAACATGTTTTTTCATCATCGCCGTCTTGGGTGGAGAATACTGGTAGGGGTGTGATCTGACCGGGGTAGAATCAAGTAGTTCTATTTCGTAGGTTACTACGTTGGTCTGGCCGAGATGGGGGGAGATGACGTCGGAATAGGCATCGACGAGACTTTGAATTTCCCGGGATAATACGGTGGAATCATCTTCACCTGGAGGAGGAGCCTTTTTCCCCGAGAAATGAACTCGGTTTCCAACGGGAGCCATATTCTTGGCGTAGAGGTAGCGAACTCATCGCCCGGTGATTCTGATCATCGCAACCAGCCCCCAGATGCAAATCTGGTAAAATGTATTGAAAAACTTGTCTTGGCGTAGAGGTAGCGAACTCATCGCCCGGTGATTCTGATCATCGCAACCAGCCCCCAGATGCAAATCTGGTAAAATATATTGAAAAAACTTATTCGGCCATGTGCCAAGAAAATCGCTGTTTAGCGTACAATATTCCAGGCATCATAGATGGTATTCTGGACATCTATGAAGGTCAACATGGTTAAAAAAAAAACACAACCTAACCTAGCCATGTTTCTTTTTTTTTGGGTAATAATTACCAGTTTGGTACACTAACCCCAATTGGGCTAAGGATACATTTAAAATGTCGATATGTACCTTATGTATTAGGAAGTATACCACAATTTATTGTAATACCATATTATGAGTTAGTTTAATTGAAACCATGTTTAGGTTAAGAATTTAAATATCATATTATGAAGGGATTTATGTACTATGTCTACCTTATTAAGATACCACACTACAGGTTAATTTGAATATTATGTCGTTAATGAATTTAATATCAGTGATAATATTATGCACACTGTGAAGGAACTTAACCATTGGGGCCAATTTAATAATATACCACAGTCAAGTTAATTTGAATATAATATTGTTAATGATTTGAATATTACCTTGTTAATGTGCTTAAATATGATATGATGAAGGGACTCACAGGGCCAAATCAATTGAAATATTACACTGTTAATTAATAGAGATATTATGCCTGGATTAAGCAATGCCCTGCCTAATAATCATTTTTTCAAATGCTTAATAACAGTATGATTACTAGTTGCCCTTGCCTAAGAATTAATGTTTATGCTATGATGTATAATATTTCCAAGAAGGAAATGCTCAGGAAAGTTTGCTTTTGTTATGTCATGAAATTCTATTTCTGTTATGTTATCAATGACATACAATCTATTCTCACTCTATCCCTGAGGCAAGGATGGGTATCAATTTTGTTTCCTTAAGCCACGATAGTTGGCATATTGTAATTATGATTATTTATTATTTTGAGGGAGATATTCCTACATGTTATTGAGTTTTCGGCTTGGCAAGATGCCGACTTGTTATGCCAAGTGCATCATCCCTATGTACCCCCAAAGTGATTATCCTGGAAAAAACTACATTCCAATGGACGTGCTTTCCCGACTAGCTTCATCACGGCGAACCAGTGGACTTCTTCAGAGAACTTTAGCCGTGACAGTAGCTCGAACCCTGATTGCCAGAGCATGCAATCCACCACGTGTAATATTCCAATTTTAAGTGTCTTGACAAATAAGTGTTCAATAATAATAATAAACTATCTTGAAAGAGACAACGAAGGAGTGTGTTCTGTGCTTCATTCATGATCCGGGAACAGTGCAGGGAAGAAGGTGACTTAGAAACCTACCCTCCCCAACCAATTGAAACTTTTATTGGTCCCGTTTTCATCATTTTTCCCAGGGAGGATGTGGCGATTTTTTCCTCCCCCCCCCCTTTACTCCCGCACTTATACGATAGCACTTAACGAATCGCATGTACGAACATGCAAGTACGAATATCGCTAGTTCGAATATCGCCGCTATCGTATATCGCCGATATTCGTGATATCGCCGGACTGAACACCACGCCCACGGACGCCACGCCACGGTCGACACGCCCTCCCGTGGTGCCTCTCTGCTTTATATACCCTAATTACCCCTCGCCTCTTTAACCTTCCCTCTTTCCCCTGGTTATGCAAGAACAGTGGAAATCGACCAATTACCGGGAATAATTCAACCATTTTGAATTACCCGCCTGACGTCATTACCTCCCTCCTTCACCACCGGCGTCACGTGACAGTCCATTCCGATAGTGGCCTTCCGAGCGACGAGACGCACAGGAGAGCAACGAGTGAAGTCGACGCAGGTGTCCCACTCTAGAGTCCCCTCCTAACCGGCAGGAAAACATTGTGTGGAATGGACATTGACCTACCGGGAGCCGGAAGAGGATAGTAACTATTGGATGTGATTTAACTGACTTTAACTAAGTTTCGTTTCGAAACGCCTTCACCTACGAGGTGTATTGTGTTTTGTGGTATTACTTAAATCTATTCAAATTCAACTGTTGGATTGTTATATGTCTATATTTCTATGTTCTATTTATAGTTTGTCATTAGCATTTAGCACATCAGTGGATGTTTTTGCACCGAAAATTATATTTCGCTGCAATTAATAATTTTATTCTGTTATATTTTGGACAAGCGACTTGATCACGCAGTAAGTTATATGATGTGAAATTTATTGACAATGAGTCATGTAATGTTGCCACCTGGCATATAGCCAAATTGCAACTCATTTAGTAAATAAATATAACCACAAATATGTTTTATTATGAAATATAATTAGATAATTTAATTTTTTTTCCTTTGAGATTTATTGTTCGGCAAGAGAGTTTTCTTTTTTCTTTTTTATATCAAAGGTTTCAAAATGCTTTATAATCATCCTCTGTTTCAAGGTTAAATATATATTTATAATGACACCCACGAGACTAACTGTTTTAAATTATCTGCATCCAAGATATCTCAATGTCATTATCATTCATTCCCAATATTGAGAGCATTACTGATTCATTTTACGTCTATCGATAGTCTTTTAAGTTACCTTCACTCCCCGAACAGTGGATTAGCATCGAGGCGTATTTGTTAGCTCGACCTGTTCGGATTCTATGGCAATTCGTCGCACGGGAAGTCGTCGCGGACAATTCATCGAAAGACAAATTATTTGCATGGAAAATTCGCCGCAAGACAAATTCGTTTCAAGTCAAATTCTTCGCAAGACAAATTCGTCACAAATTCAGGAACGTTAAGGAAATAAAAAAAATATTTTTCTGTTATTTTCAATGTCGCGATTTGCATAGTGAAATCCCGAGTCGCGCATTGGCAGCGAATTGTCCCACCGTCCAAGACGCAGTTAAATTTTCGTCCGACTTTGTTTTTCATATGCTATAAAAATATCTGGCAATACCTTCTTTGTAAGAAATCTTCCCATTCAAACATATGCCAGTTTTTAGCATTTCCATTCATTAACTTATAACATAGATTAATAATTGCCAAAACTCGAGCTCACATTGTTATCTCAAGGCTAAATGTCTTTTCCTCCCTTACCTAAAAATTTATCTTGACAACCGGTTTCTGCGAGAAATAAAATCGATATAAATGGTGATATTTAAATTAAATTATTTGCCGTTAAAATTTAAATTCCGTTTTTTATTAATTCGAACCAGTAATTTTTGACGGGCTTTTATAGCATCCCATTAAAATACCAAGATTCTCCAAAATATGTTATTTAAACCTTAAATATAGCGATATCGAAGATTTCAATTTTCATAATAAAAAAACCAATCTTCATAATTTTCTTCTTATAAATATCTGAACTTATAAACTTTTAAAATTTTTTCGAAAAAAGGCTTGCACGCTACGTTTCAGCTCTTCCCTAGTTGAACAAACAGAAAAGGAACGCTTCTGGATTCGAACCCGGGGACTTTTTTGGAATTATTTTGTCATTGACTTTTAATGCTTGACTAAAGTATTACTGCCAAGTTCTAACCCGCATTCTGTTATAATACTCGCGACGAAATTTCAGTTTGCCTCATGTGAGTAAAAAAATCTTTGTTTACGACAGATTAAAATTCTAACTTTATCTTATAGTGAATTTTATGTTAAAGCTGATTGTACATTTATAAACATTCTGAAAAATCGGAAAATACTTTTTAAAAATTTAATATCTATTTATTGTATTCTGCGTACTATACCTTCTTTCCTTACCAAGTCATATTTCGGTTTTTATTGAATAAAAAGGGACAATATTTACGTGACTTCTATAATGATTCCGAATAACAACAAAGTAACGCAAGAATAAATAACAATTATGATTTTCATTTAAAAAAAGTAATAATCGTAAAATTTATCTAAAGTTTTCAGTTGAGACAAAAAATTTGACCTGCGAAAAACATTTCCCTAATTGGTTCTGAGGGGTAGTTGCAGCAATTGATATTTTTAGAATAGTTTTATATTTATATTTGAAGAAGGTTGTATGCCAATAACTTCGATAGTTTTCACGATATTGAATACTATATGAAAGGGCGGGCACGCGCTGGATTCCGGAAATATGTCACTCCCTTACATAGACGAGAAGTTTGTTAAAACATGTATAAAAAGCGCCATACACAAAGTGGCAAGACGAGTAAGCCTTTTATTACTACCCTGATCAGAAAATATACGAATATTTCATCAATTAAGTTTTCCGAAATTGTTATTAGGACAATTGCTGTGAATAATTTGCCACATGAGTTCTATAACTTGTTCGGAAATTATGAGGTATCGTCAACCCCTTCCTCTACACTCCTATACACTAATATAAATATGAATTTGCCACGAGTTTGTCATACGTAGAATTTATCCTTGCGAATAATTTGGCATGCGATTAATTTGTCTTGCGACGAATTTACCTCGCGACGAATTTATCTTGTAACGAATTTCTCGAGGTAAATTGGCGGTATACCACCTATTCGGAAGCATACATTTTATTTGGGTCTCCTCTATCTTGAACTCGAAAATTTGTTCTATTTAATCCTAATGTTACTTCTAATAAACCGACTATAATATATATAAATAGTCAGTTTTGAAGGATATCATGATTGGATTAAATTCAAGTTATGACGGGTTTGTGCCTAACAAACATCGTTGTTTATGTTTACAATATTCAATCTATACAAACATTATTTCGAAGATTGCGTGGGTGAACTGAACCACATTATTGAGAAGAATAACTATACTTTTGTCAACTCACAGGGTTCTTACTCCTTAAATGAGGCGAATTTAAATAAAATATTTATCGATACTTCTAACACGGTTAAAGTCACCCATGAGGAGATATCAGCCTATTTTCTTAGTTGAATTCACTACGTTATTGACGCCATCAGGGCGAGACAGCCACAGCAGTTCGCACGGTGGTCATTAACTACTATTTTATAAAAATATGGCAATGTAGTTCTCTCTTATATTTATATCTCTTTATTAATATTTTATACCTGTCACGTTAAGAAAATCAGGTTACTGATGAATATGAAATGATAAAAGGCATGAAACGAGAGAGAGAAATTGAGGATTAAAGAGGAAAGAGGTGGTAAGGGAGAGGAAAAACGATAGCATAGTGAAAGGAGAGAGAAAGTGAAAGAGTGGGATGAGATGAGGAGGTAATGAGTAGAGTGATAGAGAGTGATGGAATTTTAAACGACAAAGAGGAAACTAGAATGGTAACCGAATGAAGGCCTCAGAGTTAGTGTTGGTTAAAAGAGTAGATTGAGAGGATTTGTGAGATAGCGGCTCTTCTGTTTATTCTCCATGAAACCCGCTTATAATTGCGAAGAAGCTGCAGTTCTTATTCAAAGGTGCGAACATAATTTGCGACCGCTCTAATTATACGCCTCAGAACTTTTACACTTCTGCTTCTCACAAAGAAAGCTCTTCTTCCTCTCTATATCTCTCTATCTCATTCTCTCTCTTTCTATCTCTCTCTCTATCTCTCTCTCCTCCTCTCTATTCGTCTTTATTCTCCGATCCGAAATTTTAAAGGAGAAAGAGATAGAGAGGGGCGTGGAGATACTTATAAAGTCTCGCGTGGTGAATTTTTTATTTTTCTTTCTTTTACGAATACCGATATAAAAACAACGATTCAAGTTGAGGTATCAATTAGAGAGAGTAAAATTGCATCAATACCAATTCTCTACCTAGTTACTCTTGATGGTTAACCCCGAGATGTTCCTAGGGTTTATTTATAAAGGTGATTTGATGTGTTTGTTTTAGTACTTGATCTGCGGATAAATCTATTGCGCGTGATGAAATTCTTACTATTGAGGAAATGTAATTTACGTGAATATCGCTAGTAGATAAAAGTTTTCCATAAATTAAAATTCGAGAAGTTAATACACACTTTATAAACTATGACATAATGCGCCATGACGGAAAGATACAATTTCCCAGAGCAATCAAATTGGGAGGATTATCATGTACGTCTTAAAGGCCGATTTTTCATAAAAGTAATCTAATTTTCTCATTTCAGCAACCATTTTCATTTAGAGATCAACGTAGGTTAGTTTTATAAAATGAACTCCTGCGTAAAACCTGGGAAAATTCAATATGTAATTCTCATGCTGAGTGCGGTTCCTCTGAACCTGCTAATATTGAGTTGAAACCTTTTCGATCCTGGATTTATTGTAACAGGGTTTGAGAAGAACACTTGCGAGTCTGGGCGCGGGTTCGTTTAACGCAAAGAATAATAATGGTAAGAACGAATAATGTACATTTTCTTTGTCATAATCCTG
The DNA here is from genome assembly GCA_028673005.1 of Tanypteryx hageni. Classification (NCBI taxonomy): domain Eukaryota; kingdom Metazoa; phylum Arthropoda; class Insecta; order Odonata; family Petaluridae; genus Tanypteryx; species Tanypteryx hageni. The sequence continues at coordinate 5,542,736 of CM054113.1, read as the reverse complement.
GAGATTTATGCGATTTCACTCTGGAGTGTTTTTCATTTTATACTCATGAATAAATACAATGCAGATATTAGGGTTTAAAGTATAATTATTACCCAATGAGTTATCTAATATTATAATATGGTTGAGAGACTAAGGTAAGATCGTATTCTTCAAAAATTGATTAGGAAATTGGAAAAGGTCCAAAAGTATAGATGGACAATAATATTAATAATAATAATAATAACAATAATAATTGGAAACAAAAACATTTTAAATATTATAATAAAAGAAAGTCCAATATCAAATGTAAGAATTTAATTAATGAAAATACTTCAATACAAAACAGTGGCATACCTAAAAATAGTAATAAATTAACTAATGAAATTACTACCCCTGATAGTAACAACCATAATACTGAAGTAAATGCCGATGCTGACTTGAATGAAAATGTAAGAGAAACTTTCAACATTACACTTATAGAATACACAGGTACAGAGCCCACAAAAAGAGCTTACATACCAAAACAACACACTTCAGTAAAACTATCTAAAATAGTTCTCATATTAAATGAGGTAATAATGCCTGAACACCTAGAAAATATAGAAACATTTGAAGAAATCCACACATTAATATACTGCGCTGCACTCACTGCGGCTAAATGCAATGGCTCAAAAATTGTTAAACAAAATGACTGCGATAAATCAAACAGAAAACAAGTACCATACATACCAAATTGGAAAAAGAGACTGTTAAATAAAATAGAAAATATAAGAGTTGAAATTGCACGTCTAATAAAATACTCACAAGGTAACCCTAGAAAAAAATTAGAAGGTAAAGCTAAAATGGTAGTTAAAAAATATCAAATGCAAACGAAACATGACAACCCCAAGGAACACATGATAGAATTAATAGATACTCTCAAACAAAAACTTGCGGCATACAAAGCTAGACTAAACAGATACAACAAGTGCAATAGACGCAAACAGCCGAACACATAATTTAAAAATAATGAGAGAGGGTTTTATAGAGCGTTAAAATAAACTTATAACAAACCATCACAAAACACTCGACTGCCAACGAAAGATGCCATAGAAAATTTTTGGTCTCAAATATGGTCAAATACTGAAATACACAGCGCTGAAGCACATTGGATACAGACAGAAATAGAACAATTTCATAATATTCATATTATGACGGCCCCCGACATATCACAAGATCTATTACACACCATCATCCGGAAGACACATACCTGGAAATACACTGGCAGTGAAAACATTCACAACTACTGGTACAAAAGACTTACATGCACACACACACATTTATTAACCCAAATAAATAAATTCATTGAAGACCTCGACCAAGTACCTAGAATTCTAATGTAAAGTTAAACATATCTTCTCCCAAAAATGAAGAATGGGCATGGATGTTTGTGATCGTCCTTGTTATTATGTTAATGAGCCCCTTGTAAAAGGCCGATTACGGCTGCTTAGAGGCCGCATGGAAATAAATAAATAAATAAAAATAAATAAATAATAACGACCCATCTAACTAACGTCCTATAACCTGACTACAAACAATTTATAAAATTATTACATCATGTAGAACACATCTAATTAACTCTCACTTAGACAATGAAAACATTCTCACCGAAGAAAAAAAAGGCTGCCGTAAAAGCATAAAAGGCTGTAAAGAGCAATAGACAATTGACTCAGTAATACTCGAGCAAGCAAAAAGACACAAGATAAATCTCTCATGCTGCTACATAGATTATCGCAAGGCCTTTGATTCAGTCCCCTACTCTTGGTTAATAGAAGTACTAAAAATAAAAAGAATAAACCCGATCTTAGTAAACTTCCTGGAGATAGCCATGCGACAATGGCACACAATAGTTCATCTTATTGATTACAAACAAATTGTTTATGCAAGGGAAATAAAAATAAATAGATGTATATTTCAGGGCGATTCCTTAAGACCAGTATAGTTTTGTCTTGCTTTAAATCCACTCTAAAATATGTTAAACATAACGATCTCGGGATATTTAATAAAAAATAATCAGTCAAAACATATAATATCACACCTACTGTACATGGATGATTTGAAACTTTATGCATCAACACATTCAAAACTTAATGAATTAATATAACTAGTGGAGAAATTTTCGACAGACGTTAAAATGGAATTTGGGTTGAATAAATGTAGAACGCTAAACATAATGAAAGGAGGAATAGAACCCTTAGGATTCGAAACAGAAAGTCAGGGAATAATTGATCCTATGAATGAACTAGAAATGTACAAGTGTTTAGGAAACGAACAGTCAAAGAAAATAAACCATACTGGTATTAAGAAAAATCTGAAAATATAATTTACCAATAGACTTAAAAACATGCTCCAAACAGAATTAAATAGTAAAAATATAACAAAAGCTACTCGTATTAATACTTTTTCTATCCCGGTTTTAACATATTCATTCGGTATAATAACTTGGACAAACACAGATATTGAAAACATACAGCGAAAAATAAGAACCGAATTGACAAAATGCAGAAAGCACCACCCGTACTCAAATATTTACAGATTGACGCTACCACGTACAGGAGAAGGCAGAGGTATAATAGACATAAAAAACTTACATAATAACTAAATCATATTGCTAAGGAAATACTTTTATGGGCGTCAATATTCCCCTCTTCGCATAAATATTTGTGAATCAGATAATAAATACACTTTTGAATATAACTGATACAGTAACACAAGTTAATTAAGAACCCCAAACAATCGTAGAGAAAATTGATAGGTGGAAATGCATGACCATCCACGGGAGACACCCCCAAGATTTGAGCTGATCTGATGTCGACAAATATGCGTCAAAAACCTGGCTCAAACACGGAGATCTCTTTCCATACATGATCAAGGAATAAATACAAAGCACTACAAGAAGTACATAATAAAGAATAGACAAATTCAAGATGACGGATGCCGAAAATGTAGAAAACAACCGGAAACTATACAGCACATTACAGGAGCATGCACCAGACTAACACAGACTGACTATTTACACCGTCACAATCACGTCGCAAATATTATACATATAAACTGGCTGTAAAATATAAATTAATAGAAGACAACACGCCCTACTATAAATGAAAAACTTAAACCAGTTTTGGAATCTGATGCATTTCAGTATACTATGACCGCTCAATAATTACGAACAAAACTATACACAACAATAGACTGGACATAGTCTTGCAGAACAAGGTAGCCAAAACCACTTGCCTAATAGACATAGCTATCCCAAATACTCACAATCTTCAGAATACCATAGTAGAAAAGCACCACAAATATATAGAACTAAAAGATGAAATTAAACGAATGTGGAACATGAATACTGTACACATTGTCCCAATAGTTTTATCGACCACAGGTGTTATCCCTACAGATTTACACAACAGTATAAAAATAATAGATTTACCTAAGTTGCAATATACCCTCCTACAGAAAGCTGTCATACTAAATACAACCAGAATAGTACTTACATTTTTTAAGTTTCGAGTAATGAGGGTGCTTGGCAAAGGCCGTACCTCATTGAAATAACCGGCTCAAAAGCTGTGAAATACAAAAGTAAAATAATAAAAATAATAATTTCTTTAACGCAAACAGGTTTCCCCAATTTCATGCGTTAAAATAGATCACAATCGTCTCCAGCCAAAAATGTATAGCAAAAAACAGTCCCGCGGAATCACCACAAAGCAATTTGTGATGCAACGGCCATTAGAAAGTCATATGTACATTATTGAAAGAAGCTGAATTGCATTTGGACAAATGGCGCAGGAAGATAATGGATGATATATAACGCTACATATGTGATCCTAAAACATATAAGCTGTAAATGAGGGCCGTTGCGAATACTCAGGAGATCATTTGCTGTAATTGAGTATAATACTTTAATTTTTATAACTTACTTCATTTTATCTTATTTTAAAGATATAATCTCTATCTATATAAAACATAACCTTTCTGGCTGGCTGGGAGTATTCCGTTTCCTTAAAATATTTCTCGATTAATATCTTTGAATCTACTACGCATAACGTACTGAAAATTTCACAATCGTTAAACCTCTATGCGGTGGTAGCTAGAAGAATCAAACATCCAGAAAAAATTCCCGGGTTCGACTCCGGGAAACGATTATATTTTCCCTTAAGTTTACACGGGATTTTTGATTTATCAAGGTGCAAGATTTTTTCTTTCATTCATCAAAATACGTAAATAACGACCAATTTCCTCCATTTTTAATTTATTCGACGATTAAATCTATAAAATATGTTATTTATGCGATGTTTATATGTTATACGAAGGAAAATGGCAGAAATATGCACTTCTTTTTGAAATTTTATCGCTTTTACGTACTCTTTGCGGGTGTTGCCAAGGCGTGCCGCATTGTTGCCTCCGATTGAATTAGCGTCTGTTAAACATTCAAATAGACGAAAGAATTACATTATTCGCTTCGCGCTTTTTATGAAGCATCGAAATTATTGTTGTAGTAACGTCAAACGCAATAGTTTACAACTTAATTAATTGCAGATAAGTTTGATTGTATGGTTTACCCGCGTGTATTGCAGGCAGAAAATTTTGGATTTTTTTAAAGTGCTAAACCGAGAGTGCACCAGTCCTTTTGAGTGTTACATTTGTGCCAAAGTTGAGGAATAAATCTTGGTTAGATTTTTATTTAAGATGTAAGCCCACGTAACTTTACCATCCTAACACCTGGAGGAAAAACAACAAATATTGTTTACAAGGAAATATTATAAACGAAAGGGAAATTATGATAATATATTACTATTTTATCTGTGTTTTATTTCGTTTTCGGACTTCTTATTCAGTAATGTTACATTAACCTTAAACAAAATAATTGCTGTACCAATTCCCAACGAAGCCGGGTACATCTGTTAGTTTAAATATAAGAATGTTTTCCATTGATTTTGTAGCTCTTGTTGTGGTTTCAGGAACTTCCATCGTTCGTACATTTTCGATTCTAGGTGATATTTCCGGACCTATCCAACGCAACCGGCGAAGGATTGTTCTTATATTTTGCTTGATTTCTCATATTCTTGAATGACGTAAACGTCTCATCGTGTCACAAGTGTAGTATTGGCATAAAATGATGATATTTATTGTGTTCTCTATCACCTTTTTTGTGAATTATCATCACTACAGTCACTCGCCGAGCAATTAGCTTTGCGTACACTCGTGATATTTTTATCTCTAGCTCAATGTTGGAGACGATGTCATGCGTAATCTTCATACAGTCGTTATGAAAAGGAATGAACCGGAAGAATGTGCACCTCTTTTCTCGCTTCTTAATACGGATGATAAATTTTTCCCTTATTAAATTGAAGAGCACAAGATTCACCTCATTACAATAAAAACATTTAGACGACTACATTTCCGCATAAAGTTATGATATTGAAATATGTCTAAATCATTAGAAGTTGTCTAGCTTCTGTAAAAGAGTCACATAAACAATCGGCCTTGGTTAATTAGACCCAAAACATTGTATAGAATTTTAAATTAGAATTTTAAAATTTACCTTTATTTACTTGCTACTTTAGAATTTATAGTAAGTAAAAGGAAATTGATCCTTCACCGTAAAAAAGGAAAGAGAAAAATCACGTACGTGTTGCAGGTCTCCGGTAAAATAGTCGTGGGACCTAATTTTTGTGAAGAAACACACACACACGCACACACTCCAAGGAGGCACTCACACAGTAGACTCGAACCAAATATATTTAACTAGACACCGATGTTTCGACAGCTACGCTGTCATCTTCAGTAGTGTGGGTGGTATGATGAAGTCGAGAGTGACCGTTGGGAAAGGGCGGGTGGAAAGGTGAAAGATGAGAAAAAAATCGTTTAACTGAGTATCTGGAAAAGGGGGGAGTGTGGGAAGATACCTAGGTCGTTGTTCATGACCGTGTTTTTGTTTTTATATATGTATATGCTTTCGTATGCATAAAGTTTACTGTACTGATTGACTGATTTTAGCAGAGATAGGTTTTCTGAGGTGATAGGAACGTGAGTGTCAAAAATATGAGAGGCAATGCTAGATCTGTTTAATCTGTTGTTTTTGTAATGTGCTAGGAGTACTTTAATCCAGGTTTCCAGTTTGCGACTAGATTGCCCTATGTAAATTTTGTCGCATAAACTGCAAGTGACTTGATATATACCTGATTTGTTGTGGTTGGGAAGTTTATCCTTCGGGTTGGACAATATGTTAGATAATGTATTTTCGTTTACGAAAACCGGGTGGAGATCAAATTGTGAAAGTGTGCGTTGGAGATTCTGTGTTAGTTTCGGTGCGTATGGGAGTTTCATGTATTTTTCCATTTCGTTTTGTTTTCGGCTCGTGAGTGTATTGCATGATTTTATGTGAACATTGTGTTTGTGTGTTTTTAAATTTTTTTCGATGATTAGTGGGTCGAATCCGTTATGTAATTCGCAGTTCTTAATTAATGTAAGCTCTATGTCAAAGTTTGTTTTTGAAAGAGGTGTGTTTAAGAGTCTGTGAATCATCGAGTGGAAAGGAGCTAATTTGTGAAAGATAAGGTGGTGAGAGCCCATATGGATGTATGTGTCGGTGTGTGTCTACATTCATTATATACAATATAATATTCTATTCTACATTCTGGGAACAACCGGATTGGAGATGTTCAATAGAAAACTGAGGCGTTTATCTATTAAGGTTGGACGTGCTTTGAGGGTATATTTTGTTTTAGTGATCATTTTGTTCAGGGTTTTTTTGGGCTTATTACATTAGAATTTGTTACATTAAAATAATTTTTGAAAAATAAAATAAATTAAACACAAAAAATACAATATTATTGATATTCTCAGTATTAAATTCGGTTTGGTCTATGAGACTAAACTAGATTGAGTTACTATTTCGTATATTAAGTCTAAAATGTGAGTCGGTAGATGCATCATATCAGCAACACTCAATTGTCGAGTATCCTACTGAAACTTAACTAGTGTTCCTGGGATAATATATGTTCAGAAGAACATAAAAGCGAAGTACAACTTGGAACAACACTAAGGAACAGTATTGTCTCATTAAGTTGCCTCATTCAATTTAAAGCTGAATATCTACACTTTTCATATATAACGATTGTGTCGCAGCACGCTTTTCCTCTTCCATTCTTGTTTTCAATCTCGTCATTCGTCATTACTCCCTACGAACCCACCCCTATTCTCCACTCCTACGCTTATATTCCGCTCCCACACATATTCCCCGCTACCACCCCTATTCTGCGCTCCCATCCTTATACAATATGGAATGCAATATGCAAGCAGCTCCAACTAGACATTATATATAGACGTTCCTTATAGAGTAGGAGGATTATCATTATATACAAACGTTACTTACAAAGAAGGATATAGCATACTAGTAGTTGGTGCTTGCAGAATGCAAGCAAATCATCTCAACATAAAAAAACATTCATATTTCATCATTACAAATATTTTTTTTAATTCTAAATATTTCACCTCCGGAGCGATTTCCGTTTTTCCCTTATGTTAAAATAATAGATTAAAACAACCCCAAAACTGTGCAATATTAAGATTTTTTCTTTCTCCATTATGGGGTACTAATGCTACACATTTCTGTCAAATATTATAGTTGTAGTACTTCTAGAAGTGAAATAATATTTTTCCAATTGTTAAAATTTTAAACATTTTTAACGGCCGCCGCAAAATGTTTATGGAAAGATTCAAATGTTAATTTGTGCAAAAGCACTATTTGTACATAACTTGAAAATTTCACCTTCCTAGCTCATCCCGTAATGTCTAAACAGATATCAATTTGTTTAAATTTAAAGAATTTTTAACTGCCAAATAAATAAAAATATCAAAATTTGTATAATCCCTATTTCGTTTATTCACGGATTCTAATTATGAAAAAAATTTCAACTCCGTAACACATGCGGAAATACATAAACCTTGAAAATTTGTTTAAACAATTGCGAATTTTTAGGTTCCTCATTGTTGCACTTTTTCAAGATTTTCGTTTTTTCTATTCGGTTTTGCACAGAATTCTACCCAAAAAAAATTTTTGAATCTCCAGCTCATCTGGAAGTGCCTAAACATTAGTATCCTCCTATATGTTATATCCTCTTCCTCTGTAAGAAACGTTGATATATAATGATACTAGTAGAAGGCGCAAGAATTATTTTTCATGATGAAATATCTCTCTGAATAATTAATGTTTTTTTCAAGGTGAGATGAAACGCTTGCAGTATGCAAGCACCTTCTACTAGTTATATATAGACGCTGCACCGGTACCTGAAATTATACTTGCTGAGAGACTAACACGCCGCCAATGTCAAGTAAACAACAAATGTAACAAAAATAGAACCGCCATTCGTTGCGTTGAATGCCAAAAATTGGTTTGCGATAAATGCAGCGGGAAAGTGAACCACGTGCGCGTTGAATGTCTGCAATGAATGCAGTTCATAAGATAACCTCTCACAAAATACAAATTTTTTGTCAATAGGTAGTGTTTCAGTTTGAAGAGTGACATGTATCTCAAGTAATTTCTATTAATGTTTATTCAGTCAAGACGACTATATTACGTTTTTTTATCTTAAGTATAACATCTGTACATTCATAGTTTTCTGTACATGGAAATATCTGTTGCTGAATGAAACACGTTATCAGGAATATTTAATTTATGAGTATATTTGAAAAGAAGAATAACTGATAAAAAGCAATAAAAAAGTCTGTTTGACCAATTTTGATTATTATTCTCCAACTCCCACAAACAAAGGAAGCGCTCTCTTAAAAATATTTTACATTTTGTACTTTACAAGTATGCTTTCACATATTTCCGACCAGATTGACTTTGTATTTGTAAAATACAATAATATGAAGTTGATATAAGGACTACAGAGATACAACGTACCGATTACGAAATTAATTTTGTTCATTCGAAAGAAAAGAGCGGCAGTAAAAATGAAACCGCCAAATTGACGGCTCCGAGCGTTCTAAGAGGCAAACACAGTCCGGGTTTCTAGTGTTAAGAATCAAAGAAATATTTCCCATGATGAAATTTCTCCCTGAAAAATAAATGTTTTTCAAGGTGAGATGAAATGCTTGCAGTATGCAAGCACCTTCTACTAGTTATATATAGACGTTTCTTACAGAGGAGGAGGATATAACAATTAACATATAACATATAGGATGATACTAATGTTTAGGCACTTCCAGATTAGCTGGAGATAAGAAATTTTTTTCAAAAGTTGGATTTTGTGTAAAACCGACTAGAAAAAACGAAAATCTTAAAAAAGTGCAACAATGCGGCCGCGAAAAAATTTGCGATTGTTTAAACAAATTTTCAAGGTTTATGTATTTCCAAGTGAGCTACTGAGCTGATTTTTTTTTCGAAGTAGGGTATGTAAAAAAACGAAATAGGGTTTAAATAAACTTTGATATTTTTATTTGTTTGGTAGTTAAAATTTCTTAAAATTTAAACAGCTAAATTCATAGACACCACGCCGCAAGTTCGGGAGCTGAAATTATAAAATTATTTAGAGGTTTGTTTATGTACACGATTAAACATTTCAATTTATCAACAAAATTGTTAATTTGGCCGTTAAAAATTATTTAAATTTAAACAATTAGATAATTGTCACTTCACTTCAAATTTTACTATAAATTTAAAATTTTGGTGAAATTTGTGGCATTATTAACTCAATGTGCAAAAGGTATAATATATGAAAAATTGCAAATATTAGTTATTGTTTTACTCCATTATTGTTCCATAGTTAAAAAACGAAAACCCGTCCAGAGGAGAAATATTTATAATTAAAGAAGTATTTCTCATGATGAAATATCTCTCTGAAAAATTAATATTTATCTTAAGGTGAGATTAAATTCTTGCAATATTCAAGCACCTTCTATTAGTATGTTATATCCTCATCTGTAATAAATGTCTATACATAATGAGAACATATATAGAGGACACTAATGTTTAGGCATTTCCAGATGAGCAGGAGATTAGAAATTTTTCATTAGGTAGGATTTTGTGCAAAAGCGACTAGAAAATACTAAAATCTTGAAAAATTGCAACAATGCGGCCACTAAAAATTTCCAATTTTTTAAACAAATTTTCAAGGTATATGTATTTCCGTATGTGCTACGGAGCTGAATTTTATTAGAGGTAGTATTTGTAAAAAAACGAAATATGGATTATAGAAATTTTGATATATTAATTTGTTTGGAAGTCAAAAATTTATAAAGTAGAAAATAATGGGTATATATTTAGATACTACGGGGCGAGTAAGGGTCCTGAAATTTTAAAGTTATTTAGAGTATAGTCTATATAAACGAATAAACATTTCAATGTATCCATGAAATGTATTTTGCGGCTGTTAATAATAAATAAATTTTAAACAATTAGAAAATGTTATCTCATTTAAATGTGCTACAAATTTAAAACATTATATATAGACTTTCCTTACAAATAAGGATATAACATACTAGTAGATGATGTTTGAAAACTGCAAGTATTTCATCTCATCTTGAAAAAACTTTAATTTTTCAGAAAGATATTTCTGCATGGAAAATATTTCTTTAATCCAAAAGAATTTTCCTCGGGAACGATTTTCGTTTTTTCTTTATGAAACAATATTGGAGTAAAACAATCGCTAATTTTTGCAATACTACAAATATTATACTTTTTCCACATTGGGTTAATCATGCCACACATTTCAGCAAAAGCTTTAAAATTTGGCACATTTAGAATTGAAATAACGTTTATAATATTGTTAAAATTTAAATAAGTATTAACGACCGCAATAAGAATTTCATAGATACATTGAAATGTTTATTCGTTTTTACAGACTAAACTCTAAATAACTTAAAATTTTAAGCTCTCTAACTCACCCCGTAGTATCTAAACATTTACCTATTTATTTAAATTTTATGAATTTTTAACTGCCAAACAAATTAAAATATCAAAATATGCATAATCCCTATTAGGTTTTTTTACAGATCCTACTGCTAAAAAAAAATTTCAGCTCCGGAGCACACATGGAAATACATATACCTTGAAAATTCGTTTAAATAATTGCGATTTTTTATTGCTCGCATTGTTGAACTTCTTCAAGATTTTCGTTTTTTATAGTTAGTTTCGCACAAAATCCTACCTAAAAAAATTTCGAATCTCCATCTCATCTAAAAGTGCCTAAACATTAGTGTCATTTTATATCACAATATATAGATGTTCCGTTACAGAGGAGGATATAACATACATATAACATACTAGAAGAGGTGCTTGCATACTGCAAGCATTTCATCTTACCTTGAAAAAATCTTAATCTTTGGTAAAGATTTTTCATCATTGGAATTTGAATTGGAATTGGATTTTCGTGTTTTCCGGATGGAAAAATAATGGAGTAAAACGATCGTTAATTTTTGGAATTTTATGAATATTATACTTTTCGAAATTGGGTTCATAATGCCACACATTTCAACAAAATTTTAAATTTGTAGAACATTTAAAACTAAAGTAACATTTATCTAATTGTTTAAAATAAAATATTTTTTTAACGGCCGCAATAAGAACTTCATAGATAAATTCATATGTATATTCGTTTACATAGTCCAATCTCTAAATAACTTATAGCATTCAGCTCTCTAGCTCGCCCCGTAGCATTTACTTATTTTTTTAAATTTTAAGAATTTTTAACTGCCCAAGAAATAAAAATATCAAAATTTGTGTAATCACTATTTCGTTTTTTTAGAAATCCTACCTCCCAAAAATATTCAGCTCCGTAGCATATACGGAAATACATTAACATTGAATATTTGTTTAAACAACTGAAAATTTTTAGCGGCCGAATTGTTGCAATTTTTCAAGATTTTCTAGTGGGTTTTGCACAATATCGTACCTATAAAAAAATTTCGAATCCCCAGCTCATTTGGTCGCGCGTAAACATTATTATCCTCCTATATATTATATGTTATATCCTCCTCTGTAAGAAACGTCTATATATAATGACTAGTAGAAAGTGCTTGCGTACTGCAAGCATTTCATCTCACCTTGAATAAACATTAATTTTTCAGAGAGATATTTCATCATGGGAAATATTTTGTTTTTCCAAAAGATTTCTACTAGGTACCATTTATCTATTTATCCTTATGGAACAATAATATGTTTAAACATTTGCTAATTTTTGAAATTTTATTAATATTATACGTTTTCCACATTGGATTAATAATGCCACACATTTAAGCCAAATTTTAAATTTGTAGGGCAATTAGAAGTGAAATAACATTTATCTAATTGTTTAAATTTAAATAATTTTTAACGGCCGCAATAAGAATTTCATATATATAATAAAAGTGTATTCGTTTAAATAGACTTAACTCTAAATAACTTGAAAATTTCATATCTCTTACTCGCCCCGTAGTATCTAAGCATTTACCTATTTGATTAAATTTTAAGAATTTTTAATTGTCAAACAAATTAAAATATCAAAATGTGTGTAATCCCTATTTTGTTTTTTTACATATCGTACCTCTAAAAAAATTTCAGCTCTGTAGCACATTCGGAAATACATAAACCTTGACAATTCATTTAAACAATTGCGAATTTTTAGCGACCGCCTTTTTGCACTTTTTCAAGATTTTTCTACCTGAGAAATAAATTTCGAATCTCCAGCTCATCTGGAAGTACGTCAATATTAGTATCCTCCTCCTCCTCTCTCGATATATAATTACTAGTAGAAGGTGCTTGCATGCCGCAAGCATTTTGTCTCACCTTGAAAAAAACATTAATTTTTTATAGAGATATTTCATCATGGGAAATATTTCTTTAATTCAAAAGATTTCTCCTTGAGACCAAATTTCTTTTTTTCCTTATGGAAAAATAATGAGTAAAACAATTGCTAATTTTTGCAATTTTATGAATATTAAACGTTTTCCACATTGGGTTAATAATGCCACACATTTGTGCCTGATTTTATATTTGCAGCACATTTAGAAGTGAAATAATATTTATCTAATTGTTTAAATTTAAATAATTTATCATGGCCGCAATAAGAATTTCATAGACACAATGAAATGTTTATTCCTTTAAATAGACTAATCTCTAAATACCTTGAAATTTCAGCTCTCTAACTTTCCCCATAATATCTAAACATTCACCTATTTGTTTAAATTTTAAGAATTTTTACTGCCAAACAAATTAATATATCAAAATTTGTATAATAATTATTTCGTTTTTTTTTGCATTTCCTACCTCTTAAAAAAATTTCAGCTCCGTTGCACATTCGGAAATACATAAATCTGGAAATTTTATTTAAACAATTGCGAATTTTTAGCAGCCGTATTGATGTACTTTTTTAAGATTTTCCTTTTTTTTAGTCCTACCTATGAAATAATTTCGAATCTACAGCTCATCTGGAAGTGCCTAAACATTAGTATCATCCTATATCTTCCTCCTCCCCTGTAAGAAACCTCTATCATTATATATCGACGTTTTTTACATAGGAGGATATAACATACCTATAACACGCTATATATAGTAGAAGGTGCTTGCATTCTGTAAGCATATTTTTTCAAATTGAAATAACATTAATTTTCAGGCAGATATTTCATCATTTCAAATAATTTTTTAATTCTAAAAATTTAACCTCTGCAGCGATTTTCGTACTTTCTTATTAAAAATAATAGATTAGAACATTCCATAAACTTTGCAATTTTAAGAATTTTATCTTTCCTTTATTATGTGGTACTAATGCTACACATTTCTGCCAAATTTTAAAGTTTTAGCACTTCTAGAAGTGAAATGATATTTTTCTAATTGTTAAAATTTATATATTTTTAACGGCCGCCGCAATATATTTGTGGACATATTCAAATGTTTATTTGAGCAAATGCATAACTCTGTAAATAACTTTAAAATTTCAGCTCCCACCTGATCTCATAGTACCTAAACGGCTATCTATTTGTTTAATATTTAAGATTTTTGAAAGGCAACAAAAATTAAAATATCAAAATTTCTATAATCCATATTTCGTTTTGTTACAAATACTACCTATAATTAAAATTTCAGCTACGTGGCACATTTGGAAACACATAAAACTTGAGAATTTGTTAAAAAAATTGCGAATTTTTAGCGGTCGCATTGTTGAACTTTTTCAAGATTTTCGTTTTTTCTAGTCGGTTTTGCACTTAATCCCTCCTAAGAAAAAATTTCTTATTTCCAGCTCATCTGGAAGTGCATAAACATTGGTATCCTCCTCATCTGTAGGAAGCGTGGATATATAATGACAAGTAGTTGGTGCTTGCATTTCATCTGAACATAATAAGCTTTAATATTTCAGAGAGATATAACGTTATTAGAAATTTTTTTTTAATTCAAAATATTTCACCTTTGCTCCAATTTCTATATTTCCTTATTGAACAATATTTGATTAAAACAACGCCTTAAATTTGCAATTTTAAGAGTATTATACTTTATCCAATGTAGGCTACAAATTCTAACCATTTTTGTCAAATTTGAAGTTGTAGCACTTCTAAAAGTGAAATGATATTTACATAATTGTTAAAATTTTAAAAGTTTAATACGGCCGCAATAACACTTTGATGGAACTTTTTAAACGTTTGTTAGTTTCAATGCATTGAGCTCGACTTAACTTTAAAATTTCAGCTTCCTGGCTTGCCCCAAAATACATAAACATTTATCTATTTGTTTAAATTTTAAGAATTTTTAACTGCCAAACAAATTAAAATATCAAAATTCTAGTCGGTTTTGTACAAAATTCTACATAATAAAAAAATTTCGAATCTCCAGCTCATCTAGAAGTGCCTAAACATTAGTATCCTCCTACATGTTATATCCTCCTCCTCCTCTGTAAGAGTCATCGATATATATAACATACTAGTAGTTGGTGCTTGCATACTGCAAGCATTTTATCTCACCTTGAAAAAACATTCAATTTTCAGACAGACATTCCATCATTAGAAATATTCTTTTAATTCTAAAAATTTCACCTCCGCAGTGATTTTCGTTTTGCCACATGTAAAAATAATAGTTTAACACAATCCCCAAATGTTGCAATTTTAAAAATTTTACACTTTCATTATTATGGGGTACTAATGCTACACATTTTAGCAAAATTTTAAAGTTGTAGCACTTCTAGAAGTAAAATAATATTTTTCTAATTGTTTAAATTTAAATAATTTTTAACGGCCGCCGCAATTCATATATGGTTAAATTAAAATGTTTATTTGTGCAAATTTACTACTCTGTAAATAATTTGAAATTTTCAGCTTCTTAGCTCATCATGTACTACCTAAACAGTTATCTATTTGTTTAAACTTTAAGAATTTATATATATATATATATATATATATATATATATATATATATATATATATACAGTGGTACCTCGATATACGAGTGCCCTAATATACGAGTGTTTTGAGATACGAGCCCCTGAGCGAGCGATATTTTGCTTTGAGATGAGAGCAAGATTTGAGATACGAGGAATCGCACATTACACCGCTGCATGCGCCCCGCATGTTGGGGTCGTGTGCAGCGTCTAACAGTTTCTCCCACCTCAGACTAGACCTCAGTCTGTGTGCTTGTTTCCCTCGTTTTCGAAGCATTTTTGATAAGTTGGGTTCGCGTTTTTTGCTTTTTGTACATTTACAAAACATTATCACATTTATTTTTATAACCATGGGTCCGAAGAAGAAGATGATGTCTATTGAATTAAAGCGTGAAATCATAGAAAAACATGAGCAAGGTGTGCGAGTAATTGACTTGGCGAGGATGTACGGGCGTAGCACATCAATGATATGTACTGTGCTTAAACAGAAGGAGTTGATAAAGGGAATAACGCTAGCTAAGGGCGTTACAATAATTTCTAAGCTCCGGACCTCTCTCCATGAAAAGATGGAGAAACTACTGATGGTGTGGGTGACAGAGAAGCAGCTTCAAGGAGGAACCTTAACACAAAGCATCATATGTGAGAAGGCACGAGCGATTTACGGTGATTTGCTGAAGCAGATCCCACACACTTCCACAAACGAGGAATCGGAAGACTCGTTTAAAGCCAGTCGGGGCTGGTTTGACAACTTTAAGAAAAGGACCGGCATTCACTCCGTCGTCAGGCATGGTGAGGCAGCAAGTTCGGATGTGAAGGCAGCTGAGGATTACATCAAAACGTTTTCCGAACTGATAGAAGCCAAAGGATACATCCCCCAGCAAGTCTTCAACTGTGACGAGACAGGGCTTTTCTGGAAAAGGATGCCGAATAGGACTTACATAACGGCAGAGGAGAAGACGATGACAGGTCACAAACCCATGAAGGATAGATTAACTCTAGCACTTTGCGCCAATGCGAGTGGCAACTGCAAAATCAAGCCTCTGCTAGTATACCATTTGGAAAATCCCTTTAAGCCTTTAAGTCACATAAGATTTTAAAAGAAAAACTGCAAGTTATGTGGAGGGCAAATCCGAAGGCGTGGGTTACCAGGAAATTCTTTGTGGAGTGGATAAACCTGGTGTTTGGCCCTTCTGTTAAAAAATATCTACAGGAAAACAACCTACCCATGCAAGCCCTTCTCGTCCTCGACAATGCCCCTGCTCACCCACCAAATCTCGAAGATGATTTACTCGAAGAGTTCAAGTTTATAAAGGTTCTCTACCTACCACCCAACACCACTCCTATCCTGCAGCCCATGGATCAGCAGGTGATTTCTAATTTTAAGAAGTTGTACACCAAGGACATTTTTCGGCGCTGCTTTGAGGTGACGGAGAACACAAACCTTACCCTTCGAGAGTTCTGGAAGGACCACTTTAACATCGTGATATGTCTAAGAATTATTGATCAGGCCTGGCTGGGTGTTACAACGAGGACCTTAACCTCTGCATGGAAGAAGCTGTGGCCTGAGGCTGTAGCTGAAAGGGCCTTCGAAGGATTGGAACCCGAAGTGTCAGTGGTAGAGGAGATTGTTTCTCTGGGAAAATCCATGGGTCTGGAGGTGGATGAGAGAGATGTGAACGAACTCGTCGAGGAACAGTCTCAGGAGCTAACAACCGAGGAGTTACACGATCTACATTCGCAGCAGCATACGGTGGTTCAACGAAAAATTAGTTTTGAAGAGGAGCCAGAGATGGAGGAGGTTATCTCTACAAGAGATATAAAGGAGATCTTGGGAATGTGGGAGAAAGTTGTAGAGTTCGTGGATAAAAATCACCCCGAAAAAGTTGCAACTGGTCGTGCATCGGAGTTGTTCAACGAAACTTGCCTAACACATTTCCGCAATATCCTGAAAGGGAGGAAGAAACAAACCTCCTTGGACAGTTTTTTTAAACGATCTGCAGGTGAAAATGAGCAAAGCGTGACGAAAAAAGCGAAGACCAGTGACGAAAATTAAGCGCTTCCGTAAGCACTTCACTTTTTCTTTTATTATGTTTTTATAGAATATGTATTTGTTATTTATAAATAAATGTTTCTTCTTGTAAATACATTTTTCTTATTCAAAAACACTTAACAAAAACGACTGAGGTGGTTTTTTGGGAGCTGGAACGGATTAATGGCATTTCAATTAATTTCAATGGGGAAAATTGCTTTGAGATACGAGCAATTTGACATACGAGCAAGGTTACGGAACGAATTAAACTCGTATGTCGAGGTACCACTGTATATATATATATATATATATATATATATATATATATATATATATATATATATATATATATATATTATATATATATTAGTAGTTGGTGCTTGCATTCTGCAAGCATATCATCTCAACATAAAAAACATTCATTTTTCATATTTCATCATTATAAATATTTTTTTAATTTTAAATATTTCACCTCCGGAGCGATTTTTGTTTTTACCTTATGTAAAAATAATAGACTAAAACAATCCCAAAATTTTGCAGTTTTTAGAAATTACAACTTTCTCCATTATGGGGTACTAATGCTACAAATTTTATGGAGAAATTCAAATGTTTATTTTGTGCAAATTTACTACATGGTACATAACTTGAAAATTTCAGCTTTCTAGCTCATCATTTAATATATAAACAGTTATCTATTTGTTTAAACTTTAAGAATTTTTAACTGCCAAACAAATCAAAATATCAAAATTTCTATAATCCCTATTTGGTTTTTGTACAAATTCGACTCGTAAAAAAATATCAGCTCCGTAGCACATTCGAAAATACATAAACCTTGAAAATGTATTTAAACAATTGCTATTTTTCAGCGGTCGCATTGTTGCACTTTTTCAAGATTTTCGTTTTTTCTGATCAGTTTTGCACAAATACTACCTAAGAAAAAAATTAAGAATCTCCAGCTCATCTGGACGTGCTTAAACATTAGTATCCTCCTGTTATCTATTATATATCGACGACTCTTACAGAGGAGGATATAGCATACATATATCATTATATATCGACGACTCTTACAGAGGAGGAGGATATAACATACATATAACAGGAGGATACTAATGTTTAGGATCTTCCAGATAAGCTGGAGATTCGAAATTTTTTTCTTAGGTAGGATTTTGTGCAAAACTAACTAAAAAAAACGAAAATCTTGAAAAAGTGCAACAATGCGGCCGATAAAAATTCGCAATTGTTTAAACAAATTTTCATGGTTTATGTATTTCCGCATGTGCTACGGAGTTTAAATTTTTTTTAAAAGTAGAATTCTTAAAAACACGAAATAGGGATTATACAAATTTTGATATTTTAATTTGTTTGGCAGTTAAAAATTCTTAAAGTTTAAACAATTGGATAACTGTTTAGGTACTACGGGATGAGCTAGGAAGCTGAAATTTTCAAATTAATTACAGAGTTGTAAATTTGCATAAATAACCATTTAAATTTTACCATATATAATTTGTGGCGGCCGTTAAAAATTATTTAAATTTAAACAATTACTAAAATATTATTTTACTTCTAGGAGTGCTACAACTTTAAAATTTGGCTAAAATGTGTAGCATCAGTACCCCATAATAAAGAATGTGTAAAATTTTTAAAATTGCAACATTTGGGTATTGTTTAAACTATTATTTTTACATGTGGGGAAAACGAAAATCGCTGCGGAGGTGAAATATTTAGAATTAAAAATATATGTGTAATGATGAAATATGAATAATGAATGTTTTTTTATGTTGAGATGAAATGCTTGCAGTATGCAAGCACCAACTACTAGTATAACATATATATAACATATAGGAGGATACTAATGTTTACGCATTTCCAGATGAGCTGGAGATTCGAAATTTTTTTCTTAGGTAGCATTTTGTACAAAACCGACTAGAAAAAACGAAAATCTTCAAAAAGTGCAACAATGCGGCCGCTAAAAATTCGCAATTGTTTAAACAAATTTTCATGGTTTATGTATTTCCGCGTGTGCTGCGGAGTTGACATTTTTTTTTAAGTTGAATTTTTAAAAAAACGAAGTAGGGATTATACAAATTTTGATATTTTAATTTGTTTGGCAGTTAAAAATTCTTAAATTTTAAACAATTGGATAACTGTTTAGGTACTACGGTATGAGCTAGGAAGCTGAAATTTTCAAATTATTTACAGAGTAGTGAATTTGCACAAATAATCATTTCAATTTTACCATATAGGAAATGTGGCGGCCGTTAAAAATTATTTAAATTTAAACAATTAGAAAAATATTATTTTACTTCTAGAAATGCTACATCTTTAAAATTTGCCTAAATTATGTAGCATTAGTACCCCATAATGAAGAATGTGTAAAATTTTTAAAATTGCAACATTTGGGGATTGTTTAAACTATTATTTTTACATGTGGGAAAAACGAAAATCGCTGCGGAGGTGAAATTTTAGAATTAAAAGACTATTTGTAATGATAAAATGTCTGTCTGAAAAATTAATGTTTTTTCAAGGTGCAGTATGCAAGCACCAACTACTAGTATGTTATATCCTCCTCCTCCTCCTCTGTAAGGAACGTCTTTATAGAATTATATATATATATATATATATATATATATATATATATATATATATATATATATATATATATATATATATAGAGAGAGAGAGTTTTTTAAATATTTTTATCCTTCTTAGCTCTCCACGCCCTCCACCTTTACTCAGTGCTCTCTCTCTCTTTCTTTCTGTCTGTCACCCTCTCTCTCCGTATTTGTTACCCTTTCAATCTCTCTATATCCTTCTCCTTCGTCATTACACAGGAGCGTCTCTCCGAGGAGGTCCTTTGAAGGGTGCTAGTGATTACCTTTCCTCCTTTTCAACAGCTATATGAATATCAGGAGAGTGAAACTGAGGATCTTCTAATCCATTTTTGTACTCTTCCTTTCCATCCTTCTTATCTTTTCAAGGAATCCATTAATTCGATACTTGTTTTGTCTTGCTTTCATATGATCTTAACCAAGTCATCGCTTATTATTCGCATAACTATCGTTGGAGAGACAAATCATTGAGTCTGTATAGCTATCTAAATTACTCTGCTAAGTAAATTGTTATTTTTTTTAGATTCTAAAGAAAGTTTATTCTTCTCCACAATAACCAGATTTTCAAAATAAGCAATGGTTGCCGTTTGTCATTAGCACAATTAAAGTCCATTAATTAATACAGCAATTGAAACATTTTGCTTCACTATTTCAGTTATTTCTTCAAAACTCTGGAAAAACTTCAATTATCATAATAAACTATGCATAGTTCGAGTGATATCCTGTTAGCGCTATATTGGAAAGTTTTAAGAGTAAATTAGAGAAGTTTTTTCATTCGCAAGGGATTGCACCAGCAAAAAGGCAGAAGAATTCGAGCCGCTCCTCGGAACGAATGCGGCCGTTCGTCTCACACCGCTCTCGGCAGATGACGTCACTGTTCGCTCGGCGCTACACCGTTTCCATGGTAACGGATTCTGGGTGCCTTCGGGCGGAGCGAGAGAAAAAAATCAGGATGTCGAAAGAGAGAGAGATGGCGCTCTCGTCTGGGAATAGAAATAGGAAAAGATCGATCTTTAGAACGCGATTGTCAAAGATAGGATGATTGCTACTATTGCATACAAATATGTACCTATTTCTCGCAAAAACGAGATGAAACTGATGCGTTCCTCTCGCTCGTTTTTTTTTTCGATATAATCGTGAATCACTCGACGAATGAAAGACGTCACGCGAAGCGACCCACTCATCCACGTCGACAAATTCCACCTTCCCCACGCTCTCACCGCCACACAATTCCCCCAACGCATGCTTCGGAAATTTCCTAATAAGCCGCCATTTCGCGGGTGGAGCCAGTCGTCCGGGAAACAGACTCAATCTGCCGTCACTCCGCCCACAGCCCTAGCCCCACCCACACCTCCTCCACCCCCCCCCCTGCCCTCCCCTTCTCATTATATACATCGGGTACGCGTTCCCTACTTTCTCCACCCGTCCTCGCGACTTCGACCCACTCCGGCCTTCCCCCTCTTTCTTCCCTTTCTCCCCTTCCACCCGAAAGCCCTCACCCGTCACGGTAGAGGCAGCCGTCGCCATGGCGACGATGAAGCCGGTGAGAGAAAGAGAGCCCGCGCACGGAGGATTCCTATTCGCGGAGAGGAAACCTCTTCCTACCTCTCTTTATGCCTGCCTCTCTCCTCCCTCTCTCCTCCCTCTCTCTCTCCCTCTCTCCTCCTCTCTCCCTTTTTCCTCCCTCCCTCTCTCCCTCCCTCTCTCTCCTCCTCTCTCCCTTTCTCCTCCCTCCCTCTGTCTCTCTCCCTCTCTCCTCCTCTCTCCCTTTCTCCTCCCTCCCTCTCTCCTTCCCTATCTCTCCTCCTCTCTCCCTTTCTCCTTCCTCCCTCTCTCTCTCCCTCTCTCCTCCTCTCTTTCTTTCTTCTACCTCCCTATCTCTCTCTTGCTAACGCCTATCTTCGCCATATTTTCTGATAGTTATGTGTTTTATCTCCAACTATTATGGAACGAACTTTTCCCTCTCTATTTTTTATGTACGGAGTGTTTCGTGGCGAAAACTGTTTATATGTTTTTCTTGCCCTTCCATTTTTGTTTTCATTCTGCTCCGACGAATTTTAATCTGTTACGCCGTAGTTTGTTCTTGCCGATTGTTTGTGTTTTCTCTTCCATTGCTGCTAACTTTGCGCGAAGGAATGTAAGCTCCTTGCATTGCGTGCCGTGTCGGAACTTCGCAGGTTAGTTTAAGCACAAAAAACCTCTATTTTTCTCTCCTCTCGGTGAATCATCACTGATGAAGGCTGTTTTGTCGCCAAAATGCGCATTAGGTCATCCAATCTTTTTATGGTTATTGGAGATACCTAATTTATCGAATAATTTCTATCAATAAGACAAGGTAGTAAATTCTTTTTTTTACTTTCTCATATACCTAGGATATAGAGAAAGTATTGTAACCTTGAAAAAATTCGAATTCGAGATTTGGATGAAAATACAAATTTTATAAGTCCCCGATTCCATAAAGTGGTTTTCGCCATGCCGTTTGTCTGTCGGTCTGTTCGCGGTTCTAGAGCACATACGCATACATAAAATCGAACGATATATCCTATTTATGCAATATATCATCTTTTGCCGACCCTGTTTTTCATAAAATTATATTGCAAAAAAATAAAGGGTAGTTTATTCTTGGCAATTTTTAGAAAAAATTTATTTACTCAAAAATGGCTCCAGAGACCTTGATTAAAACCAATTTAATTGTAGAGCCTGATGCCAAAAATTATGCTACATAAAACATTTAAATCGATAAATGTCGAATTCATAAATATTTCAAAATCCACGAAAATGGATTGTCGTCGATAAGTGTCGATTTTTCAGTAGTAAAGTTACTATGAAATTATTTGTCAGGATTTTTAAATTTGCTTTATTTATATCTTTGCGCCAAATGTTAAAAACAAAAGGGAAAATAGAAAATTTTCTAAGATCCCTTGTCTTAAGGATCCATTCTGAGCTGACACGAACACGGCATATAACTATACGATAGGTTTATTCCTCTCTGTATTTAATTTAGATACTCTGATAATCTCTACGCGTCTTTGATGATCAGCTTCCATACTAAATTTACTCAAAAGTCTTATGACTTCTGCCAACAACTTACAAGATGAGAAAAGAAGCACTTTCACATACTGAACTAATGCTGATCGCCAAATATCCCCGTATCAGTTCTCGAAAGTATAATTAAATCCTACTCCCTTTAAGACATGATCCCATAACTCATTTCGTGGTTGGTTAGCTTAAAATTCTACCACAACGGCCGGCGATTGGCTCGCTGGGACCGGGGTGGTATATAGGTGGGATGACACCTGGGAAGGCAGTCGTTCGGATTGAGTCAATTTCGGGGCGTGCCGCCAGCGTATTAGCGGGAAAAACCATGCGTAACGCATTTAACACCTTCCGGAATGAGGTATTAAATACAAAATTGAAGGAAGATCCAAGAGATTTCTGGTCCTATGTAAGACAAGTCAAGAGAGGAGGTCCTTCAACACCCTTCCTGCAGAAATATCGTGAGTTCTCGGGGATGGATGCGCTTTCCCAACACGAACAAGGGCCGACTCCTCTCTTGCCACCCTCCGACGGACGTCCTTAACCCCTCTTACCAGCTCCGTGATTCGAGACCTCATTACCTTAAAATCAGCGTCGCATAGAAAGGAGGAAACGGGAATTTTAGGTGAAGCCATCCTAAACACTAATCTGCACTAGCTATAAATTAAATTAAACTTCAAACTAAGTTTATACTAAGTGACTATATAATTCGTGGACTTATGGTCTACTCTAGAGAGGAACGCAGGTAAAAAGTGAAAGGGAAACGCTGACTCACCACACAAACAACGTTAGCGAACAGGCAAGATATACACACAAGCAAGCGTTAAAAAAATTTAAGTTAGTACACCAACAGCGATAAACAAGTTGAAAAAGTTAAGTTTGTACACAAACAGCGTATAGTTCCTACAGGAACATTTACTATTTGAATATGAGTTTTTTAAAAGCAAGGGCGCTACAGTGCTAGAAATATACGACTTACTTCAAATCTACTTCTACGGCTACACAACGATACAGCTACGGAAGGACTACTGCTACAAGTACTCTACTACTCCTGCTATTAAAGTGCCTGTCACTCGCAGGTCAGATGCTCTCGAAGGAGGAAGTGAAAGGCACGTCCTTACCCTTCGCCAGCAAGGCAATAACGACTACTACTAATAGAGTTGTTCAATGCGAGGGGTGGAACTGCGTGTGACCAGACAGGAGTGCAGGGATATCCGGCTCGATGTTGCTGAGCTTAAGACCGAGATGCGACTCCATGGTGATACGACAATTCCGTTTTTTATTTTAATGTTAACCAGTACCAAAAAGCCCACATCACACAGGTGGGGAACTGCAGAAGTTACATAAATGCTTTGTCCGAAAGAACAGGGTACTCGGAACGAATGCTCAACCAAAATGATGTCAGTGTCTTTTGTTCAAAGGCGGTACTCAGGAAGTCATCTGAAGCGAGTTACATGATCTGATCTGCTGAAGCTGAGAGGTTATTTGGCAGTGTTTGGCCAATGACGACAAAAGTGTTTCATGTCCAATCAAAACTGTTGTCCAGTTCAGGAAAGTACTTACAAAGACTTCTCTTTAAGTTCTTCAAGCACTCCTTCATAGTTTGCAACACATCAACATCGAGGTCCTCACATTATGAAGACGAAATCATGAAGGGATGGAATGGAAACCAATAAGCCACGGCTACGGTGTTTACCCCACAACTCCAGTTTTGCTATAATCGCGTTTACTTTGTCTTGAATATGAAATATAAATATCACCTTGTCTTGCAAGAATAGATTGAGACTGTTCAAATGGACAAAGATATCCATAATGTATGCTAATTTGCATAGATTTTTCCAGTCTCGCACGTTGATGGTTTCATCCAGAAAAAACTTTAAAATTATTTTCATAGCTCAAACAGGCAAGTGAGAACTTTTCCACGCGAAAGCTAATGTACATCAGTATGAAATAGGAGCTGCATATAGTGACCTCACGGAGCTGAGCAAAATGCCTGGCATTCAGTGGCCGGCCTTTTACAAAGTTTACAATTTTATCGGTTTCATAAATTACTTGCTTTAGATCTGCAGGTATGTCCTGGGTGGCGAGTGCTTCCCTGTGTATGCACCAGTCAGTCGATTTTGATTCTGTTGCCAGAGCTTGAATACGTGCAACAACTTATTTCTTTGTAGCGCCAGCTGTGCTTATCCCAAAATTTTGACACAAGTCCAAGTGACTGTATTTGATAAGGTCATAAACAACTTTGAATATAGCATCCCCAGTTGTACGTGTTGGCAGAGATTGGCAGAACAATATATCATTATGAACTTCCCTATTCAGCTCGTATCTGTCAAACATGACATAAGCTAAATTCACAATATCAGTGGATTAATCGGCTTGCAGTGCATAGTAGCGACTTTGTTGTACTCGTAACAATAATTGCTCTTTTACGTTTTCAGCCATATATGTGATTATACGATGAACAGTGTTATTTGACAGAGGGACACTATCAATCGCTTTGCGAGCTTTGTGTTCAACCATCACTTTTTCAAACATTTTTAAAAATTAGGCACGAGCTTTCTGGGATTAAAAAAGGCAAATGCCGTGAGAGCGAAAGGGTTAAGCATTGCCCTCATTATTATTTCATGCATTTGGTATTGTGAGGCAAATATGGCGAAAATCCTGTCCTGTTAATTTATGGTAACCCTTCTTGTATGTGTACATATATATATATATATATATATATATATATATATATATATATATATATATATATATATATATGTATGTGTGTGTGTGTGTGTGTGCGTTTGTGAGTGTGTGCGCGCGCGTGTGTATTTATTTAAGAACGGCTGTCGCATTTGTCTGGAAATCTTTTACAGACTCAAAATCTAGTCTTGATCTTACTTTTCAATTTTGGGAATAGGAAGAAATCACACAGGGCCCATTCCAGTGAATAAGGACGATAAATATTTTTTTCGCCTGAACGTCCTTGACTAAAAGCGTTATGCGCGACGGAGTGTTGCCATAGTGCAAAATCTATTGGTCAGGGAACAATTGTACGTCGAGCTTCGTCTCGTAATCGCTGCAGCACCTAACGATATTACTATTTGTTCACTGTCTGATCGTCAAGAAGAAACCACGGTGGGAGATTCACTTTTTCCACAAAACAGTTCAGCATCGCCAACTTTCCACTCGGACATCCGAGCTTTCTTGGGTTCTGAATAAGGCGTACGCTTCTACTGGAGTCCTTGCATTTTTCGTCTCTGCGTATAATTGATACGCCCATATTTCTTCAACGGCTATGATTCTATTCATCAAGTTGTCATCTTTCTGAATTCATTGCGAAAGGTTAGCACAAATTTCCTTTCTTCTCAATCAGTCTTAGCCTTATGCTCGTTGGAGCCTGACGTGCTCTTCGGTCGCTTCGTCCCTTTCACTTTTTCTATTATTAGAGAGTACCTGCGGAGATGCCGCAGAAGAGTATGAAGAAGGATCTCGCCGTCGAGAGCACTGATCTTCATGCTATGATGGAGACTGTGATAAAGAGCATGTCCTAATTCCAGCATGAATTAGGAAAAATTCAAAAAGTGGAAACACCTAAGAGGAAAGAGAACCTCTCCTCTCTGGATGAAATATTCGGATCTTTCAGGACAAAATTTCTTGAAGACTTCCGCCGATTCTCCGAGCGCCTGAGTGAAGTAAAGCGCATATGCGTTGAGTTGTATGAGAGGCAGGACGCTCTTGAGCAATATTCAAGACGTACCTGTCTTCTCATTCACGTCATCCAAGAGCAGGAACGTGAGGACTGATTATCACTCGCCACGACGTTCTTCAGAGAAAAATTGAAGATCAACGTTAATTACAGCGTCTAGGCAGAGCGCACAGAATCGTGTCCTCACCCTCTCACAAGTGTCATTTTTTCCCAAAAGTTATAAAGTTGAGTGAGTATCCCCGTCAAGTGCTCCAGCAATTCCCTACTCTGAGCAATAATTAGTGCCTATTTCTAGCGGGTCATATAATTTCCATTATGTTTTTGCCATGACATTACTTGTTGACCGCTATTCCTTTTCATTAATACTTATTTACTATTTTATTAATCAGTGTTCACTGAAGTGTTAATTTATTTAACCGCTATATATATAATTTTTTTCTCTCTTATACTTTGCCCAATTCTTTTTGTGCTGTTACTCTCATTTTGTCATGTCACTTGAGTCACCACATACCTCATACCACATCTCCTTCCTTCACCCAGACAGCTCTCAATCCCAATGCACTTGTTTTTGTGCCAGTTACCAACATTTCGCCACATACTGAGCTTAGAGGGTCGCTCCTTCACCCATGCGCACCGGAATATATAACTGGCGCCCCTAAAACTTCCCGCTTTTCTACTCAGACCCCACTTAAAGCTCCCAGTTCAAAACTATTTCCTCGTAACAACATCCCTGACATTCTTTCCACTGAACAACTGCTTTCTTCTAATTTCAAACCATTTCCACGAGCCTTTCAGCTGATTTATTTGAACTTCCAAAGCCTCACTGCGCTTTTAGATGAATTGCGTTCCATCCTTCCCGCTAATGACGTCCATGACATATCCCTCGCGGAAACTTGGCTCAAACCTTCTATTTCTTCATCTGCATTTGAGTTACCTGGGTACTGTCTGTATCGTAATGATCGCTTAGGCAAAGGTGGTGGTCGTGTAGGTTTTTATGTACGAAAGGATTTGAAGTGCAAAGTGATAACAACAAGTGAACCTCAATCCGCCAGGCCTGAATTCCTCTTCTTAAAAATTGTAGTCAATGCTAAAAAACTTTTACTCGGAACAATTTATCAACCTCCTAATATAACCCTTCTATTAGACTTAGATGACATATTTTCGAATATTGCTAATAACTACGAACATATTATAATCACCGGTGATTTTATTGCCAATTTCTCTGTTAGCGTCCATGATACTGATTATTCAAAACATTCCTTTACCTCGCGTGGTCTCAATATCGTTCCGCTGAATACGACTAATAACACCCAAACAGCCTCTACCTGGATGGACAGAGCCATTACGGCAAACTCTGAAAAATTAAGAACTCATGGCCAATTGCCAGTTCCAGGAATTTCTTCTCATGACCTAATCTTCTTAGCATACTCACTCAATTCGCCGAAATTCAAACAAACTTTTATGCGTCACCGAGATATAAAAGGGATAAATGATATTGATGTAATAAACGATTCTTCTACTCGTCCGTGGTATTCTATTGAATTTATAGAGGATATTGATAAAAAAGTTGAATATTAAACACTTAATAATGCAATTGCTTCACCACTTCGCACCTGAGAAAACCATTCGCATTTTCAAACCTCGCGTGCCCTGGCTTAATGACAATATTAAAAGAATGATGGTGCATCGCGATTCGGTTTTTCGTGTGTTCAAAGGAACTAAAGACGATAATATTTTCGACAAATATAAACGCGTTAGAAACAAAACGAAACAATTATTCTGTAGTGCAAAAATTAGATTCATTCATTTAATAGCTAGTCCGAAAGAATTACCCTCGATTATTTGGAAAAACTAAAGTCGATTGGTATTAGCAAACAAAACGATTTTAAACTGCCTCCATACATATCATTTGACGCGTTGAATACTAAATTTTCTACACCACCGAATGTAATTGATGATAAAACAAAAAGGGAAACTATAAATTCGATCACTGTCGCAGCGGAAAAATCAAATAAGGATTTTAACCCGTTTAAGTTCATTCCTGTCACTCAATTACAAGTGCTCCATGCATTTAGTAAAATTACTTCCAAAGCTCAAGGCTCCGACGGCATTCCCACTATCTTTATCAAGAAAATAATACATATCATTCTACCAATAATAACTAACATATTTAATTGCTCCCTATCTCAAGAAAAATTTCCATTGCAGTGGAAGCGCGCTTTCATAAGGCCATCACCAAAGAAATCGAAATCAACTGAAGTCAACGACTTTCGCCCAATAAGCTTTTTACCTATCTTATCAAATGCCTTAGAAAAATTAACGCATGAGCAAATCACATCCTTTCTTAACGAAAATCAATTGTTAGATCCCCTCCAATCTGGCTTTCGTAAATCTCCCAGCACCACCACTACTCTTGTAAAAATCATCGATGACATTTGCCGCGCTATGTGTAAAAGGGAAGTTACAATCCTAGTATTACTGGACTTCAGTAAAGCTTTCGACTCGATAGACAAAGACGTTCTGCTTTCTAAACTGCTAACAATGAACTTTTCGCGTTCGGCAGTACTCCGGTTTCTCTAAAACAGTATCTGGTAACTTCAAGAGTTATTCCGCATTTTGACTATGTTGATATAGCGTACCAAGATTTATCTCAAGAGCTATGTTTCACGACAAGGGGTAAGGTGGAAGATGAGACTTTCTAGTCTCAATCTCGCCCCAAATATAGACCAAATCAATCAATCAATCTTTGCTCGTTAGTCAGATATTTGGAACCTTTTTTGCACAAACTTTCAGCATGCCAAAAATTTCAATCGGAATTAATCCTTAGACTTCCAGAAAATATCCATTTCCTTTACTACAAATCATCAGCCTATGATCATTTCTCAGCAAAACCAGTCATTTTTCTCGCGCTTTCATCTGTTCTTGTTGATGGAGAATAATATTGGTTACCACTGTTAACGTCACCGGTGCTCTCAGAGAAGCGCTTCATCCTTTCAAGTTCTGGACATGGTACCATCTCCATAAACTTGGTGTTATATTTCTATTATATATGTAGTGTTTTCCCTGTTTCACCAAAAATTTGATGTTTTTTAAGTTGATTCTTAGCTCCAAAAATTAGTAAATCATTTTTTCCGACGGACGCCTAATACAATCATCCTCCGAAGTTACGTCGTAATTGGTTTTGAGACCGGCGACGTTAGTAAAGATGACGTAAGTCGAGACAGATTTTCCCATTAACGCCATGTTAAAATGGGGAGGGTGGTTCCAGAAAATCAATTTTGAACATATATATATATATATATATATATATATATATATATATATATATGTATATATATGTACTTACATATTTACAAAAAATATGAAATCTGACAAACGAAAGACAATTTAACTGTAAGCGGGTCATAGGGATCACCATCTCCAATGTCCAACAATACAGGTGGCGATGCACGAGTCTTTGAAAATGACTTCAAGAAATCAAGCACTGAAGTCTGGGGAGACAAAGACCACTTCTTCTCACTCAGAATCTCCTCATAGAAAGCAAGCAGCCTGTTTATTCCATGTCTAGATGACGCTGATCGCTGCTCGCTCGAATCAAGGTCCTCAAGAACCTTGATGCCAGCTTCAATGAGTACTAGCCCCTCAGTCAACTTCGAAACCGTAATGTTCCTCTCATTCCTGTTTCGGAATCCGTGAAATACCTTGGGGTAACCTTTAATCGTGACCTGTCTTGGGACACCCACATAAGACGAGTGATAGGTGCGGCAAATAAGAAGTTGGCTTTTGTTCGTATAATAGTCAGAAAAAGCACGAAAAAGGTGAGAGAATCCTGTTATTTATCCTTGGTTTGACCTCAAATGGAATACGCGGCTGCGGTTTGGGATCCATATCAGAGGGGACTCATAAAGGATTTAGAAAAAATGCAGCGGCGAGCAACTAGATTCGTGAAAAAGAATTACGATAAAAACAGAGCGTAACGTTACTCATTGAAGAGTTGAATTGGCCATCGTTGAAAAATCGAAGCTTACAGGCGAGACTTAAACTTCTAGATAAATATAAGTCGGAGATATTCGTAAATGAAATTAAGGATTTTATTCGACAACCAACATATATCGGACGGAGGGATAATGAGGACGAGATTCAAGAAATAGCTAGTAGGACGGAGAGGTATAAGGAGTCCTTTTTCCCAATGACCACAATAGATTAATGAATAATAATTAGTTAGGAAGTTGGTGCGCGGCACCCCCTGCCATCCACCGTGAAGGTGACTTGCTGGGTAATATGTAGTAGATTATGCTCAGGCTCAAGTTACTCAGCTTCCTCCAAGGTGCTTTGCTTCTAAATTTCAACAAGATCGTCGAGCGTGAGCTCCTAACAATGGGAGTACAGACACTCGAATACATCTTCAGCATATACTTTCAAATCAAGTTTCGTTACCATAGTGACGACTTCCTCTGTTGTCTGGTAAATGCGTGATCCGTGAAGAATAAATGGCCAAGTTTCTTTCAGACCACCTTCATTGTTTTCTCAGCAACTTCAGACCAGGAGTCTCCTATGATCCTAACTGCATCTACGATATTGAAGGCCTTTCAAATATCCTTCACTCTAATATAATTGTCTTCCTTCATGACTACGTTAAAACTGGCAAAAGAACGTCGAGTGTAATAGGATTTGAACGTCTTGATCATTCTTTGATCCATGGGTTGAATTAGGCAGGTGGTGTTTGGAGGCAGGAAGACAACCTTCATTCTTGCATCAGAGTGGCCAGGAGCATTCTTGAGGATCGACATCATATTAAAAGGTAGGTTCTAGGAGCGGCAATAACATTCAACCTCACGGATAAAATTGTTGCTGATCCAGTCCTCAAACACAGAAGCAGTAATCCAAGCCTTGAAATTTGACTTCCAAATCACTGGAAGGCCAGACTTTTTTGTTCTTAAGTGTCTGTGCATTCTTCGAGCGATAGATTAGAAGCGGCTTCAATTTGCAGTCACCGGCTGCATTTCCACCTAGCATTAATGTGAGCCAACCTTTCGCCACTTTAAATCCAGGAAACGTGTTCTCTTCACGTGAGATGAACGTTCTTCTTGGCATCTTCTTCCAGAAGAGTCCATCCTTTCTCTCTCTTCTCCTCCAATCGATTAAGGAAAGAAAGAGCCGCCTTATTATTAGCATACGCAGCCTTGCCAGTGCCGGCAATGCTATGCCAGTCACAGCGTTGTTGAAATCGATTAAACCATTCGTGGCTTGCGAGAATAGTTTCATTCTTCGCTTCATCTACAGCTTCATCCTTTAATCTGGCAGAAATCAGCTTGGTTTCGTTGCAGACGGTGTTGTAGTCAACGAAGCAGTTCTTATCAGTCACCTGGTCTTCGCATCACTTTTTCAGCTAGGATTCCATCTCAGCAACGAGGCCGTCACGTTTCCGAATGATATTGGAATTCATCGGGTGAGCTCTCTTCACCTCGAAGAGCAGCCGCTCTTTATCCTTAATAATGGTCCTCACAGTCGTCTGGTCAAGTTTCATCTTGGCAGCTATCTCACAGACCTTCATTCCTTCATCAGAAAGCTTGATGATTTCATGTTTTATCTCCAAAGGCAGTCTTTCTGTTCTTAGAGTCAGATGTTGAAGCAGATGCGTCTCTCTTCGAGGCCATCGTGAAATTTCAGGAATAAACAATTAGTAAAAACAAAGTTACAGTACGTCGATCCAAGGGGTGACTGCAGAAGGAAGTTCTGGCCCCCTTACATACTCCTGCGACTTGACGAGTTCAGTGCAGTATTGCCGACTCACGGCCTGCGACACTTGGCGCGCTCAGTACGGCATTGCTGAGTACTCGCAGTTGAGATCCCAATTTATGGACGAAGAAAGGACAACGTAATACAACGTTGGTACGAATTTGCGCGCTTGGCTTAATATACTGAGCCTAGGGGCAATCGACGTAATTGCGGAACGATATAAGACGAGACAACGTAAGTCGCGGGATTGATGTACACCATTTCAGTAAAGACAAACAAATTTAATATTGGCACTCATGTCGAAACCCATCGTATGCATAGCTGCTACTCCAGTCCTGCTAAATACCCCAAAATTAAATCAGTTCAGTTAGTTTATCATATATTATATGATCTTGTTGTCATACATGCACACACAATTCGGTCTATCCTATTTTTACACACACACACACATACATGTATATATATATATATATATATATATATATATATATATATATATATATATATATATATACACATACGGTGAAAAAATGCAACTGGTTTTGATTTACACGATTTGAGACTTTACACGTGCTTTTCACTTTTTCATTTTTCGCTCAAATAGATAAATGTGTTACCGTGCAAAAGTTATATTTTTTATCAAAATTTGTTTGATGAGGTGCAAATTTGTAACAGCGTTCAAAATAGAAATTTAAATAAAATTTGCGTTCAAGAAAAGAAATGAAATATATTAATAGGAAAAATTGAATTGTTTTATATTCAGTAACAAATTTAATTTAAGGCATAGGTAGGCACTGCATAAGGGCGCCAGCGATTATGGGGGCGTGATCCCATCCGGTCCCGCGGCTAGGGTTCCAAATATTATAATTTTCTTAAATTTTTATTTTACAAGATGCGATTCCGATAGTAAACTTAGCAGGCGGTGACAAGGAAGACCGTTGTCAGGTTAGGCCTGTTAAGAGTGAATATTTGATCCCTCCCGTACATCTCCAGTCCACTGAAGCAACTTCTGCTTTCAGAGCAAACGTAAATTTTAGTCATTAAATTCCAAAACTATCGCGAGTGTTTATGCATTCCCTGTCGAAACTTCCTTCTCTTTCTCACGTTTATTATTTTTTCTCTTGAATTAATACATAAAAGTTACGACTGAATCATGAAAAAACTTGCAAAAGGAGATTCCTTTATGTCTCGCACATA
Source organism: Tanypteryx hageni (assembly GCA_028673005.1). NCBI lineage: Eukaryota > Metazoa > Arthropoda > Insecta > Odonata > Petaluridae > Tanypteryx > Tanypteryx hageni. Next base: position 5,509,064 of record CM054113.1, on the reverse strand, counting down.
AATAAGGAATATTTTCGTCTTCTTTTCGACCAATGAAATCTACTTTTCGCATCGATATTATATCAATGCAGAACGCCTTGCGGCTGATGCGGGAGAATAATCCTCTCGTTTTTGCTTTTATGTGCCGCTGGTCAATCGATTTGAAAATTCTTAGGTTGATCGATGCTTCTTGAGTGACTTGAGCTGAGTCTGAGTGTGTTAGTGATTGAGGTCTGCTAAATACATTTTTTTCAATTTCGTGGTTGTAATAAAATATTGAAATGATTACTTTGCTGGAAATTAACAAAAATTTACTTGGTTAACAAACGAAATTTTATTTTATATTCAATCATGAAATTTAAAAGAATATCATTCGAAATAAATCAATTTCAAAAAATTATTTTCATGATAAAATTTTCGAATCAATTGATTTTCGTTTTGAATTCATAGAAATTATTTTTTGTTTGAGCTTAATTTATACATTTTTCAAATGTTATAAATGAAATTTATGTGCAAAAATTTGGCAAAGAAATGTCGAATAAAAGAGTATTTCAACATTAAAAATATGTCAAATCACAAAAACGAAGAAATGTTTTATTAAAAAACATTTTGGGAACCAAACCCCCTATTTTGTATGAATTCCTCGTCTCAATTGACACGGTTTTAGATTACACGGTGTTTTAGTGGAACCATTCTACCGTGTTAATCGAAGGTTACCTGTGTGTGTATATACATCTCTCTTGTGCTGACGAATGGATCACCCCGAAAGCTCCAATATACGTACATGTGTAAATGTCTCTCTCTGACACCGCAGTTGATCTATTGGTAAGAGTGTGTGTGTGTGTGTTTAAAGGTTAATGGTTCCAGGCGTCACTTTGCGGAATGTCTTCATATTGTAGAAATAAAGAGACTTATTTAGTAATTCCACATAGACTTTTATTTATATTCAGCCTAGGTTTCGTTACAATTCAACATCATTAGGGGAAATGTACTCATAACCGGTAGCAATTAACAATAATAAGTACAGTGGGTGGGTGGGAGAGGATATATGTAAAAAAGGATAGACTTGATGTAAGGATTGAGAGAATGGAAAGAAATGGATGAAACTTTCTTCGGGTAGTTGAGCCGAAGGAGTTGTGGCGCGGATGAATCAGGGAGGTGATTAAATAGGAGAAGTTAGAGATAAAAATCTGCTCGACCACGCAACAGTGCTAACTTTTTTCAAAAGAATTCAATATGCCACTCTCCTTGAGAATTTTCGATATTGCTACTCCCACTGCCCCGTAACCATTCGTATATACCTTATCGGCTGGAGCCTGGTAATGCTTACCACAACTTATTTCACTGCCACGGGAGTTACGTAGGAATGCAAGGATCTGTGACTACGTAGTTTTTTATTTGTTCTCAATGTAAGAAACAATATATGAGTTTAGTTTTTCAGCTTTCGTGACAGAAAATGTTGCAATAAGGTACCTTGATAAGAATAATGATTAGTAATTTATTTTTTTGTTATTTAAAAAATTCAATGGGCTAAGAATGACATGTCTTAGTTGTGATATTTTAATATTTAGTGATAGGGGTACTGATCCTAACGTTATTCCAAATAAAATACATTCAAGTTCGTATTTGCATGGCGTTTCTTTAGGCTTACTTCAGAATTTTATAGGACTCACATTGCTACTCGAATCAGCGCAACATCAAGAAACTCGCTTATAGGACCGTAAGTCATGCAAAATGAGCCTGTCTTTTGATTGAGAGTACTCGAAATCTTTTTACTGGGGTGGATAGGAAGATCATATTTTTAAAATCTCCATTCAGTCGACGACAAATGAAATACATTTTTACTTTCTGAATTGCCTTTTTGCACCAAATGGGCGTAATATAGAATTTAGCCTCTCGTGAGAAAGGAAGGATGGCGTCGCTTTCAGGATTGTGCGCGAGGGGCAGGGAGACGGGTTGGGCGGGGGAGGCAAAACAAGTACCAAGAAGGCTGAATTGCTAGAGAGAGAGAGGTGGGGAGGGGATGGGAGGGAATCGGTGTGGGAGGTGTTGATCTGGGAGACAGAGAGAGAGAGGAGGATGGACGCGAAGTCTTGCGGTCGGTGGCTTTTGTGCCCAGTTCTCGGGGGCTTGGAGCAGAGGCTCTGATTCCGTCGTCATGGTGATGTCCCCGTTGCTAGGATTACCCCCGGACCAACTATTTTGTGAGGGCGCTGGGGTGATCGGGGATGGGGTGGACGGAGAAGGAGAGGGAGTGGAAGGTTGGGTGGGGGAGGAGGGAGAGGCGGAAGAGGGAGAGCGTTGGGCTGATTGGGACTACGCGTGTGCGCGCATGCGTGTTTGCGAGGTAAACTGAAAACAAAATATTGAGATTCTGGAGGAGAAGCAAGTCGAAAACTGTATCACGCTTTATTGGTATTGTTTCTTATGCACTTGCGTTATATTTTAAGGTTTTACAGAATGAATTAGTGCAGAATTCTGACATAAGTTGCTTTTTATTTATATGCATATCTCTATAATGTATTTTTAAACTTATCATTTATGAGCTGATTAATTATCCATCGTATTTAACGTTGAAGTTATACTCGCTTTCACTGGGTTCCTGTTGGTCGATGACTCTGTTTCTAGTGGCTGCTCTTGGAAGGAAATAGTAGAGAATCGCCAACGCAGAATAATTTTACCTACCTACTACAGAAGACAATTTCAGCTGGTTTGGCAACGTTCGACCCTTTTTTCCATGTAATTTGTGTATCTTCCGGTATTATCTACTATAAGGTCAAGAAATTTAAACTTATTACATCCCTTAAAGGATCCTCTATTTTCCAGAACTGAGTTTCCGTCTCTTTTTCAAATTTTCATATATTCTAACTACTCAGGAAATGCCTTCAATCAAAGCTTCCATTAGTTTTCTCGTCATTTAATAAATATCTCCCACTAATACCTCCTGGTCATCTGCAATGACAGAGAGTGAATTATTCTGTTTCTCTGGCATTCCCATCTTTAAGCACTTCTTACTTCATTATTGAAAAGTCCAATACAGATAAATTTTAAACAATATTGAAAAATGCTATCTCAATCCACATGTAACCCGGATCTCTAGTTTTTTATTTTATTTTTATCCTTTATACATGAAATATCATTTTTATGCAATCAATTAGGTATTATAATACGTCTAATCGCCTCATTGACTCTCAGATTCTCACTGTCTAGGTCTACAGGTACAAATATCATTTCCTATCAGTTTTTCATTATTTGTCAAAGATAAAATATACTACCCATACAAGACTTGCCGGCAGCATACCCAATTTATCCTTTAGAAAACATAAATTTTATAATTCACTTTAATCCGTAGCGTATTATGATGTTAAACAATCTTTCTGTTGCTGGTAAACACTCACAGTTCTAAAATTACTGCATTCTATCTTACTAAAAATTGTATGAATGAAACATATAATATGTTCCATTCTCTCGGCATTTTATCTCCATTTGCTATCTTATTAAATACTCCATCGTTGATTCTAGGAGATCGTTCATTTAGTATATTTTTAAATGCATGCTTTATTTTCTAGACGCTGGACAATTCCTTTAACATCAACTTCCCCTTCTTTACTTTTGAACATCCCTTTTCCTTTCAAATAAATCTTTGAAGTATTCCACTCAGACTCTAAGTTTTATCCCATTAATTTCTACTCTTCATTAGGTTCTCTAATATTTTAACCGTAGATTATAACCTTATCTGAAAAAAAGGGATTACTAGACTTTAGTCTGAGTGACTACGCTATGTTTTCATTTATTACCAAGTTTTATATTGACTTATACACACACACACGCGCGCGTGTGTGTCTGTGTGTGTGTGTGTGTTTTGGATACCGTCTAATCTGAAAAAAATCCAAACCTGCTGGCGGAGTGCGAACCACCTCACCTCACGTCGCTCTTACGATCGTTGGGCAGGTGCTGCAATAAATGTGTATTTGAGTTCGTGTGGGAAGAAATACAAGCGTCAATCATAGCAACCAGATTAAACAAATTATTGTAATTGTTGGTGGTGTAAGGGAACTTTATGTTAATGAGTTTTTGTATTGATACTAGCATTACTACTTTTTTGAAGGGTTTTTTCTGCTGATAATTTTAGGTTTTTATTTATCGTATTTATTATTGGTAGTATGTTTTTATTTACCTTAAAAACTTTTTATCTTTATTAATTTAAGATTATTCTAATAACCGTTTTTCCAATGAGTTTCATTAAGAATTACGTCTGGAAAATCAAGGAAAATGTAAGCTTTTGATGAATTTTATTATTATTAAATTCTTATCGCTCCTCTTATATTATTGCCTTATACATGCATTTTATTATTATTACATTATAATCACATTCGTATTGCAATACTATTAATAATCATTAATGCGATCTTCTCGAAATATTTCACATTGAAAATTTATTTGAACACTACTTTAGATGACTATATTTATGTAGTTTGTGCCATGAACACTATTTTCTTCTATGGAAATGTTCACTTGGCTTATTTTTTACTTTGGATATATCTTTTCAAATTATAGGCCTTTAAAAACAGTTGTTCTTTCATTTTTCTAAAAGTCCTCAAATTTTAGTATCATATTCCTATTTTTCAGTATTTAACAAAGGAAATAGCGTTGTAAATGAAGTTAATTTGAAGAAATTTAAATAACTCATTTTAAAGTGTTGTGTTGTAGCTTAGCTAACTGTAATTATACAGTGGTTTTATATGGATGGTTGATATGATGTTAGGAAAAGAACAATATATTATTTTTGTCGTTTAAGTTAGGTGACTAAAATATTAAATCTTCAAGTTTCACTCCTACTAGTATCTAAAACTGAATAACTCTGAACTAGTAATATATTTTCGTTAATTTTAAACAATATTAATGTACATGTCAGTATTTTCACTAAGAAACAAAAGATACTATGAAACTTCTTACTAATTATATACCAAACGTTCTTACGTTTGCCATTCTCACAACTGTAAAAAAGAATAAAGTTTAAATAGAGAGACCCCCACATTACACAAGAGCTGTTAGACACTTTTGCTATTTTTTACGCCCATGCAAGCAAAAGGGTAATCATAATTATATTACAGAGTTTATTGATATTAAAGTATTTACTATATAAAAGTTGATTAAAAAAATGCATTTTTGTATCTTCACTTGTTTATTAAATATCTTTATAAAATTACATTATTTAATAACAAACATTACAATATTAATCTAGGTAAATTTTAGTAATAATTAATTTTTCCTAGTTTTCAGAGCTCCTGTTTACTTTCTATGGCCTAATAATCAATCTACTTGTGTGCGTTTCTTCTGCCATCCATTTTTTGATTTATTGTTCTAACATTGACCTTTCGATTCTGCAAATTATAAGCTTCTATATATTTTTGGGTTTTTGTGCTGTTCCATTTAGAATATGCTATGTTTTTCTTTAATTAGTTCCTCTAATTCCCTTATTTTCTACATCTCCTCTTTTCTCCTACTATCTTTAATACCCAGCGTCATATGTACATTTCTTTATACTTCCTTATTTCCTCTGTCGTCCCTAATACATACCTTCTAACTGCACATTCTTTCTGAACAGTTGTAGGTATCCCCTTGCAATATATATATATATATATATATATATATATATATATATATATATATATATATATATATATATATATATATACCTTATATTTCGTCACATTTATGTTTCTGTCATTTTCTCTTCTTGTTTCTGTATATTATTTGCATTAATGGGAAAAACATTCTTCGATAGTACAGCATTACTGTCCAACCTTCACTGTGTTCTCCTAGATACTCCAACATCCTTCAGGAGAATTTTTTTATTATGTATTATAATAACCAATCTGTAATTTATTTTAATCTTCTGATGATTTTTATCCATGAATATTAGTGCATTTCCTTGTGTCGACAAAAAGTGTTTCTTATAGCACAGTTGTTCATTTCACACAATAAAATGAGTCTACTTTCACTTTAATTCCCTCCATACCTGCTGACTACTCGGCTGAAGTTTATCTTGCATACTCGACTAATATTAAAATCTCCCATAATTATCAGCTCCTTATTCGATTTTACTCTTCATACCATACTATTTAGCTGTTCTTCCTTTTCCAAGGCTGCTATATTCTCGTCTAGCGCCTGTTCTTAAAACTACCTATTCAGTTACAAGAACATCCAATGTTCGTTCATTCATTTCCACTCGATTATTCAGTTCACTGAAGAAGACACTCCTGCTTTTACTCTTTCTTATTCAGCCCATTACATGCACGGCATATCTGTCATTCCCTTCGCCCATTTCCACCCCTTTTTTCTCTACGTGTACACCTACCATTATTATTTTCTGAAATATTCTCATTTTCGTAAAGATTGTTTTATATTCCATAATCCAAAGAGTAATGTCCTTTTCCGTATCCACTGTAAAACCATCAATTTTCCACAGGCTACGCACTGAGAAACTCAGCGGTATTTAATTTGCATGAATTGAGCGGCACTTTATTGCATATCCCCCAATCCGGCGTACCAGAGTTTTAGATGAGTCGTCTTCGTCTCATCTGCCCTTGCTTTCATTTCGGTGTTTCCTACTCCTAGCCTTTGAGGGCTCATCCTCCTCTTACCTGACATGCCAGCAAGGGCATTGCGTATCGAATGGGTGGGCAATCCTTCCTTATTTCTCCTATAAGGGCTTCTTTAGTTCGAACTGTTGCACTACGATTATTTTATTTTCAAATTATAGGTGCTTTGTAGATTGCGTATGCATATAGCTGAAACCAAACCTTTGCGGCATGCATTCCATAACTGAAATTGTTCACATAAACGGCCGCGCGTGAATGGAGAAAAACGTCACGTGTAGAACTCTACCGCGACATCTGTGTAGCACACTGCTCGAGTTCCAACCTGTGGCGAGAGAGAGAGATGTAGAGAAGACGGGAGGGAGAGAGTAAGGGAAAGAGACAGGGTAAGGGGAGAGAGTGGGGTAAAGAGCTTTGAGACTTTCCCTTTCTCTACGGTTCTCTCTTTGCGTTCTTTTCCCTTCTTCCCCGCCATTCGTCTCTCACCCTCTCTCTCTCTGCACTGTAGGCGCACCAACCCAACCCATTCCCCTCTCCATTACATCTCAACACCGCAACACCCTCGCTCTCCTGAACTCGGCTTCAGCAACCGCAATCCATTTCATCCACCCGAGCCTTTGGCTCCACAATCCACGACAACGAATGACTCTCCTCCTCCTTCCGTTCTTCCTTCCTCCGCCCACTCCTTCCCACCACACTTGCCGTGCTGGGCAGCCGTAACACAATGGCGGGCCGTGCGAAGGCGTCGCATTTCGTCAGGGAGAGAGAGATAGAAGGAGCGGAAGAATCCGGCGGAGAACGTACGAGGTGGAAGCACTCGGCGCGGGGGGGCGTGGGGGTACTAGAGGAGGATGGTCGGGAGGGAGGGAGAGAGAGGGGAGGGAGGGGGAGAGAAGGAGGGGCAGGGAGAGAAGGAGGGATGGAGAGATAGGGGGAGAGGGAGGGTGAGAGTTAGGGAGGGAGGAGAGAGGGAGGGAGGGAGAGGAGGGGGAGAGAGGGGGAGAGAGGGAGGGGTATGGAGATAGATAGATAGATAATCGTCTTTATTCGGGCGAAATTTAAACCATAAGGTCCATTCTTACATTTAACCCTTCGTCAATATAATAAATATAAGAAATGGTAAAGTAAGATATTACAATACGCATTACATAAACAGTATTTACCTAAATCATACAGAGTAAAATATATATATATATATAATATTGAAGACAGATTAGAGATTGTGGGGAAAACCTAGGTAAAACAGGCATGTCCTCCCTAGTAAAACCCACGCAGGAAAACACCCACTGAGAAGGGGGGTGTGAAAAACCTGCGAAAACCCTAGATAGTGTACATATGATAATATAATAATACAACATTAAATAGAAAGGAGTATGTACAGTAAGTGTTCGTATATACATCATCGTTGTATACCGTCATAAAAAATACATATATAGGTATTAACGTAATGCAAACCAAGAAATATAATACAATAATTAGGCAGAATAAGATGAAATATACTTGAAATATATACAATGAATATAGAGATTGTTGTTGAATCATGCATAACATAAGAAAGAAGGAAATTATATAAAATTACACATATGATATAAAACAATACATAATAAAATAAAGTAATACGAAATAGTATAAAACAATACAAAATGATATAAATCAGTATAAAATAGTATAAAACAATACAAAATGATATAAATCAGTATAAAATAGTATGAAACAATACAGAATGATATAAAACAATGAGAATTAGTATAAACACTATAACTTAGTAGACACTAGACAATGAAAAGGTAACAGTCGAAGGAGGCGTACATTTTGCGAACTCGATAACCTGCGAAGAAATTAATTAATGTTCATTAAGTAAGGAAAAGTGAAGGAAGCCGTCTTGCATTAGGTAAGAAGAAAATGTTAAAGCTGACCTGAATTTTGGGCAGAGAACAGCAATTTAAAGTATTTATGTTTGAATATGTGGAGAGATGTTGCGTTTTGGAGGTCAGTAGGTAGGGCGTTCCGAAGTCTACAAGCTGTAACATGGAAGGATTTATTATAAATTTCCGTCCTGTGATGTGGGATCTGGAAGAGATTGGTGCCTCTAGTGTTGGCGTTGTGTACAGAGTTCATTTGGGAAAATTTGGAGTTCAGATACTGCGGGTTTTGAAGAGTTATAATTCGGTAAAATGACGAGAGGAGGTGAAGACGTCTACGAGCTTCAGTGCGAAGCCAGCATAACGTATATAGAGGTTGAGTGACATGGTCTCTCTTTTGGAGATCACAAATGAATCTTACGCAGGAATTTTGTGCACGCTGCAATTTTAGAGATAGCTCGTTAGATAGATCTTGATAGACCGTATCGCAGTAATCGAGGTGAGGAAGGACAAGAGCGGTGATAAGTCGCTTGCGAAGGGAGAAATGGGTAATGCTTTTAATTCTTTTAAGTGAGTGAAGTAAACTGTTAACAGTATTACATATTTTAGTTATATGATCAGTCCAGGAAAATGTGTCATTGAATACTAACCCGAGATTGGTTGCAGTTTTTTGGAAACGAATGACAGAGTTATTGAGCAGAATTGGGGGAAGTTCTGAGAAGTTTAGTGACGAGAGAAGTTTGGGATACCCAATAATAATAGACAGACTTTTTAAAGGATTAATTTTGAGGAAATTTACATTGCTCCATTTGGATAAAGAAGTGAGGTCATGGTTCATTTTATCAATGATAAGAGAAAGATCAATAGAGCGAGAGGAGGGATGGAGAGATATGAGGGAGAGGGAGGGTGAGAGGTAGGGAGGGGGAGAGAGGGAGGGAGGGTGGGAGAGAGGGAGGGGTAGGGAGAGAAGGAGGAATGGAGAGATAGGGGGAGAGAAGGAGGGAGGGGGAAGAGAGGGAGGGAGGGGGAGAGAGGGAGGGAGGGGGAGAGAAGGAGGGGCAGGGAGAGGAGGGATGGAGAGATAGGAGGGAGAGGGAGGGTGAGAGTTAGGGAGGGGGTGAGAGGTAGGGAGGGGGAGAGAGGGAGGGAGGGTGGGAGGGAGAGAGGGGGAGAGAGGGAGGGGTAGGGAGAGAAGGAGGGATGGAGAGATAGGGGGGGGAGAGAAGGAGGGAGGGAGGAGAGAGAGAGGGAGAGAGGGGTAGAGAGGGTGGGGGAGGGAGGAAGAGGGAGGGAAGATAGGGAGGGGGAGTGGGGTGAGAGGGAGTAAGGGTAGAGGGAGGGAGGGGAGAGGAATGGAGGGAGGGGGGAGGGAGGGAGGATGAGGGAGGGCGTAAGGGGGAGGGAGAGGGTGAAGGAGATAATTTAATTGATTGCTCTCGATCAAGGGGCATAATTTGCTTGTTTAACCCCACAAGTCGGGAGGAGTTTTATTAAATCCCACCCGTACGGCCGGATGAGGTTTTTATATTTTCTCGATTGCTTTACAAAAACGTTCGAAAATATTAAAATAATCATAACTTGAGAAGTTTTCTCTTGATTTTTCTGAATTTTTTTGTGGATTTATGAAAAACATGAAATTTGTAAATATCTATTTTGCCTAAAATATTTTACATACAAAGATTGTTGAAGTAGAAGAGAATATACACCAATCGCTAATTTTCCGGCGAGCATTTCCGCTTTATATATAACATTCAGCACCGGAAAATCTATAGAAGATATTGATGTGCAATCTTGATAACAAAATAGCTTAAATTAGTAACTATTTCATTCTGCAAGTCTACCCATCTACACCAATTAGGTGAAAAGTATTACAGAACTCAACTTTTTCATGTCTTGACTGAAAATACTTCTTGTAATCTATTGTGTAAATATGTGGAAGAGCGTTTCGTGATTTTTGCTGGCGTGTCCTCTTCATGCTTACTCGCTTCATCGCTGCTTTGGCCTTACTAGCACAACAGCGAAGCATTTATCTGAAGAGGAAACAGACCTCGTCTTCTTTCAAATGTCAAAGAAAAGGAACCCAATTTGGTGGTTTCCATTTCCTCAGGTATTTATGGGTCAACTTTAGAAACAGAAAATTCGTAGGTCCATGGTAAAAACTAAAATTCTATCTCAAAACTAAACGTATATTATATGTAAACAAATACTAACAAATAGATATACTCAATTCTCAGCAATTTTCGTCGAGAATAAAATAAAATTCTAAAGGTCTTGAAAATTATATGACAGATATTATCCTTCTCACAAAATGCCTCTCTTCGAAGCGTGGCACTAAATTATCCGAAGAATGTCGGCCTTGGATTTTGAAATCAGCTATTTTGACATTGACGCTCTCCTATGAAGCGATGAACGAAGGATCGCGCGGTCATGGAAGGGAATATTTACAGAAATGTTTTTACTAAATCTAATTCCATTCTTCATTAATTGCATTATAAACATTTGTAATAAGCTGTGCATAGACAGGCATAAGATGTTTTCCTTTCTTTCTTTACATACCAACGAAGACCTTTGTCGCATGATGTAAGCCAAATATCTCCACCAGGAAAAAAGAGGAGAAAAAACGTGCGCTCCTTCGAAATAATACACAGTTCCTACATTGCATTTCAAACACCAAGGAAAGGTTCCTTGCTGCATTGAAAAGCGAATTTTTTACGGAGAAACACCATCATAGCATAGCAAAATTGAAAATTCTATCGCAAAATTCAACGTTGATTATATATTTTATAATAGAGGAAATACAGGACAAACATAGATAGGAAGTACAAAGCTTCTTCTTTCAAAAAATATATAGGTTATATAGATTTAAAGAAGTCTCTAGCGTCAAAAGATAAAATAAATTAGGGCTGCCGCATGACGTAATAGTACGCCTGACGGCCGATTAGACAGTTTTTGCATGACGTAATCTACATCTACATCTACATTATACCCTGCAAGTCACCTTTTTGTGGATGGCAGGGAGTGCAGTGCACCAAGGGTCCATAGTTTTCCTACGTTATGTTTTTCTATTATGGTCTCTTATCGACCTAGGGAAAAACGATCCTCTATATCGCTCCGTTCTACAGTCGATCTCGCGAATCTTATCCTCACTATCCTGCCTTCCGTTATACGTCGGGCTTCTGATAAGTCCTACTACCTCATTCATATCACGGAAGCCAGGTAGTATTTCTCGTAGGAGCGACCTGAAGCTTGAAAAAATTGCCCTAGCAAATATAGGCAGTTAGTGCCTGGCTGTCGAAGGGTAAGGACGTGCCTTTCACTTCCTCCTGCGAGAGCTTCTGACCTGCGGGTGACCGGCGCTTTAATAGCAGTAGCTGTAGAGTAGCTGTAGCAGCTGTCCTTCCGTAGCTGTATCGTTGTGTAGCAGTAGATGTAGAGTCGAAGTAACCGTACAGATTAGTAGAACTAACATTTATTTATATTGTTTATTGTAGTATCTCTTAATCCCAATATCGTCATTTTTCAGTAGTCTTTTTCTAGCACTTGCTTTAAAAAAACTCATATTCAGGTAGTAATTGTTTCTGTAAGAACTCTACGCTGTTTGTGTACTAACTTAGCTTGTTTTAACTTGATTATCGCTGTTGGTGTACTAATTTAAATTGTTTTAACGCTTGCTTGTGATTCTATCTTGCCTGTTCGCTAACGTTGTTTGTGCGGTGAGTCAGCGCTTCCCTTTCACTTTTTACCTGCGTTCCTCTCTAGCGTAGACCTTAAGTCCACGAATTAGTTAGTCACTTAGTATAACCTTAGCTTGAAGTTTAATTTAATTCGTAGCTAGTACAGAATAGTGTTTAGGATGGCTTCACCTAGGATTCCCGTTTCCTCCTTTCAATGCGACGCTGATTTCGAGGGAATGAGGTCTCGAATCACGGAGCTAGTAGGAGAGGTTACGGACATCCGTCGGAGGGTGGCAAGAGCGGAGTCGGCCCTTGTTCGTGTTGGGAGAACGCATCCATCCCCGAGAACTCACCGCGCCATGATGGCGACTCGGGTGCGCTCGAGTGCGAAAGTCGGTGGTGTGATCGAGGGTGTTTGTGGGACCTCTTCGGGGGCTGGGGTCGCTCCAATCCTGAAACCCAACGATTGGAGAGTGGTCTCCAACCGGGGGGATCGTGGGGTGGTCCTGCGAAGGCTGGGAGCTCGGAATGCCTCGGCAGACCCTCTTCCAGTTTGCAATCGGTACGCGGCGTTGTCGGAGGACGACACTTCGGCCGATGCTCTCGCATCCGCTCCCGTCTCTTTGGCGGAGGCTGGATCTATGGGAAGTCGGGGTATGAAGGGAGGGCTCCTAGTAATAGGTAGTTCTAATGTCCGGCGTGTTATGGCTCCCTTGCTAACTCGGGCCCGGCGGGAGGGAGTGGCTAAGCGGGTGTTCTCCAGGTGTATACCAGGAGGAACGGTCCCCCAAGTGACGAGGGCGGTACGGGAGTCGGTGGAGTCAACGGGTTGCTCTAGGCTGCGGATGGTGGTCCATGTTGGGACTAACGACGCCTCGAAGCGCGGGTCCGAGGAGATTATAAGTTCTTTTGAGGACTTGGTCGCCGAGGTCACTCGTGTCCGAGAGGAGTCGGGTTCTGATGTGCGGCTCACCATTTGTAGTATTGTCCCGCGGATTGACTTTGGTTCGGAGGTTTGGAGCCGCGTGGCGGGGCTAAACCAAAGGCTATGGAATTTCTGTGTGGGCATGGGAGTCGACTTCGTTGATCTCCGGCCGGTTCTCGGATCGTGTAGGGTAACCCTAAACGGCTCTGGAGTTCATTACACGACCGAGGCTTCACAGAGTGTAGCGTGTAGGATCTTCGACCATGGTAGGTCTTTTTTAGATTAGAGAGTAGGGTAGGGTGTAGGCGTATTAGGAGATTTCATAGGGGCATCGAGTGTAATACAGTTTCTGGTCGCAAAGTGAGAGAGTCCACCTGCGAAAGCCGTAATAGAGCAGTTAATGCTTCGGGCGATAACGAGAAATTAAATATTATAGTTTTAAACTGCCGCAGCATTCGTAGGAAGTCTGCCGAACTCGAACACGTAATTCGCACGTTGCATGCGGATGTAGATATAGGTACGGAAAGTTGGCTCACTGAAGATATCGCTAGCCAAGAAATTTTTCCGAAAAGCTATAGAGTATACAGAAAAGACCGTGCCAATAGAATAGGTGGCGGAGTATTTTTGGCAATAAGTGAAAAGTACGATAGTTGTCAGATCCCTATTATCGATGAAACGACCGAGAGCGTGTGGTGCCGCCTAGGTAAGGATAATTCGAAAAAGATATATTTATGCTCATTTTAAAGACCACCTAATGCCAAAGTTGATTATATTTTAAGTTTAGAGAGCCAATTAGCCGAGCCTAGATCAATTATGAACGACGGTTACGTGATAATTGGAGGCGATTTTAACTTACCGTCAATCGATTGGGAAAACCTATGTTTCGTTACGGGAGGTAAAGAACGCGAATCGTGTGAAGCCTTAATGGACACGTTTCATGAATATTCCTTAATCCAGATGGTACAAAAAGCCACGCGTTCGGGCAATGTTCTCGACTTGCTTGCTTCTAACATCCCGCATAGGATAACTAAGGTATCCACAGAGGAGGGACTTAGCGACCATCGAGCTGTGTATGCGGAGTGCGAATTAAAGCTCAAAAGACATCATAAGACCATTCGGAATGTATACGCTTTCGCCAAGGCCGACTTTAAAAGTTTCAGCTTACATCTCAGAAGTACCTTTATCAGTTATCGAGAAAAGACAGAACGATTAGATATGGAGCCATGATTGTTATTATTTAAGGATATTCTAGGAAGAGGTATCAATAGATTTATCCCCAGTAAGTTAAAATCTGATAAGAAAGAACCTCGTTGGTTTAATAAGGAAGTCAGGATTGCCTTAAGACGACAGAGGCGTAGCCACGCAAAAATGAAAAACATACCTACCACCGCTTCCGATGAGTATCGCACAGCTATAGTCCATGAGTATAACAGTGCCCGCGTACTAGCGAGAATAACCATGCGTAACGCATTTAACACCTTCCGGAATGAGGTATTAAATACAAAATTGAAGGAGGATCCAAAAGCGTTTTGGTTTTACGCAAGAGAAGTCAAGGGAGTGCGTCCTTCAATACCCTCCCTGCGATGTGATTCCGGAGACATCCTTCACGATGGGGAGGGTAAAGCTAATCAACTAAACATTTACTTCGCGAAGGCGTTCACGGCTGGTGGAAATATACTTAAAGACAATCTTATTCCCGATGGATGTACTCGGATGGATAATATTAAAATCTCTGAGGCAGGAATAGCGGAGCAACTGAGTGCGATAAAGCCCAACAAAAATCCTGGACCAGAAGGAATTCCCGCGCGTGTATTAAAAGAACTAGCAGAAGATATAGCTCCCTTCCTTCGGATAGTTTTCGAGAAATCTCTTACCCTCTGTGAGGTTCCTGATGATTGGAAACTAGCACACGTCACACCCATTCATAAGGGAGGTGACAAAGAAAACCCCGAAAATTATAGGCCGATTTCTCTAACATCATTATCATGTAAGATTTTGGAGCACATTATTGTTAGCAACACAACGCGTTATCTTGAGAGTAGATCGCTCTTAGTCAGCTGTCAACATGGCTTCAGAAAAGGTAGATCCTGTGACACCCAACTCGGTCTGTTTGTGAATGATGTTTTATCATGCGGCGAAAATAATAAGCAGGTCAATGCAGTGTTCCATGATTTTAGAAAAGCTTTTGACAAGGTTCCCCACCGTAAGTTGTTATTAAAATTGGGAAATTTTGGCGTTAATGTTAAAGTCATTAACTGGGTTCGCGCTTTCCTTAGGAATAGAAAACAAAAAGTAGTCATCGATGGTAAGTCCTCGAGTGTGGCAGATGTAGTCTCTGGAGTGCCGCAGGGTAGTGTGATCGGACCTATGCTTTTCTTGCTTTATATAAACGACATCAGCTCAGTTGTGAAAAGTAATATCAGGCTTTTTGCGGTTGACACCGTAGTCTATAGAGAAATTAGTGGTCCTAGCGACCATCGTCAGCTTCAGGATGATCTGGATGCGTTATCTGTTTGGTGCAAGGAATGGCAGCTAGAAATCAATCAGAAAAAGAGTAACGTTCTAAACTTTTGGAAATCTAGAAGCCCATCGTCCGTGTTTACCTACTCGATAGATGGTGAGATCATTCCTGTTTCGGAATCCGTGAAATACCTCGGGGTAACCTTGAATCGTGACCTGTCTTGGGACACCCACATAAGACGAGTGATAGGTGCGGCAAATAAGAAGTTGGCTTTTGTGCGTAGGATAGTCAGGAAAAGCACGGAAAAGGTGAGAGAATCCTGTTATTTATCGTTGGTTAGACCTCAAATGGAATACGCAGCAGCGGTTTGGGATCCATATCAGAGGGGACTTAGGGGATTTACAAAAAAATACATCGGCGAGCAGCTAGATTCGTGAAAAAGAATTACGATAAAAAACAGAGCGTTACGTTACTCATTGATGAGTTGAGTTGGCCATAGTTGAAAGATCGTAGATTACAGGCGAGACTTAAACTTCTAGATAAATATAGGTCGGAGATATTCGTAAATGAAATGAAGGATATTATTCGACAACCAACGTATATCGGACGGAGGGATAATGAGGACAAGATTCGCGAAATAGATAGTAGGACGGAGAGGTATAAGGAGTCCTTTTTCCCTAGGACAATACGTGACCACAATAGATAACTGTGAATAATAATTAGTTAGGAACTTGGTGCGCGGCACCCCCTGCCATCCACCGTCAAGGTGACTTGCAGGGTAATATGTAGATGTAGATGTATATAAAACTTTCAACTTACACTCTGCAAATACTGCCTGATGATCACCTATCCCATCTTCAATGGTGACTTTGTTTATTCTTTCTGGGACCTTAGTAGCTAATAAATCTAATATGTTTCCCGATCTTGTTGGCAATCTGATTAATTGAAGGAGAGAGTGCTCGCAGAATGATTCGATTAATGCCTCACAGGATTCGCGTTTTTTACCTCTAGATTCGAAACATCCCAATCAATTGAGTGTAAGTTAAAGTCACCACCGACTATAACGATACCATCTTGATTTATCAGTGTAAGCTTTGATAATTGTTTCTCGAGACTTAAAATACAATCTACACCAGCGTTAGGTGTCCTGTAAAACGAGCCTATGAACACCTTTTTGGAGCCATCTTTACCTATGCGGCACCAAACACTCTCGATATCCTCGTCACTTATCGGAATCTCACTGCTATCGTACTTACCGCTATGAAAAACCCCCCTCCCGATCTATTAGCGCGATATTTTTTATAGACACGATAGTCTCTAGGAAATATCTCCTGACTCTGAATCTCATTCGTTAACCAACTTTCTGTGCCTATCACGACGTCGGCATGCAGACTGCTATTAGTATGCTCGAACTCAGCAATTTTCCTACGGATGCTGTGATAGTTCAGTACGACGACGTTTAATTTCTCACTATCACTTTGCATACTAATCTCACCTTTGACTTTCTCTTCCACTCTAAAGCTACATGCGCTCCCACCACAATCACTCCCACGACTGTATGGCGTCGCATCAAAATTCGAATTGCGACCCATCGCGCCCTTTACGGAACATTCTATCAATGACCTATCGCGAAATTGGTGCTGCATGTTACGCTCGGTGTATATTCTATCTTTCGGGATTCTTATTTTCTACAAATGCATCGATCATCCCCTGTCCCAAAACTGACCTACACCCTGCCCTACTCTCTAGCCTAAAAAATCCCTACTGTGCTCGAGAATCCTACTCGCTAATCTCTGAGCCGATTCGGGCGTGTAGTGTACACCAGATCGATCCAGTGGTGCCCTTCACGATTCGATATTCGGTCGTAGGTCGACGAAGTCCACTCCCAAGTCCCGACAGAAATTCCACAGCCTTCGGTTCAGACCTTCAACTCTACTGCAAACCTCAGAACCGCGTTCAATCCTAGGGATTATACTGCAGACAGTAAGCCGTACATCGGAACCCGACTCCTCTCGGACACGAGCAACCTCAGAGGCTAAGTCCTTAAAAGAACTTAAATTCTCCTCGGACCCGCGCTTCGAGGCATCGTTAGTCCCAACATGGGCCACCACCCGCAGCCGAGAGCAAACTGTCCCCACTACCGCTTCTCTCACCTTGTTGGTCACTTGCGGCACCGTGCCTCCTGATATACATCTGGAGAAGACCCGCTCTTCAACTCCCTCCCGGCGGGCACTGGATAACAGGGGTGCCATTACACGCCGAACGTTAGAGCTACCTAACACTAACAACCCTACCTTCCCAACCCGACTCCCCTTGGGCCCGGCCTCCATCGAAGAGACGGGAGTGGGTACGGGCGCAATGGCCGTGGGGTCGTCCTCCAACAACACCTCGAACCTATTACTGACAGGAATAGAGTCCGCCGAAGCATTCCCAACTCCCTGCCTCCGCAGCACCACCCCACGATCTCCCCGAGTGGACACCACTCTCCACTCATCGGATTTACCAGCCTGAGGACCCTCAGCCCGCGGTAAGGAGTCAGAGTCAACCCCGATCACTCTACCGGCTGCCGCACCCCGGCGAACCCGGGCCGCCAATTTGGCGCGGCGAGCTTTCAGTGATGACCCCGCACCCCCCACACGAACCAAGGCTGCCTCGGACCTTTCCACCCTCTGAAGGAGGTCCGCAACCACCCTCTCCAGCTCCGTGATTCGAGCCCTGATGGCCTCGCAACCAGCGACGCACAAGAAGGAGAAAACGGTGGTCCTCGGTGAAGCCATCCTAAACTTACCTAATTTATATACTAACGCAAAAGAGTTACAGTATAAAAACAAAAGCTGAAATGGGATAAGGCTAAAGAATTTGGTCTGTTTTAAAGCGGGGACGCTCTTCGTGTAGCGTACGAGAAAGGGTCAAACGCAGGTATAAAGTGAAAGGCGTAAACAACACAAACAAGGTTAGATCACGCACAGGAGATGATAGTACACAACAACGAAAATATAAATACTATGGAGCGTAAAACTAAAACAACCTTACAAATGTAACGATAATATGCTAATACATAATAACTATTATGATATAACATTATTTTCTAAAAGGGAGAATGAAATTTCCTACAAGAAACTACGAGGCTTAAAAGTTAACTATTACGGTAGAGAAAAATAACAACTATAACGTGGATGTTATAATAAAACTAATTACATAACTTAAACGAATGTTAAATAAAATTACCGAAGGATAACAATAGAATAAAATAAATTGTTAGTTCTACTTAACACTACAGCTACTCTAATGCTACAGCTACTCTAGTCGCTCGAGGCTACGTAGGAGCTCGCAGGAACAAGTGAAAGGCACGTCCGTTCACTTCAACAGCCAGGTAAAGACTCCCATAGTACGCCTGACGGCGTTAAGGGGTTAAATTGCTTAAATATTCCGTTTCGTGTACAATGCATATAAAATATAATCGAGGACCACATTAGAGTCCTTATTTTCATAAATACTGTTAAGGGAGTGATTTTGAATTATTTTCATTTTATTCATTAATCATCAACTGACATAAATACACTACTTGGGCAGTAATGATTAACGCATTGAATGTGATAGCCACGAATTTAAGAACTATAGTGAACCTTAAGTGAAATATAATGATAACATTTTCATACTAAAGCATCTCTGTTTTTTGCACATTTTTCCTAAAAGTAAGAAGGTGCTTATGTGACTACTTTCTGTCCGTCCGTTGACTATCAACTTTTTTTGAGCTATTTGAAAAATATTTTTTTTATGAAATAGCATTTATAAACCCATTGATCTATCACGGCAATTCATAGATTTTTTTCTAAATGGCTTCAAATTCCGAAAATTCAATACTTTAAACTATTAAGGGGGGCATGGTGTGTAGTCGCCCATGGTCCCGCGCCTATAGGAGGGCTTCCGGTTATTTTTCTATGACACACCCATTAACGCATTTTTCTTGACCAACCCATTCTTTACCTATCTCCTTTCCTTTGCTCAGTTTTCTCCGCCACGTGAGGTCTCAAACCGCCATAAAATGCACCGACAAAGTCGAGAGGCCAGGAAGCTTTCCTGCTTCCACGGCGTGACGTCTTGTTCACCCTCCCTTTAGATTCCTCTTTGTATCCTAATGCACTTATTTACCCAAACTCAGTTCATTGGTTGCGACCGTTTGAGGGACATATGTTAAGGCGATGTGCTGCCAGTTAGGTTTTTACCAAATAAATCTGGCGGACTCTTCGCCAACTTAGCAGGAAATTATGGCTCCCTTGCTAACTCGGGCCCGCCGGGATGGAGTGGCTGAGCGGGAGTTCTCCAGGTTTATACCAAGAGGAACGGTCCTCCAAGTTGCGAGGGCGGTACGGGATTCGGTGGAGTCAACGGGTTGCTCTAGGCTGCGGATGGTGGTCCATATTAGGACTAACGACGCCTCGAAGCGCGGGTCCGAGGAGATTCTAAGTTCTTTTATGGACTTGGTCACCGAGGTCACTCGTGTCCGAGATGGGTTGGGTTCTGATGTGTGGCTCACCGTTTGTAGTATTGTCCCGCGGATTGACTGTGGTTCGGAGGTTTGGAGCCGTGTGTCGGGGCTAAACTAAAGGCTATGGAATTTCTGTGTGGGCATTGGAGTCGACTTCGTTGTTATTCGGCCGGTTCTCGAATCGTGTAGAATACACCTAAACGGCTCTGGAGTCCATTACCCGAACGAGACTTTACAGAGTGTAGCGTGTAGGATTTTCGACCATGGTCGGCCTTTTTTTGATTAGAGAGTAGGGTAGGGTGTGGGCGTAATAGAAAATTTCATAGGGGCATCGAGTGTAATACAGTTTCTGGTCGCGAGGTGAGAGACTCCACATTCAGAAGCCGTAATAGAGCAGTTAATGCTTCGGGCGATAAAGAGAAATTAAGTATTGTAGTTTTAAACTGCCGCAGCATTCGTAGGAAGTCTGCCGAACTGGAACACGTAATTTGCACGTTGCATGCTGATGTAGTTATAGGTATGGAAAGTTGGCTCACCGAAGATATCGCTAGCCAAGAAATTTTTCCAAAAAGCTATAGAGTATACAGAAAAGACCGTGCCAATAGAATAGGTGGCGGAGTATTTTTGGCAATAAGTGAAAAGTACGATAGTTGTCAGATCCCTATTATCGACGAAACGACCGGGAGCGTGTGGTGCCGCCTAGGTAAGGATAATTCGAAAAAGATATATTTATGCTCATTTTACAGACCACCTAATGCCAACGTTGATTATATTTTAAGTTTAGAGAGGCAATTAGCCGAGCTTAGATCTATTATGAACGACGGTTACGTGTTAATTGGAGGCTATTTTAACTGACAGTCAATCGATTGGGAAAACCTGTTTCGTTACGGGAGGTAAAGAACGCGAATTGTGTGAACACGTTTCATGAATATTTCCTAATCCAGATGGTACAAAAAGCCACGCGTTAGGGCAGTGTTCTCGACTTGCTTGCTTCTAACACCTCGCATAGGATAACTAAGGTATCCACAGAGGAGGGACTTAGCTACCATCAAGCTGTGTATGCGGAGTGCGAATTAAAGCTCAAAAGACATACTAAGCCCCTTCGGAATGTATACACGTTCGCCAAGGCCGACTTCAAAAGTTTCAGCTTACAACTCTGAAGTATCTTTGTCAATTATCGTGAAAAGACAGAACGATTTGGTATGGAGCCAATATGGTTATTATTCAAGGATATGCTATGATATGGTATGATATGGTTATTATTTAAGTTTCAGACTTGATTAAATATCTCGTAGTCACGATCCATCGTGATCTCTCGTGGGACACACACATATGCCGATTAATAGGTTCCGCTAACAAAAAGCTGGTCTTTATAGGGAGAATAGTTCGAAATAGCTCGGAAAAAGTGAAAGAACTATGTTATTTATCCTTGGTTCGACCGTAGGTCGAATATGCTTAGTGGAAGTTGTCTCTGGTGTTCCGCAGGATAGTGTAATTGGTCCGCTATTATTTCAAATTTATATAAACGATATCAGCTCAGTAGTTTGAAGTAAAATTAGGCTTTTCGCGGACGACACCGTCATCTATAGAGAAATTAGCAATCCGGAAGACCACCAGTATCTCCAAAATGACCTAGAAGCTATTTCTGCATGGTGTAAGGAATGGCAGTTAGAGATCAACCTAAAGAAAAGCTGCATCATCAACTTCTGGAGAACCAAGAGTATCTCGTTGGATAATAATTATTCTTTGGACGGAGTAGAGATTCCAGTTTCAGACTCGATTAAATATCTCGGAGTCACGATCCATCTCGATCTCTCGTAGGACACCCACATACGCCGATTGATATGTGCCGCTAACAAAAAGCTGGCCTTTATAGGGAGAATAGTTCTAAATAGCTCCGAAAAAGTTAAAGAATTATGTTACTTATCCTTGGTTCGATTGCAGGTCGAATATGCTTCAGCTGTGTGGGAGCCCTACGAAAAGGGACTCATTAAGGAGATAGAAATGGTTCAGCGCAGGGCAGCTAGATTTGTAAAGAGGAATTACGATAGTAAACAAAGCGTAACATCATTAATAGAAAATCTGAAATGGACATCGTTAGAGGAGCGTAGGCTGCAGTCTAGATTTAAACTACTGGTAAAATTTATGTCGGAGGGACTAGCGAATGAGGTAGTAGGACTTATCAGAAACCCGACGTATCTCGGAAGGCAGGACAGTGAGGATAAGATTCGCGAGATCGACTGTAGAACGGAGCGATATAGAGGATTGTTTTTCCCTAGGACGATAAGAGAACATAATAGGAAAAGATAACGTAGGAAATCCATGGACCATGGTGCACTGCACCTCCTGCCATCCACCAAAAAGATGAATTGCAGGGTATAATGTAGATGTAATGTAGACAGGAAGAAACCACATACAGAGCAAGTGAAGGATTGCTACAGGGCTTCTCTCTCTCTCTCCTTTTGTAACAAAACGCTTCTAGGTCTTCGACAGTGACCAGACGAAGAGAGCATAAATTACCGCGCAATGACACAATGAATTGACTTTAGGGGACTGTTTCTTGAAGAATCCGCCCTTGCCTACCACTATGATTTAGAGTCGCATTTTGGAATTTCAAATAGCGCAAAGATCACTCCTCTTCAGTTCTACTAAATATTCCGTCGAAGGAACGTAAATCGTGTTCGCGTTTACTCGTGGCGTATGTATGAGTTCTGCAGACAAAAGAGCATCATGGTTTATTATGGTTTTTGGGGCATTTTGTGAATTTAGCGTGAAATATTGCAGGTTAGGGTATTCATTTGTAATAATCAAATAATATTTTACTGAATGTACTCGTATGCCATTTAAGTTAACTTTGAATACATCTCTGTTAAATAGTGTACATGTCACTCTTGGAAACTTACGGACATACTCTAGGGAATTAATGCAGCATTTTAGTTTATTATGTTAATGTGGCTATTTCTTATTTATTATATATATTAAATACGGATATCTTAGTTACTTACTTATTTAAATAAAATTTTCATATTCAAAACTCATTAATATCCCATCATGAAAAAGCGAGTGCCTCCAGGGAGAGAGATATAGGACAAAGAAGCTCAAGAAAAATTGAAAAAATAAAACGGATCCTTAAAAAAATCATGAAAACCTTTCCAGTAAAATGTACAATCATATCGTGTAAAAGTGAACGTAAACCGTCAGTTTATTCAGTTTTGAAGATTAACGTGTCAACAACTAGTGATAGAGAGCAACAACCAATTGCTTAACACGTGAATTTCATTGTGACATCACAGGCAAGTATGTCTTCATTTTCATCCGATGCTGTAAATAACGTTTCTATAAATATTAGTTACACGCAACTTGCTTAAAGCTATAAGAGTATAAATTTTACGTCAGACCCCAGCACCTGGCCTAAATTTATTACATTTTCTCTTGGGGATCTTTTAGTGGAGATGGGTTCAAACTACATTGACGAAAAGGAGGGTTTATCCACCCAATTCAGAGAATAGTTGTTTTTCTGACTAACATTTTTATTAGATTTTGAAAAATGGGTGGCGAGAGAAAAGAACGTGGTTTGTTTATTCTAAAGAAAAATATTTTTTGTTTCTACTGCAAATTGTTTCCATCTTCAGAATCGAAGTCGGCAATGGCGTCTGAAGGGTTTTTACACTGGAAACATATAAGACACAAGTGAGAATGATAATTCCTCATCACATACGAAAAGTTTCCAAGAGTGGCAGGAATATGTTCAGAGAAAAGGGGAGAAATTTATATAAACCAAGATTTATACCAAAAAGGAAAACAGCGTTGGCATAAGGATTTAAAAATTTATTGATATAATACTTTATCTAGCTCGCCATAACTTTCCATTCGCGGTTGCAGTAGTTCGTTATACACTCCAAATAATGGGAATGATATAATACGAAGGATTTAATCAAACCTTACAAGTAGCCGAGCAACTCGCAAGTGATATGTCAATCGGTAGAGAGTTTTTTATAAAGAGGAAAAGGAGACATTCTGATTGCAGAAGAGAGGACGATACATTGGAAAACGCGAAGGAGTGATTTGGAATTTACGAGTCATAGATAATGGCATTAAACTCTTCATCGTGGTATAGTTGCCAACACTGTTCTGAAGAATCTTGCTCGTCATCTGTGAAACCTCAGCGAAGAGCTGGTTGCCCTTGCTTTCTTTGATAAAAAAGTATCAATTGATACAAAAGCCAAATTGATTCATGCTCTCTAAAATGATGGTAATGAGGATCACTCAAAGAGAGTGACTATCGATATGGATAGCATCTTGGAGAAAAATTTGGACTATTTTGTGTCAGCCAACACTTTGAGGTTTTTCGACATGCTTGGTCTTGACTCGAAATTCACAGAATTGGATCCCGAACTCTGGGCTTCTGATGAGAACTACATTGCCACAGAAAAGTGCATCAGATCCATCAATTGCATTAACGATACGGCAGAACGCTGAGTTGCCCTGATCGAGAAATACAATCGATTACACACCCAGGGTGAAGAGCAAAAGCAATTTCTTCTGCAGGTTGTCAGCGATCATTCATTCAAAATAAAACGTTTGTTTTTTCGCCATTATAATGACCACCCTAATATATATAGGATATATAGGATTTTGTGCAAAACCGACTAAAATAAACGAAAATTTAGAAAAAGTGCAACAATGCGGCCGCTAAAAAATCGTAATTGTTTAAATAAATTTTCAAGGTTTATGTAATTCCGCATGAGTTACAGAGCTGAAATTTGTTTTAAAGGTAGGGTTTGTAACACAACGAAATAGGGATTGTATAAATTTCGATATTTTAATTTGTTTGGCAGTTAAAAATTCTTAAAATTTAAACAAATAGATAGATGCTTAGACGCTACGCCGCAAGTTAGGGAGCTGAAATTTTTAAATTATTTAGAAGTTTATCTATAAACATTTCAATTTTACATAAAATTGTTATTTTGGCCGTTATAAATTATTTAATTTTAAACAAGTATTATTATTATTTCACTTTTAATTGTACTATAAATTTACAATTTTGCAGAGATGTGTGGGATTATTAACTCAATGTGGGAAAAGTGTAATACTTCGAAAATTGCAAAAATTAGTGATTGTTTTACTCCATTATTTTTCCATACTGAAAAACAAAATCCCGTCCAGAGGAGAAATCTTTAGAATTAAGGAAATATTCTTTCCTTCCTTCCTCTCTCTGAAAATTAATGTTTTTTTCAAGGTGCGATTAAATGCTTGCAGTATGCAAGCACCTTCTACTAGTATGTTATATCCTCCTCCTCTGTAAGAAACGTCTATATATTATGATATATATATATATATATACACATTCTTACACACACACATATATATATTTATATATATATATATATATATATATATATATATATATATATATATATATATATATATATATGTAAGAATGTTTTCACTTGAAAGCTTACCTCTACTAACAAGAAAAGGTTAGTGCAGAAAAAAGTTCTTTGTGCGAATACAAAATGATATTTCTTGTTTTAGTATTTTCACTCCCTTCCTTACAAATTTTGCCAAACGTGATTAATTTTGCAACTAACCTATATTCAAAAACATATTAATAGTTAATTTATCCCATTTACTAACTGAATCTTGATGATTAAACCGAATTAGCACCTTGCATATAGGTCACGAGAATATAATTATTGTTTTATTACACTGAAACTTATTGTTAGTATATTTTTAATCTCAAATATCGTATGCTGGTAGGGATTTCCAAATCTATATATTTTTGATTTTGTATAATTCTTATCGCGTCATTGACATATGTATTATATCGCTGATGTAGATTGAGAATAATGATTTAATTTTTTAAACTGTAAAATGAAACCTAGAAAACAAAAAATTTATGAAATCCGAATTATATGAAGTTGATTTTGCCAGGAAACATTAACGATATAATTATCACAATATTAATTTAGACGTTAAAATAGAACTGTCTAATACTTTGTATTATTTGATATATTTCATCACTGCACCAAATATTCTCTTTATTTATCATAAAATATATAGAGAGAACAATTAGACTTAATTCAGCTCTCGATCAACAGTCTTGCCTTAAATCCTGATTAAAATTTTTTTTTCCAATTGGCAAAATATTTCACAACAAATAGAAAATAAATATTTATCCCTCTTAAACTTTGAGTAAGGATTGCTAATTTATGTGCACCTTATTTAAACCATTGCATATAAATTGACATTTACTATCCTGCAGCAAAGGTTGAAGGAGCCAAAAGCAAGAGAGCGGAACGATCTTTCCTTGATACCTTTTAGGGAAAGACTGCCCAAGTGTGGGTTCGTTGCATACAAAGAGGTGAAAGTGTATACAACAACGTCCATCTATAGGAAAAACCCTAGCAAGGAATCGAAGAGCATTTGTTCCAGGAATACACTCCACGAGGTAGATGCGTGGAATGGTGGTAAGCGGGCTGTCTTCAAACGACCACCGAAATTTCTATCTTACTAGCCTTGTTTAGCAAGGTCGACGCATTCTCAGCAGGGCATATCCATGACCTTAACTGTATAGAAAGGCTTGTGGAATATAATCTCAAATTGGCTCAGAAAAACGCGGTCTCAAATCTACCGTAGGACCTTGCGATCAACTGATTGTTCAGATTAGGAGCGCGAGTTTTTCAAAAAGACGCATATCTGAATGTAATATTCTTAAGATTCTTTTAATCCCACTGTTAATGCAAGCCCAAAAAAGGAACGTAATAGTAGGTAGAAAATAATATTGTGAAAAACGGACTTAAATATTATAATTCAGAGTAGGTTATTTGGCGCACGATATACTTTTTCATCTTGTTGGAAAATCGACGCTTATCGACAACTATCCATTTTAGTCGATTTTGAAATTTAAAAAAATCTACGTTTATTGACGTATTTCGATTTAAATCGAATCCTACCAAGCCTAATTATAATATTTATTACAAACTAAACTATAATTCTAAATATGTTGCCTCAAATACTGATAATAGACTCTTAAACGATCATCTCAATTAACCACTCATCTAGGTATTTAATTTATCGAAACTGGAGGTGGGCATTTAAATTGCAATTGAGGTGAATCAAATCGCAAATCGTTTAAAAAATACGTTGATTATTCAGTATTTGAGTTGTTTATTCTTAAAATTTGTGCCTTAAACTATTTTTACCGCAAGATATGAATTAAAATGTTAATATATATTTATTATTACAATAAAAATTCAATTTATTAATAATATTTAATGAACACAAATTCATAAAATATGGTATAAAGACATTAAAAATTTACACAATTACTAAGTGATTAAAAAAATGAAAAAATAATATTATTATAAATAACATAAATATTGTTAATTTTAAAATTATGGTATCGGAAATGCAACCCGCAAAGCAAAGTCAGAGTCAAACTACGAGAAGCGTATCTTTTCCAAATAAAGAAGTGAAGCCCATTTACTGCCGAGGTGGTAAATTAAAAGGATGCAGCTAGTTGCCGGAGAAGCCGCGTGACGGAATATTGCGGCATACCCATAGCAAACAGCCGAGATAACAGCAGTTTTTCTCAGAATGCATCTACGAAAGACACATTCCTTTTTCAAAGAGCACACCTTTGAACGGCCATTTATCATCTGATCAGTCGATGGTCCTTTAACACCTGCTTCACTCTATATAAACATTATATTAAAATGTTTTCGAATTTGATGGTACAAATGGAACGCAACTTTTATAATTGTCTAGTTATCTATTTATATAACGCTCTCAGAATACGCTGCACAGATCACATTCCATTTACTATCCAGATAAATGACATGACATATTGTTTGTCATCGTACATCGATTTAGTCTGATCTATCTAAAGACAAAATATTTTTCATTCGTTCATCACGCAAAGAAACAAGAATGGAAAGGTGCACTCCATGTCGGAGTAAACAAAGTTTCCAAATGCTTTCTTTGAGATTTCACTATCCTGAAAGTTCTAAATTGTTGTGAAGTTTCTTTTAGGAATTATAAATATTTACGTAAATATGTTCGACAAATTTCTTTCGTGCGCAAACACAGCGTTGAGTAAAAAAAATTATTATCTACGACGAAGAAATAAACGTAAAAAAGATGTATTTACTTTTCGTGCAAAAAAAGAATTTAAATGAAAAAAATTAATTAATTTACTATGAAGGCATGCACGGGGTTATAATTATAATAAAATCACTTATAGCGATGCCTTTACTTAAAATTATACCTGATTCTATTACTTTATGAATGAACGTGAACCTAAAAATTACATCATAGCCAACTTCTATCCCCACCATTATTTTCTTGGGATGAACAAAAGAAGATCGAAGATCGCAAGCGAATATGTGTGGGAAAATAGGGGTAAACGCTTGCAATAATAACGTAAATACGTTAATTTCCTTTTCTTTAATTCATCGTAAATCTTACGTTTTACGAGAAAAATTATGTTACAAAAAATGTGATTAATTATTTCATTCAAATTTGTTTTCAATATTTTTCGATCAGATGAATATTTATCGAGATGCTTGCGATGTATGTTGTAAAATAATTGTAGTTGTAATTGAACTTACGTCAAGTGGTCGTTATTATCGTCCGAATATAAGCAAAATTGAAATCGGTCGACAAGTTTAGTATAAGTCCCCAAAATGAAATTACATCAAAATAAGTCTAGCGGTTCCCGAGTTAAAACTGAGATAGTACAGTGTAAACTACACATAGGCCTTCATATAAAGTGGTCGTTATTATCATCTGACTTTAAATAAAATTGAGGTCGGTCGACAAATTTTTGTAAAACTCCCCAATAAAAGTTTTGTCAAATGGATAGATATATAGATTGATATTCGCCTTTATTTGGGCGAGATTGAGACTAAACAGTCTTTCCTTCCATTTAATCCATTTAATGTCCAGCGGTTTGAAACATTAACGTAAAGAGACGACCTCTCCATTGTGCGTTCACTTCGTGCGAAGACCGGGTAAAAATGGAAGAAAGCGAATTTCGGTAGAATAATTATAATATTCTAACAAATTTCTGAAATGGGACTCCCTCTTCTTCCCTGCATTCTCCTCCCTCTCCTTCCTTTCCTCCCCCCCGTTCCCCTTCCTTCGTTTTCCCATTCTTCCTTTCTTCTCCTTCCCTCCTTTCCCCTTTCTTCGTTCCCCTATCCTTCCTTTCCTCCCCCCTCCTTTCTCCCTCGTTCTGTCCATCCTTCTCTTTCTTCCCCCACTCCTTTCCCCTTCATTTCCCCTTCCTTCGTTATCCCCTACTTCCTTTCCTCTCCCCACCTCCTTACCCCTTCGTCCTCCCCTTCCTTTTTTCCTTTCCGCCCTCCTTTCCCTTTCGTTTTCCCACTCCTTCCTTTCCTCTTCCCCCTTCTTTATCTTTCGTTCGTTTTCACCCTCCTTCCTTTGCTCTCCATCTCCTCCTTTTCACTTCGTCCTCCACCTCCTTCCTTTGCCCCCCCTCCTCCTTTCCCCTTCGTTCTCCCCATCCTTCTTTTCCTCTCTCCCCCTTTCCCCTTCCTTCGTTCTTCCTCTTCTCCCTTTCTCTCCCTCCTCCTTTCACCTTTCTTCGTTCTCCCTCTCCTCCCTTCCTCTCCCTCCTTCTTTTCCCTTCATTCGTTTTCCCACTCTTTACCCCTTCCTTACCCCTTCCTTACCCCTTCCATCGTTCTCCCATTCCTTCCTTTCCTCTCCCCCTCCTTTCCCCTTCGTTCTCCCCATTTTTTCTTTCCTATCCTCCCCTCTTTACCCCTTCCTTCGTTCTCCTCATCCTTCCTTTCCTCTCCTCCCCTTTTCCCCCCTTCATTCTCCCCCTACTTCCTTCCCTCACCCCCCTCCTTTCCCTCATGTTCTCCCCATCCTTTCTTTCCACTCCCTCCCTCCTTTCTTCTTCCTTCGTTCTCCCCATCCTTGTTTTCCTTTCCCTATCCTTTTTATCCCCCTCTTCCTCTCCTTTTCCTTCGTTCTCCCGCTCCTTTCCCCTCCCTTCGTTCTCTCCCTCTTTATCCCTTTCTTCGTTCGCCCACTCCTTCCTTTCCTCTCCTTTCCCCTTCGTTCTCCCAATCCTTTCTTTCCTATCCTCCCCTCTTTACCCCTTTCTTCGTTCTCCTCATCCTTCCTTTCCTCTTCCCCCCTCCTTTCTCCTTCGTTTTCACCCTCCCTTCTTCCATCCTTCCCTCTTCATACCGATCGTGTATAATACGTTCACAAACTGTTGACAATAAACGAAGAAGAGAAATGGATCGAGAGAAATCAACCGAAACCTTATTTCCAGATTCATAATTATACAATGAAAGGAACCTCTATTTGCACAATTTTTTAAATCCTTTAGTCTTACATTGCACTCCCTCCATTTAACATCAATCTAAACGGCAATATGAACTTCCCCTGATGATCTCAGACCGATAGACGGTAAAATCATTAATTACTCAGAACGCTTAAGAGACAGAGTAATGTTTCCTTTTGGAAATTTTTGTCATCCCTCAGGATTGAGAAGGTGGGATATACAAGTTACCGATTTACATAAACATTTTGATGCAATTAATTTTTTAACATTTAAAATAAAACACCTCTTCACGTGACTAGATGAATTTGATATCTTTATCGTTGAAATCTTTCAAAAGAGAAGCAGCGGTTATTCCTTCATGAAGATGAACGGATGCAAGAAAAAAAATCACCAAATGTCACATAGAATAGTAATTAAGTTAATATTTCAAAAGCTGTATCTGGAATATTGGTAACGAAACATTCCCGTACATACTTATTGCTTGAGTATTTTATTTTTATTCTTGAGACAGAAAAGGAAACATAGATCCCGATTTAGCGCTACCGTTTGTCCATTACTGACATTGGCGCTAAAGCGGGGTTGGCGTTACATCGAGGTATATGCTTGCTCTATGTAATCAAGAGACGGAAGTTAATTAATAAGCGGTATGCAGGATTGGAACGTATAGGGGTTGCTGAATCGAGGTCTTATTGTAATTAAAAATTAAATAATGAAATAACATATTTCACACCATAAAATATAAAAATGATTTTCATTTCCTGGACTAGATTTAAACTTTTGTAGAAGTTTATGCCTTTTTAAAACTTTAAGAATGATAAACACCAAATACCTTTTGCACAATTTCAAATCAAGTATAGTATTTTTGCTTTTTAGTGCAAAACATGTTATTTTAAATTTAATATTTAATTATTTTTCATAACGAAAGAATAATATTTAGGGAGGCATAGGTGCTCCATTTAATAATAGGAACCATTACCTTAGAAAATACTTGACAATTCCTGCTCTCGACCGTACATTAAATTATTCACGTTCGAAAGTAAATTGGTAAAATTGTATTTGCATCTATGATAATTCCAAATGGAAATACTAACGAAAAATCATCCCCAGAGAATAGAATTCGCAACACTGGATTTATTCAACTCATCACGTTCTCTTATCATCCATCCCCATCTCCTGCACATTTTTGTTAGGGAAGTTAATGGACCACCAACATTCGTCCAGAGTGACTGACATGGTTCCAAAAACAGAGAGAGAGGAGAAGAGTGAGAGTGGGATAGAGAAAGAGAGAGAGAGAAAGTGGGAGAGAGGGGGAAGAAGGAAGATAGACAGAAAGAGAAACAGAAGGAAGAGAGTGCTACACATGTATCCCGCTTTTGCTTTCTCAATTTTCCTCCAACATTTACTTTCTATTTCCCTTATGCCACCCGACCTTTTCTCTACCTCACCTATGAACCTCGCTTATCTATGCAATCTCAAAGTGCGCGGAAGCTGCCTTACACCCTACCCTACTCTCTCTCACTGATCGACAAGATCCCAAGTGACTTTCTCTCTCCTCTTGCCCTTCCTGCCCCTCTTGACCTCCTGCCTCTATTGCCACTCTATCTCCTTCTGCTCCTCTTGCCCCTCTTGCTTCTATTTCCCCTTCTGCCCCTCTTGCCTCTCCTGCCCATATTGCTCCGCCTAATACCCTTTTGCCCCTCCTGTCACTCATGTCCCTCTTTCCCCTTCTACTCCTATTGCCCCTCCTGCCCTAATTTCCCCTCCTGCCCTGCCCCTCTTTCCCCTTCAACCCCTTTTGCACCTCCTGCCCCTCTTGCCTCTCTGTCCCTTCTTTCCCCTTCTGCCACTATTTCCTCTCCTAGGACCCTCTTGCCCATTCTGCACCTCTTTCTTCTTCTGCCCCTGTTACCTCTCTTTCCCCTTCTGCCCCTCTTGCCCCTTCTGCCCCTCTTGCCCCTTCTGCCTCCATTACCCCTCCTACCCCTTCTGCTCCTCTTGCCCCTCTTTCCCCTTCTTCCCCTCTTGCTCCTCCTTCCCCTCTTGCGTCTGACCCCTCTTGCCACTGACCCCACTTTCCGATTCTGCCCCTATTGCCTCTCCGAGCACCCTCTTGCCCCTCCTGCCTCTTTTTGCTCCTCTTGCACCTTCTCCCCCTATGACCCCTCCTGCCCCTCTTGACTCTCTTGCACTTTCTGCCCCTATTGCCCCTCCTAGCACCCTCTTGCCCATCCTACCTCTCTTGCCCCTCCTACCTCTCTTGACCTTATTGCACCTTCTGCCCCTATTGCCCCTCCTAGCACCCTCTTGCCCCTTCTGCCCCTATTGCCCCTCCAGCCCCTCTTGCCTCTCTTGCACTTTCTGCCCCTATTGAACCTCCTAGCACCCTCTTGCCCCTCCTACCTCTCTTGCCCTTCTTGCACCTTCTGCCCCTATTGCCCCTCCTAGCACCCTCTTGCCCCTCCTACCTCTCTTGCCCCTCCTACCTCTCTTGACCTTATTGCACCTTCTGCCCCTATTGCCCCTCCTACCTCTCTTGACCTTATTGCACCTTCTGCCCCTATTGCCCCTCCTAGCACCCTCTTGCCCCTCCTACCTCTCTTGACCTTATTGCACCTTCTGCCCCTATTGCCCCTCCTACCTCTCTTGACCTTATTGCACCTTCTGCCCCTATTGTCCCTCCTAGCACCCTCTTGCCCCTTCTGCCCCTATGACCCCTCCTGCCCCTCTTGCCTCTCTTGCACTTTCTGCCCCTATTGACCCTCCTAGCACCCTCTTGCCCCTCCTACCTCTCTTGCCCCTCCTACCTCTCTTGACCTTATTGCACCTTCTGCCCCTATTGCCCCTCCTACCTCTCTTGACCTTATTGCACCTTCTGCCCCTATTGTCCCTCCTAGCACCCTCTTGCCCCTTCTGCCCCTATGACCCCTCCTGCCCCTCTTGCCTCTCTTGCACTTTCAGCCCCTATTGCCCCTCCTAGTACCCTCTTGCCGATCCTGCTCCTCCATCCTCTTCTGCCACTATAGCCCCTTTTAACACCCTCTTGCCCCTCCTGCCCCTCTTGACAGAGGATGCGATAAACTCTTAACTCCACTTCATATAACGAAAATTTACAACAAATCCTTTACTGCCACTACTTGCAAACACTTGAATGTCCTTCCAACGTTAATAAAAAACTTTATCTCTATGCACTTTTAAACGCTTGTATTACAAGTATCTCCTCTCTCACTCCATGCATTGAACAACTCCCTATCTTCTCTTTCAGGTTGTCACAAATATGCGCCTATTAGGCATAAATTCATAATTTATTTTACGGTATCATAATTACTATGTAATGACCCAGGCATATCTTACCCTACAATCCCTATTTCCCTCTCACCACCTCCCTTATATGGATATTAATGTATGTATTTATAAATAATTTTTTCTCTCTTTCTCAAATTATTGTTGTTTTTTCCTCTTTCTCTGAACTATTTTGGAATTCTTCGCGGTTTTTTACACATCTCTTGTCTTCGTATAAGTTTTCCGTGGTGAGTTATTTTTTCTGTTAAAATATAACTGATACACAGTTTTTTGATTCACAAAACTAAAAATATTCTTTGATCAATATTATATTAAACAATATTTTGTGATCTATTAACCAATATATAATTAACTTGTAATTTGATTATATTTTACTGTAATTTAAATTCTTTTAACATGTAAATATTGTAACTACTTATATGACGAAAGGGTTAAATGTAAGAAGGGACTATATAGTCTAAATTTCGCCCTAAATAAAGTCGTTTGTCTGTGTGTCTGTCTGCCCTCCTCCCCTTCCTGTCCCTCCCGCCCCTCCTGCCCCTTCTGTCCCTATTTTCCTTCCTATCACCCTCTCCACATCATCTTAACTACGCCTAACGAAGCGAAATGAGACGCGGTAGCCATATAAGCAGCCAGTATGCGGTCTTAGGGTTCGGGAATTCACGTCACGTAATAAGTATGACGGGGAGACACTGCCGCGCCCTCCCTCCCCCTCCGCCCCCATCTATTCCGCTCCCTTCTCCCACTGAGCCTCGGGGAAAGATTTCCTGCATGTGGATAGTGGAGCGGGCGACTACATTCCATCTCTCCCTTGGCACTCTCTCTGCTTTGCGAATCAACGAACTTCGCTCTATTTCAAAAATAGACGGCGAAAAAGTTCATTTAGCAGGCGAGGCATAGTTGTAATGACTCTAAAAAACGGGTAAAAATTACATAATCCCTTAATTAAATTTCGATAGTTATATTTTGTAAGTGAAAATAGCCCTTGCATTCGCGCCGATTTGATCTTTTATGCGTTACGGTAATTAAGAACTCACATTTCAGTTAGAATGTGGAATGGAGGTCGACCTCTACAAACAGATAACGCGGCCACTGATAATGTTCTTTAGAACTAAATTCGAAAAAAAAATTTAAGATATGCTCGTATAGCTATGCATCAATTCCCTCTCATCAAATTTTATTTTTTCTCAAAAATACTAATTTGTTTTGTTTAATTTACTATATGCTTCATGCAAACCAACTTCCAATAGAATACCTATAATTCCAGTTGATGTTGATGATAGTTATGGCTCCGCATATTTAAAACAGCACTGCCGGTTACGACATAATGTGCTATCATCATGTGTTTCTTTATGTTATTCATGAAAGTATGAATGTACTGTTTGCTCGTTTAGGCATAAAGTTGTATAGCAAAAGCGATAGTGTTCGCAGTTTTCGTGGTGTGAATTAAAATAATTATGTTGCGTAAATTCACCGAATGTACGCCTAATATGACATATTGGTATCGAATTTGTTTACAAAACATACACATAAAATCAAAACATCATTGCAGGATTTAGTATATGAATAAAATTTTGCATTTAAGAAAACGGTATGACATTGAATTCGAAAAGTATATTTTCAGTAAGTGAATCATTGAACAAACTGCCTTTGTGTACGGCCTTAACGCAGTTCACCGCCGGTTGGCTTTTCTTTACATCGTCTAAAATATGTTTTTGTCTCGAAAATTGCACGAGACATCATCTTGTATCGCTTCCACTCCACCGCTGAAACATTTGCCAGGAAATACCAAACCTCCTCATGCGCGTCCCATCAAAAATCATCTTCAAGATAATCTCCGAATGGTCCCTTTTGCGCTTATTCAGACATCCTCGTCTCCTTGTTACTTCCTCATGAACTGCTGTGTTATCTCACCCTTGGGGGAGAATGTTTTTTCTCTCTCTCTCACTCACTTCTTTCTACAATTCCTTCCTCTCTCTCCCCCTTCGTATAATACGTATTTATGAAAGTCTTCATTACAGACATGTATGTGACACTAAAGGACGAGGCAGAGACATCTCACGGGACTGAATATTTTATTAAAGTTTATCTTAAGAGTAGTTTGATGTCGTTTAAGGATTTTTTTTCGATTGTTGATTGGTTAGGTCGATTTATTTTATGAATTTATTCGAAATTATTATCTGAACTAGGTTTTTTTTAAATTGTCTATTAAAATGGTTTATTATCTCAGTTGTTTCAACTTATAAACATGCAACAAAATCAAAGTGTAAATTACTTATCCAGCTATTATAAGCATATCTTCTATATTACTACGGCAACTTGAAGGGCAGTTATTGGGACTTTTTGCTTGTCAGCCAAATACAAATCAGATATAAACGCGGAGCCAGTTTACTTACTACTTGTTTGTTGGACTCCACTAATTAAATCTTTGAGATTGGTGTTATTTTATTAATATCGATTTTCTTCATAACTGGACAAGTAAATATTTAAAGCAAAATTAAAGCACCTATGTGGCAAGTCGGAGACCCGGGTTCGATTCCTGGTCAAGTACAGGATATTTTCTCCTTCTCAGATGTCAACTTTCAAATACATATATTTATTATATTAATAGATAGAAATGTAATTATTATATTTTTCTTCGTGAATCTTACATTATTCATTAAACAAACAATATTAAATCTATCCACAGAGTAGTTAACGATGAATATCAATAAAAAATAATAAAATCAGTTAATGTACAATTGCATCATTTATAAAAGATATTTTTGAGATATAATAATGAAGCATCAAAGATTTGTTTATTTTACAAATTAAATTCATTATATAACTCTAGCTACCGAAAATATTTTAGTATAGCCTTTATATAGCCATCCTTCTATTTTAATAACATTTATATAAGAAAAGCAATTTCATTTAACTTTGCCAAATAAAATAAACCTGAAGGTGAGAAAATTCATTTTTCCTGGACTAACGAAATATTTTTCATATATGTTTTGGCAAACCAGCCCTTTCCTTTTGAAATTAAACAGTGGTCAGAGTAGACCCACGGTAATTCCAATAAATCCATCGCCTAACTTAGAGAAGTCGCGAACAATCTGCCGAAAAATCCTTCTCAGGTGTTGGAAAATTTATTGGCTGCAAGATTTTATTCATACGAACCGAAATCTCTCTTTCGATCTGCCGCTAAACTCCCCTATTTGAGCCCTCGTATGAAAAGGATCTCGAGCGCGGAAAACGAGTAAAAAGAGATTCTTTACTGCGAGGGATTGCAGATTCTTCCTATGAGACTCCCGACAACATAGTGGCCCGATATTTCCTTCCGTGTTAGCCCCTGAATGGCCTGTCGAGGGAGAACCTCGAAGATTATTTCTTTTGTGCGGCGACAATCCCGTCTTCCCTCCCTCTGATATCATACAAAAACATCCATTCAGGCGCACACACATGACGTCGCGCGCATTCGTATTTTGTGTGTATGTATATGTGTGTGTTTCTGTATATATACATACGCTCATGTATGTATATACATACGTACGTTCACATACATTCCTCACATGCGTATTTAAATTAATCTCTAGAGGATGTACTGGGTTATCCAACGCACCACCAAAGGCACACACTTGAAGGCATAAAGGGTTGAGTGACTCCTGCTGAGGTTCCCAGAACTAGTTTTCGGATTTCACATGGGATATATACGGAAGGATAAAATCCAGGGATTTCTTTTGAAGGCAATCCTACAATTTTTCAGATTCAATAACACTTCCGAAGGAAAGGGAAGTCTCTAGCGGTGCAATGTGTCAATACATATTTTACTCCATATTGTAAGTATAAGCAGGCAAAGGAAAGAGTCAGAATAACATTATTAATTGGGACATTTGACATTTTTATTTCTATTATCTGTATTTATGGAATCGTGTAAATCATATACTTTTACATATAACGATGCGAAAAAGGCGATAATACAATAAAATAAAAGCAACGAGTGGTTGAAAGGAATAGAAAGGAGCCAGTGAACATTTACACCGAGTTGTAGACGTCCACAGCGATAGAGGAAGACTTGTAGTTTTAAGCTTTTGGGCTAGCGCCCCTCGTCTGTGAGAAAATAACAGAAACAAAAACTATGTGTTACACTGGGCGTAGGGGAAATGAGAAAGGATGGGGTTCGGAAAAAGAGGGGTAATTGGAGTGGGAGTGTTAACGAAGATTTAAACCTGGGAAGGAGAGAGAACGGAGGATGTCAATGTGGGCTAGTTTCCAGTTATGGAATTGTGGCAAGGGGAATCTAACTGGAGGAGCATGGATGGTTTTTACTTTGAAGCAGCTATTGAATGGAAGAGAATGTTATAATGCATGGTCGGCCACCGGAATGGGGCACCTAAGAGCAACGCTATTCCTATGGTCGTTCATGCGGGTATTAATGGGGGTGGTTGTGAGGCCTACGTAGAGCGCAGGGCACTGAGTACATGTGAGAAGATATATTACATTTTTGGAGGTACAAGTGCCGCGGGATGAGATTGGATAAGAGATTTGGGTAACAGGGCTGGTAAATGAGGAAGAAGTATCTAAGATGGTGCATGTGAAGCATGGTGGACGTCTACAACTCTGTGTAAATGTTCACTAGCTCCTTCCAATCCCTTTCAAACTGTCGTTGCTTTTATTTATTATATTACAGCTTTTTTCCGCATCATGTGTGCGTGTATATATATATATATATCTCTCTTAGGTAGTCTGTCTGTAGACTGATCCGTGATTATTCACGGTTAAACCTGGTTCACCATATACTACTATTTTCCGCTGTTCTCTTCATATCTTGATAACTCTCTTTCCCTTTCAAATATCGTCTATCAACTGAAACCTTTTCCTGACTTTTCTTTTTTCCATCT
The DNA here is from genome assembly GCA_028673005.1 of Tanypteryx hageni. NCBI lineage: Eukaryota > Metazoa > Arthropoda > Insecta > Odonata > Petaluridae > Tanypteryx > Tanypteryx hageni. The sequence continues at coordinate 5,470,565 of CM054113.1, read as the reverse complement.
AGCACGTCTTTATATATATATATATATATATATATATATATATATATATATATATATATACACACATATACATATTAATTTTTCAGATAGAAATTTTTTCATTATTAAAAAGTATTTTTTTATATGCAAAAGCTTACAACTCTGCACCAAGTATCGTTCTTTCCAATATTTGATTAAAACAATACCATAAATTTGCACTTTTAAGAACATCATAATACTTCCATTGTGGTGCACTAATGCCACCCACCTTTCTGCCAAATTTTAACGTTGTAGCTCACATATAAGTGAAATAATATTTATCTAATTGTTTCAATTTTAAACATATATAGCTGCCAAAATAACAATTTCAAGGAAATATTCAAATATTTATTTGAACATTTGCACTAAGCTCTAAATAATTTGAAAATTTCTGCTCCCTAGTTCACCCTGTAGTACCTACACATTTATCTATTTGACTAAATTTTCAGCATTTTTAACAACCAAACAAATTAAAATATCAAAATTTCGGTCTTGCAGTCTACTGGTGCTTTTACACTTTAGCATGCGGTCTACCATCTTTTTAATAGTTTGCGGTCTACCATCAATTTACAATATATACTGCTGTCAGTTGGGTTGGTGAAATTGTTTTTCATTCCTCCTCACGTTCAAAATTTTATTCGACCCTACCGGGTTGGGTAAGTTGGTGAAACTGTTTTTCATTCCTCATCACGTTATCTGGAGTATACCGAAAATTTTACTCGACCCCACCGGGTTGGGTTGGTAAAACTGTTTTTCATTCCTCCTCGCGTTCAAAATTTTACTCGACCCCACCAGGTTGGGTAAGTTGGTGAAACTGTTTTTCATTCCTCATCACTTTACCTGGAGTATACCGAAAATTTTACTCGACCCCACCGGGTTGGGTTGAAGAAACTGTTTTTCATTCCTCCTCTCGTTCAAAATTTTACTCGACCCCACCGGGTTGGTTAAATTGGTGAAACCTTTTCATTCCTTTTCACCTTATGTGGAGTATATTGAAAATTTCACTCGACCCCACCGGGTAGGGCTGGGTTGGTGAAACTGTTTTTCATTCTTCCTCACGTTCAAAATTTTACTCGACCCCACCTGGTTCGGTAAGTTAGTGAAACTTTTTCATTCCTCCTCACGTTCACTGTGTTAGATCATGCAAGTGGCGGTAGACCCCAAGCTATAGAAGCACCAAAATTTCTATAATCCCTATTTCAATAGTTTAAAAATTCTACCTTTAAAAAAAATTTCAACTTTGTAGCATATTTGGAAATAGACAAACCGTGAAATTTTGTCTAAATAATTGCGATTTTTTTAGCGGCCGCATTGTTGGCCTTTTCAAGATTTTCGTATTTTTTAGACAGTTTTGCAAAAAATCTTACCTTCATTTAAAATTTCGAGTTTCCAGTTCTTCTGAAAGTGGCTTAAACCAGAGCTTCTCAGCCGGTGGGCCACGGCACACTGTCGTGCCGCGAGAAAGCCCTTGGTGTGCCGCCGCAAAATCCGAGAGTATGTAATTCTCACTCAAGCATGTCCAAGCATAGAAGTTTCCTAACATTTTATTTCGCATATCATGTTGGTAGTGAAATTACCATAAGAAACGTATTCTCAGTGAAACCAGTTATTTACGAATATGTACATTACATATATCGTATTCGCCGAGAATCTTTATAGTCTTGGTTTTTCTTATCGGAAAACTGATACCTTCCCTTTTCGTACGAAGTAACATTTTCTCACGTTGCTTTGTGTGCAAATGAAACTAATACTTAGTTGAATGGTACACAAAACACTAGACATAATAGTCATTTCATTTACTCTCCGCCTCCTCAATTTGATATAAGAATCTCAGCCGATGACGTCAATCATTTTCTTTGTATCCCGCTGTCTCGCCTTCGCAACTTATCATTAAGGGGAAATCGCACGGTGAAGTGGTTGGTTCCTCGATTTTGTGATATTTTCGAAGGAAACGTTTGGTAAGTAGTTATTTCTTGGCATACTACTGCTACAACTTTCTTTATAGCATTTTCCGCATTCTCGATTTATGAATTTACGTAGTTTATTTTATTATTTTCCTTCTTTTGATAAAAGTCTTATGAGATGGCATTCAGAAATTTATTTGCCCAGGGGTGTCGCTGCTACTTCTCACATTTTCCAGAACGAGTGTGGCCACTGCCTATTTACAAAGCATTTAGCCTGCAGTGAACACGTTGTGGTAAGCGTATCTTTTGCAGTTTTTGGTTTGAGCTATTATATAATTTAGTGAAGATATTTTTTCTGTTTAAAATTCTGAGAAAAAGTAATGCATCCGCAGTATGCATTTTGTTTCACTTATTGGGGTAGCGTGAAATGTCAGGCCTCCCCGCTACGTTCTTTCATAACTTTAAAGTTTGCAAACGGAAGAGCGGAAAGTCAGATTTTTTCTGGTAAAAATGTTTTTCCATACGAGATTCGAGTGAAACAACCTATGCGTATTAGTAATTTTCAGATTTCCATTACCTGATTAACTTGAAATTATTACAGAGTTATATAAATTTGGATTGGCAATGGAAAGCTCGTATGCTTTTCAGCAATTGGCGGTATAACTCTCTCAAAGGGCCCTTAAGGTCTTCGACTCCCTCTCCCTGCGAGCGAAGCCCTACTTTACGCCAATTTACCGCGTAAATGTTCCCGCGTTTCAATCTATGCGGAATACATACCAGAGATTACCGATATATCTAATATTGCAATTTAAAGAAGCAACAATAAAAAAATAAATGACATTTTATTCATATAAATTTTGATTGCTTTATAATTTTTAGGAGCCCTTCACTATGAAAAAAGTTCTATTTAAAAGCAATTCTACAGAAACTGTGGCGACAGATGAAACTAAAAAGCAAAATACTAAATTAAAAGAACCAAAGAAAAAGAAAGCCAAAATTCTAAACAGGCAATACAAAGAAGATTACTTGGCATATGGTTTTCATTGGTTCGGCGAAAGAACGTGTCCAAAACCACTGCGTCTCATGCGCAAGGAAATTTTAGAGAACGAAGCAATGGTGCCTAGTAAATTACTGCGTCATTTTTGCTCTAACAATCCTCCTTACTTAGAAAAAAACATCAGTTTCTTTGGGCGTGTGCAAGATGAGCTAGGAAGCTAAAATTTTCAAATTATTTACAGAACAGTGCATTTGCACAAATAAACATTTCAATATCTCCATATATATAACCGTTAAAAATGTTTAAATTTTAAACAATTAGAAAAATATTATTTTACTTCTAGAAGTGCTACAACTTCAAAATTTGGCTGAAATGTGTAGCATTAGTACCAAACAATAGAGAAAGTGTAAAATGTTTAAAATTTCAACATTTGGGAATTGTTTTAAACTATTAGTTTTACATGTGGGAAAAACGAGAATCGCTGAGGAGGTGAAATATTTAGAATTAATAGAATATTTGTAATGATGAAATATCTGTCTGAAAAATTAATGTTTTTTCAAGGTGAGATGAAATGCTTGCAGTATGCAAGCACCAACTACTAGTAAGTTATATCCTCCTCCTCCTCCTCTGCAAGGAACGTCTATATATAATGACAAGTAGTTGGTGCTTTCATTCTGCAAGCATTTCATCTGACCCTGATAAACATAAATATTTCAGAGAGATATAGCATTATTAGAAATTTTTTTAATTCTAAATATTTCACCTCTGCACCCAATTTTTATCGTTCCTTATTGAACAATATTTGATTAAAACAATGCCTTAAATTTGTAATTTTAAGAATATTACTCTTTATTTAATGTAAGGTGCTAATTCCCCACTATTTTGTCAAATTTGAAGTTGTAGCACATCTAGAAGTGAAATAATATTTTTCTAATTGTTTAAATTTCAAAAGTTTAATGCGGCCGCAATAACACTTTGTTGGAGCTTTTCAAATGCTTGTTAGTTTAAATGCACTGAGCTTTACTTAACTTTAAAAATTCAGCTTCCTAGCTTGCCCCAAAATACCTAAACATTTATTTATTAGTTTAATACTTTAAGAATTTTTAACAGCCAAAAAAATTAAAATATCAAAATTTTTAGAATGTTTTATTAAGTTTTTTCACAAAATCAACAGATAAAAAGTTTCAGATTCGTAGTACATTTGATAATACACAAACCTCAAAAATATGTTTAAACATTTGCGAATTTTTAACGGCAGAATTTTTGAACTTTTTAAAAAATTTCTTTTTTCATATGAATAATTCTCTACAAAATGATTTCAAAAACTCGAACCTACATCATATAGTTTTCAAGATAAAAATTATTAAACTTTAATGTACAAATGAAGTTGAAATAACCCCTAAAAAATAACAATTTTAAAATTTTTGATTTTTACAGTTGGTTATAAAAATGTTCTATAAAAATGCAAAATTTCACTTTCATAAACTAATTAGATTGGTCTACACACTGGATTACGTTTTCCCATGCTATATTATGGGAGATATTCCGGGGTCTCTGGAGTCGAACCTAAGACACTGTTAGCAAAAGTGACAATAATTCCAAATAGATAATGCGGCCATCTAGCAACACTGAAAATTTCATTTTTCTAGCTTACCGGTAAGGTGCCCATAATTAATTTACAAAAATGGCGCAATACTTTTCTTATGGGAAAAAACGCAATTTTCGGAATTTCTGGAGTGGAACTCATGTCACTTAGGTGATAAGTCTCAATTTATCTAAAGGTTTCTCCATCATATCTACAAAAACTAAAACTTTCAGCCCTCTATCTCTTGAAGTTTGGGCTGGACATTAGTATCCTCCTATATGTTATATGTTATCATTATATATCGACGTCTCTTACAGAGGAGGATATAATATACTAGTAGTTGGTGCTTGCATACTGCAAGAATTTTATCTCACCTTGAAAAAACACTCATTTTTCAGACAGACATTTCACCATTACAAATAGTGTTTTAATTCTAAAGATTTCACCTCCGCAGCAATTTTCGTTTTTCCCATATGTAAAAATAATAGATTAGAACAATCCCCAAATGTTGCTATTTTAAAATTTTACACTATCTTCATTATGGGGTACTAATGCTACACATTTTAGCCAAATTTTAAAGTTTAGCACTTCTAGAAGTAAAATAGTATTTTTCTAATTGTTAAATATTAAATAATTTTTAACGGCTGCCGCAATTCAAATATTGTAAAATTGAAATGCTTATTTGTGCAAATTCATTACTCTGTAAATAACTTGAAAATTTCAGATTCCTAGCTTATCCCGTAGTACCTAAACAGTTATCTATTTGTTAAAAATTTAAGAATTTTTAACTGCCAAAAAAATTAAAATATCAAAATTTGATGAATCAATCTTTCGTTTTCTTAAAAATTCTACTTTTACAAAAAAATTCAACGCCGTGGCACATGCGGAAATACATAAACCTTGAAAATTTGTTTAAACAATTGCAAATTTTTAGCGGCCGGATTGTTGCAATTTTTCCAGATTTTTGGTTTCGGTTTTTTCAGGGTGAGATTAAATGCTTACAGTACGCAAGCACCAACTACTAGTATGTTATATCTGTAAGAAACGTCGATATATAATGATACTAGTGATTTTTCAGACAGATATTTCATCATTAAAAATATTCTATTAATTTTAAAGATTTCACTTACGTTTCGTTTTTTACACATGTAAAAATAATTGTTTAAAACAATCCCCAAATGTTGCAATTATAAACATTTTACACTTTATACATTATGGGGTACTAATGCTACACATTTGAGGCTAAGTTTAGAGTTGCAGCAAATCTAGAAGTAAAATAATATTTTTCCTATTGTTTAAATTTTAAACATTTTTAACGGCCGCCACAATTAGTTAATGGAGAGATTCAAATGTTTATTTGTGCAAATGCACTGTTCAGTAAATAATTTTGAAATTGCAGCTTCCTAGCTTATCCCTTAGTACCTAAAAAATTATTAAACTTTAATGTTCAAATGGGATTAAAACAACCCATAAAATTTACAATTTTTAAATTTCGATTTTTATAGTTCGTTATGAGAAAAGTTCTATAATCTTGCAAAATTTCAGCTTTCTAAACTAATCAGATTGGTCTACATACTGGATTGCGTTTTCCCATTCTAACTTATGGGAGATATTCCGGGTTCTCCGGATGATGAAGAAACCTTCAGATAAAATGAGACTTCTTACCTAAGTGACATGAGTTCGACTCCAGTAATTCCGAAAGTTGCGTTTTTTCCCATAAGAAAAAGCATTGCGCCAATTTGTAAATTAATTATGGGCACTTGCCGGTAAGCTAGAAAAATCAAATTTTCAGGGTTTCTAGATGGCTAAAATTTCTATAAGGATTTATTGTCACTTTTTCTTAGTGTCTTAAGTTCGACTCCATAGACCCCGGATTATAAGTTTGCATGGGAAAACGCAATCCAATGTGTAGACCAATCTAATAAGTTTAGGAAGTTGAAAGTTCGCAAGATTGTAGAACTTTTTCATAACCAACTATAAAAATCAAAAATTTTAAAATTGTTATTTTTTACGGGTTGTATTTAACCCCATTTGGACATTAAAGTTTAATAACTTTTTAGGTACTACGGGAAGAGCTAGAAAGCTGCAATTTTCAAATTATTTACAGAACAGTGCATTTGCACAAATAAACATTTCAATATCTCCATTTACGTATGGCGGCGGCCGTTAAAAATGTTTAAATATTTAACAATTAGAAAAATATTATTTTATTTCTAGAAGTGCAGCAACATTAAAATTTTGCTCGAACGTATAGCATTAGTACCCTATAATGGAGAAAGTGTAAAATGTTTGAAATTGCAACATTTGAGGATTGTTTTAAACTATTATTTTTAAATGTGGAAAAACGAAAATCGCTGCGTAGGTGAAATAATTAGAATTAATAGAATATTTGTAATTATGTAATATCTATCTGAAAAATTAATGTTTTTTTCAAGGTGAGATGAAATGCTTGCAGTATGCAAGCACCTTCTACTAGTATGTTATATCCTCCTCTGTAAGAGTCGTCGATATATAATGATAACATATAACATATAGGAGGATACTAATGTTTAGGCACTTCCAGATGGGCTGGAGATTGGAAATTTTTTTCTTAGGTTGGAGTTTCTGCAAAGCCGACTACAAAAAACGAAAATCATGAAAAAGTGCAACAATGCGGCCGCTAAAAATTCGCAATTGTTTAAACAAATTTTTAGGGTTCAGCCATTTCCGAATGTTCTACGAAGCTGAAATTCTTTTAATAAGTAGAATTCTTAAAAAAAAACGAAATAAGGATTATACAAATTTTGATATTTTAATTCGTTTGGCAGTTAAAAATTCTTAAAATTTGAACAAATAGATAATTGTTTACGTACTACGGGATGAGTTATGAAGCTGAAATTTTCAAATTATTTACAGAGTAGTGAATTTGGTTTAATAAACATTTCACTTTTACTATATATCGAAAATTTCAAAATTGTAAATTTTAGGGGTTGTTTTAACCCCATTTGAACATTAAAGTTTAATAATTTTTAGGTACTACGGGATGAGCAAGGAAGCTGCAATTTTCAAATTATTTACAGAACAGTGCATTTGCACAAATAAACATTTCATTCTTTCCATATAAATATTGCGGCAAACGTTAAAAAAGTTTAAATTTTAAAAAATTTGAAAAATATTATTTTACTTCTAAAAGTGCTACAACTTTAAAATTTTGCTGAAATGTGTAGCATTAGTACCCCATAGTGGAGAAAGTTTAATATGTTTAGAGTTGCAGCAATTGGGGATTGTTTTAAACTATTATTATTACATGTGGGAAAACCGAAAATCGCTGCGGAGGTAAAATATTTAGAATTAATAAAATATTTGTAATGATGAAATGTCTGTCTGAAAAATGAATGTTTTTAGAAGGTGAGATAAAATGCTTGCAGTATGCAAGCACCTTCTACTAGTATGCTATATCCTCCTCTTCCTAAGTAAGGAACGTCTACGTCTATATATATATATATATGGATGTCAACAAGGTGTTGGGATGAGTTCTCTCTCTGTAGCTGAAGAAGGAGTAGTTCCGAAAGCTTTACGTTTGTGATGTTTCTGTGTTTTTGTGTTATTTTACGTGTGTCGCTTCGACATCCCCGGGGCCTCGCCAACCTGAAGTCGTCTGATTGGTGAGTGCTCACTTGGTTTCCTCATCCCAACACCTTGTTTACATCCATATATCTATTTTACCTTTCCTTTTCCGTAAGTTGTTATATATATATATATATATATATATATATATATATATAAGCTTGCGTGTGTTTTTGTGTTCGTGTGTTTTACGTGTCTCTTCGACGCCCCCAGCAGCCTGCCAGCTTGGTCCTCAACTTGGTATGTGTCCGCTGGGCTTCCCTCAACACCTTGTTGCCACCCTCATCACTACCTTTTCTTTTCCTTTAGTTAATATATATATACTAGTTGAAGGTGCTTGCATGCTGCAAACATTTGTCCATTGTCATTTGTCCAGAGGAGAATTCCATAGAAGTAAAAAATGTTACTCATGATGAAATATCTCTCTGAAAAATTAATGTTCCCTTAAGGTGAGATGAAATGTTTGCAGCATGCAAGCACCTTCAACTAGTATATATATATTAACTAAAGGAAAAGAAAAGGTAGTGATGAGGGTGGCAACAAGGTGTTGAGGGAAGCCCAGCGGACACATACCAAGTTGAGGACCAAGCTGGCAGGCTGCTGGGGGCGTCGAAGAGACACGTAAAACACACGAACACAAAAACACACGCAAGCTTATATATATATATATATATATATATATATATATATATATATATATATATATAACAACTTACGGAAAAGGAAAGGTAAAATAGATATATGGATGTAAACAAGGTGTTGGGATGAGGAAACCCAGTGAGCACTCACCAATCAGACGACTTCAGGTTGGCGAGGCCCCGGGGATGTCGAAGCGACACACGTAAAATAACACAAAAACACAGAAACATCACAAACGTAAAGCTTTCGGAACTACTCCTTCTTCAGCTACAGAGAGAGAACTCATCCCAACACCTTGTTGACATCCATATATATATATATATAGACGTAGACGTTCCTTACTTAGGAAGAGGAGGATATAGCATACTAGTAGAAGGTGCTTGCATACTGCAAGCATTTTATCTCACCTTCTAAAAACATTCATTTTTCAGACAGACATTTCATCATTACAAATATTTTATTAATTCTAAATATTTTACCTCCGCAGCGATTGTCGTTTTTCCCTTATGTAAAAATAATAGATAAAAACAATACCCAAACTTTGACATTTTAAGAATTTTGCATTTTCTCTATTATGGTGTACTAATGCTACACATTTCTGCCAAATATTTAAGTTGTGGCACTAGAATTGAAATAATATTTTTCCAAATTTTCGTTTTTTCTAGTCGGTTTTGCACAAAATCCTGCCTACGAAAAAAATTTTGAATCTCCAGCTCCTCTGAAAGTGCCTAAACATTAGTACATCTGTATATCGGTATAAAATGTAAAAGAAATACGTAATAGGGATGATAGAAATTTTTATATTTTAATTTGTTTGCATGTTAAAAATTTGTAAATTAAAAAAAATTGTAAATGTTTAGGTACTTTTACGCGAGGTAGGGCCCTGAATGTTTAAAATTATTTAGAAGTTCGTGTGTATGAACAAGTAAACTTTTGAATATCTCCTTAAAATTGTTATTGCGGCCGTTGTAGATTTTTCAAAATTTAAACCATTTAATAAATATTACTTGACTTCTATAAAAGTTACAAAGTTAAAATATGACGGAAAGGTTTGACATTAGTGAATCACAATAAAAAAATAATAATATTTTTAAAATTGCATCAAATATTTTTGCATAAGGAAAGAACAAAATTTGGGGTTGGTAAAATCTTTTGAATTAAAAAAATATCTCTAAAAAATGAATGTTCATAAAGGTGAGATGAATGCTAGCTGAATGCAGCCACAAACTTCTTGTATATCATACTAGTAGAAGGTGCTTGCATACTGCAAGCTTTTTATCTTACCTTGAAAAAACATTAATTTTTCAGAGAGATATTTCATCATGAGAAATATTTCTCCTCTGGACCGGTTTTCGTTTTTTATGGAACAATAATGGAGTAAAACAATCACTAATTTTTGCAATTTTATGAATATTATACTTTTCCCACATTGGGTATATAATGCCACACATTTCTGTCAAATTTTAAATTTAAAGAACTATTTTAGTGAAATAAAATGTAAGCGAAGGAAATTCTCCAAAGCCAGTCAAACTGATAAAACCCGGTTAAAAGGCCGGATAAAAACAGATGAACCCGGATAAAAACCCAATACGTATTTCGGCTACAAAGTAACCATCATCAGGGGTTAAAAAAGGGGGGAAGGGGGACTTGAGAGAGGGCGACTGAAACCAAGACCAGTGGCACACTCTCAAGTGGATGTCCAGGGCTGTGTCTGTGTATTTATACCTGGTTGGTGGGCAGGGGGGGAGAGGGGGGGGAAGAAAAAGGGGGGGGATCTAGATGACCTAGGTGATGGGAGAAAAAGGGGGGAGGTCAGTTTAAAAAGAACGCTGTTTATTACCCCTAACTCGTTATTCATCAGGGTGTGTCTGTATTTATGAATGTGTAAGCTTTCTGTTGCGTCGAGTTTGGTATTTGGGACTTGTTTAAGCAGTTTGAGGTTGTTTGTGTCTAATGGGTGGTTATATTCCAAAATATGTTTCGCGACGGCCGATTTTTCAAAGCGTCCATGTCTGTAGTGCGCTAAATGTTCTTTAAATCTTTTTCTTCCCCCCCTCTCCCCCCCTTCCCACCAACCAGGTATAAATACACAGACACAGCCCTGGACATCCACTTGAGAGCGTGCCACTGGTCTTGGTTTCAGTCGCCCTCTCTCAAGTCCCCCTTCCCCCCTTTTTTAACCCCTGATGATAGTTACTTTGTAGCCGAAATACGTATTGGGTTTTTATCCGGTTTTTATCCGGGTTCATCTGTTTTTATCCGGCCTTTTAACCGGGTTTTATCAGTTTGACTGGCTTTGGAGAATTTCCTTCGCTTACATTTTATATATTTGCCAGTGTAGCTCGCTCTCTTTTACTTAACTAATGTGAAATAACATTTATCTAATTGTTTAAATTTAAATAATTTTTAACGGCCGCCATAAGAATTTTATGAATAAACTGAAATTTTTATTCCTTTAAATAGACTAAACTCTAAATAATTTGAAAATGTCAGCTTCCTAACTTACCGCGTAGTGTCTAAACATTTACCTAATTTTTTAAATTTTAAGAATTTTTAACTGCCAAACAAATAAAAATATCAAAATTTGTATTATCCCAATTTCATTATTTTACAAATCCTACCTCTAAAAAAATTTCAGCTCCGTAGCACATACGGAAATACATAAACCTTGAAAATTTGTTTAAACAATAGCGAATTTTTACATCTACTGTTTACCATGCAAGCCACAGCAAGGGTGTGTGGCAGGGGGTGCATTAACAACAAGGGGAAAACTCCAAAATTAGGTCTGGGTTTACGCCCATACTTGAGGTTACTTTTGATCGCAAGTTTTATTCTACTCATCTATCATTCTAGGGAAAAATGAGCCTTTGTATCCCTCCTTCCTACAGGCTATCTCTTTTTTCTTACGAGGATGGTCCATTCTACCTATATAGGTGGGAGCTCTTATTATTTCTCCGACGTCACTGGAGAAAGTACTCGTTCTAAGTCTTTCAAGAAGTTTTAACCTAGCACGTGATCAGCACTCAGCTAGTGATTCCCATCCTAAGCTCCGTATCAAGCCTGTAAAGATTTTATTTCTATCATAACAATTTTTGACGAATTGAGCAGCTTTTCGCTGCACTTTCTCTGACTCGGCGATTAATCCTTTCTCGTACGGATCCCATATGCTCGACGCATACTCTAGCAGCGGTCTAACTAAAGAAAAGTAACATGTCTCTTTGACTTTTTCTTCGCTTTTACCTACTATCCGTTTGGAACAATTTTTGAAACGAGAAAAAAGTCTGCTATGACCGGGAATTGAACCCGGGTCTTCCACTTGCCGGGCGGATATTCTACCCCTGAACTATCGTAGCAGAACATTTTCTCTCGTTTCTGAACACGGATGTTTTCCTTGGTAGGACGGGAACTAGCCAAGCTAGTACCAAACTGCCCCAACAGATGTCCTCGAAGAGAATCATCGAAAGAAACTCCTTCCTCTCAAATGGTGAGATTGCCAAACATGAAATTGATGGAATGATATGATCCGAAGATCCTATGCAGACAGGCATAAGCTGTGAAAGTTGGAACAATTTTTGATGAATCCTAGTTTTTGCTTAGCTTTCCCTGATATATTTTGTATGTGTGTGTCCCACGAGAGGTTACTTGTTAAAATGACACCTAAGTATTTGACGGATTCGCATAATTTTAGATGTACGCCTTCTATACTGTAATTCATCGCCTCAATTTCTTTGTTTCTCCAGAATCTCATGACGGAACACTTACCTAAGTTCAGCTCTAATTGCCACTCTTTACACCACTCGAGAATTGCGTGTAGGTCGTTAGAAAGTAATGCTTGATCAGCAGGACTGTTAATCTCTCTGTAAACTACCGTATCATCCGCGAATAACTTGATTTTACTTGTAATGACCTTATCTAAGTCATTTATGTATATAAGGAATAATAGGGGACCGATGACACTTCCCTGTGGAACGCCGGAGGACACGCTGACCGAATCTGATTTAAATCCATTTATGACTACCATTTGTTCCCGATCATTGAGAAAGTCCCTGATCCACTCGATTATCTTTCGATTTATTCCACAGGCTTGTAATTTTTTCAATAACTTAATATGAGGGACTTTATCGAATGCCTTCTTGAAGTCAAGAAAAACCGCGTCTAGCTGGGTCTTTCGATCACCGGATCGTAGTATATCATGTGCAAACAGAGCGAGCTGTGTTTCACAAGATCTTGCCTTCCTAAAACCGTGCTGATATTTTCTGAGCAAGTCCTGGCTATCTATTAAGTCCATCAGAGAACTAACGATGATGTGCTCTAGAATCTTGCAAGATATTGAGGTTAGCGAAATCGGCCTGTAGTTTTCTCGGTCGTCTTTTTTCCCGCCTTTATGTAGCGGAGTTATAAACGCTAATTTCCATTCCTTAGGTGATGATGATGATGATGATGATGATATCCTCCTCTGTAGGAGTCGTCGATATATAATGATATATAACATACTAGTAGTTGGTGCTTGCATACTGCAAGAATTTCATCTCAACATAAAAAACATTCATTATTCGTCTTTCATCTTTACACATATATTTTTAATTCTAAATATTTCACCTCCGGAGCGATTTTCGTTTTTCCCTTTTGTAAAAATAATATATTAAAACAATCCCAAAACTTTGCAATTTTTAGAATTTTATACTTTCTCCATTATGGGGTACTAATGCTACACATTTTTGCCAAATTTTAAAGTTGTAGCACTTTTAGAGGTGAAATAATATTTTTCCAATTTTTAAAATTTTAAATTTTCTAGCAGCGGTCTAACTAAAGAAAAGTAACATGTCTCTTTGACTTTTTCTTCGCTTTTACCTACTATCCGTTTGATGAATCCTAGTTTTTGCTTAGCTTTCCCGGATATATTTCGTATGTGTGTGTCCCACGAGAGGTTTCTTGTTAAAATGACTCCTAAGTATTTGACAGATTCGGCTAATTTTAGATGTACGCCTTCTATACTGTTATTCATCTCCTCAATTTCTTTGTTTCTTCAGAATCTCATGACGGAACACTTACCTAAGTTCAGCTCTAATTGCCACTCTTTACACCACCCGAGAATTGCGTGTAGGTCATTAGAAAGTAATGCTTGATCAGCAGGACTGTTAATCTCTCTGTAAACTACCGTATCATCCGCGAATAACTTGATTTTACTTGTAATGACCTTATCTAAGTCATTTATATATATAAGGAATAATAGGGGACCGATGTTACTTCCCAGTGAAACGCCGGAGGATACGCTGACCAAATCTGATTTAAATCCATCTATGACTACTATTTGTTCCCGATCATTGAGAAAGTCCCTGAACCATCTTTTTATTTATTCCACAGGCTTGTAATTTTTTCAATAACTTAATATGAGTGACTTTATCAAATGCCTATTTGAAGTCAAGAAAAATCGCGTCTTGCTGGGTCTTTCAATCACCGGATCGTAGTATATCATGTGCCAACAGAGCAAGCTGAGTTTCACAAGATCTTGCCTTCCTAAAACAGTGCTGATATTTACTGAGCAAGTCCTGGCTATCTATTAAGTCCATCAGAGAACTAACGATTATGTGCTCTAGAATATTGCAAGATATTTATTTTATATATATTTATTTTAGCGACCGCATTGTTGCCTTTTTTCAAGATTTTCGTTTTTTTAGTCGGTTTTGTACAAAATCATACATAATAAAAAAATTTCGAATCTCCAGTTCATCTGGAAGTGCCTAAACATTAGTACCCTCCCTTATGTTATATCCTCCTCGTCCTCTGTAAGGAACGTCTATATATAATGATGTTATCATTATATATAGACGCTATATTTTATACTACTAGTTGGTACTTGCATTCTGCAAGCATAGGATCTCACTTTAAAAAAAACATTAATTTTTCAGAGAGATATTTTATCATCACAAATATTTTTTTTAAATCTAAAGATTTCACCTGCACAGCGATTTTCGTTTTTCACTTATATATTGATTTTTTAGGGAGATATTTCATCATTGGAAATATTTCTCCTTTGCACCGATTTTCGTTTTCTCCTTATGGAGCAATAATGGTGTAAAACAATCTCTAATATTTTTAATTTTGAGAATAATATACCTTTTTCACATTCGGTTAATAATGCCACACATTTCTTCCAAATTGTACCACATTTACATGTGAAATCACATTTTCTATTTTTTTAAATTCAAATTCTTTTTAGCGGTCGCAATAACAATATCATGCAGACATTGAAATGTTTTTATAGAGACTACGATCTAAATTTCTTTAAAATTTCAGTTCTCCATCTCGCACGGTATTATCTTGAACATTTACATATTTGTTTAAATTTTAAGAATTACTAACTGCCAAACATTAAAATGTCAAAATTTGTATAATACTTAATTCGGTTTTTTTTTTCTAAATTCTACCTAATATAAAAAAATAAGCATACTCGGAAATACATTTACCTTCAAAATTTGTTTAAACCATTTTACATTTATAGCGGCGGCATTGTAGAACCTTTTCAAGTTTTTCGTTTATTCTAGGCGGTTTAACGCATAGTTCTACCAATAAAAAATATTTCGAGTCTGGCGCTCATCTCTTCACAGGTAGGATTTAGTGCAAAACCAACTAGAAAGAACGGAAACCTTGAGAAAGTTTAACAATGTGCACGCTAAAAATTTGCAATTGTTTAAACAGACGGGTTCAAACACCCCTTAAATATTAATCTTTTTGGATTTTACGATTTTTCTTGTTGGTTGTAGCTAAATTCTATAAACATTCCAAATTTCAAGTCTGTAGCTCATTTTGATGTACCTAAACATATTCATGTTAATAATGGTGACATATGTTATTACCTAAACATATTCATGTTAATAATGGTGACATATATTATAAGTAAGAAGCGTCAATATAGTATAAATCAGTGGATCTCAACCGGTGTGCCGCGAACAATTTCCAAGTGTGCAGCGAGACTTTGAAGAAAAATTGTTAATCTGCGCGTCTTCAAGCGATTATATAGACAGTTTTAACAAAGAAACTGACACAGTATTAAGACTAGTTGAATCCAGTCCAAAAGTATTACTGCTTTGGAAGGCACGTACACAGTAAACCTGCCAACATCGTTGTCAGCATTGTCATAGTAAACGAATCCCTTGTGTATGTGTCATAGACAACTGATAGGTTCTCGTTGCTCTCTAAGTCTCTACGATGACCTATGTAGCATGCTCTTCCTGCGGTAACCTTCCTGGCTTTCCGCGACTAGATTCGTGGCTGGCTTATACTACAATTTGGTGTCTGTGAATGTATTTTTCGTGAGTTAATTCTCTATAAAATAATTTTAATTTAATTGT
This sequence comes from Tanypteryx hageni, assembly GCA_028673005.1. Lineage (NCBI taxonomy): Eukaryota > Metazoa > Arthropoda > Insecta > Odonata > Petaluridae > Tanypteryx > Tanypteryx hageni. The sequence goes on along the minus strand of CM054113.1, from coordinate 5,454,464 downwards.
TTTGTTTAATACCGTTGGTAGTAAACTGTGTGATATTTGTGGTTTCATCCAATTATCATTGCTAAAAATTATAAAACTTGCGCCTCTAAAAATGGTCGGATTTATTACAAGAAGCCGGAACGGTGAAAAATATTTTATTTATTTATTTATTTATTTAAAAAAATTGCAATTTGGCCAGGCGGCCATGTGGCAAGAAAAACATAATATATACTTTAATGCTCCTCCCGCAATATCATCTGGTCCCCTAGATTTGCGATCTTTTAACCTTGCCACTTTTTTTTAATTTCCGCATCCCGAATCTTAATGTGTTTTGGCTCTTGCGTCAATCCAGTGTATTTATTTAACTCCGTTTCCGACGCTCTATCCTTTGTAACCCTCTGCACTAAAGTCTCAACATTTTCGGTTTTCCTAAACACGCTAGCATACCACCTATTGAACTCATTTGCTTTCTCTTCGTCTCCTACGATTATGTCACCGTTTGCATTTTTTATCGTAGCTGATTTCTCTGTTTTCCCTACGTCTTCTAAGATATTTATAGAATTCACTACCGTTACTTTTATCTAAAATATTTATAAGATATTTTTCTTTCGCCCTTCTTTTTTCTTTGTTCAATTCATTCGTTAATTTAACATATTTACTAGAATATAAATATCCTAAGTGTTTCATTTTATGCGATTTTCTTTTCAGCACTCTAATAGTTTTGTTATAATACTCAGGATCAGGATTGCCCTTCAGAATCTTTACGGGCACGTACTTCTGTAGTCCTAACAATAATAATTTCTTAAACGCTACCCACATTTCTTCTACGCTTCCCCCTTCACTTGCCCACTTTGGAAAACTTTCCGTTAAATATTGTCGATATCCAATTCTATCGCCTCAGCTATATTTCCATACCTTAGTTTTCTGCTTCTTCTTCATTGGATTCGTAACAACCCAGTCCATTTCTAAATAAACAGCATCATGGTCACTAATACCTGCCATTGACTCCGAGCAAATAAGTGACTCATACGGCCTTAAAAGAAAGACATCGAGAATGTTACCCCCCCTGGTTGGCCGTCTTACCAACTGCGTGAATCCCCCTTCATAGATAAGGCTCTTTGCCAATTCCTGAGCCCTCCCGCCCCCGGTTGATGACCCATCCCACTTAACCGAAGGTAAATTTAGGTCTCCTGCAATTAATATGTCCTGCGTTAACGGATTTTCGATTAATAAGTTCGCTAACATTTCTAACAAATAATAATCCTCTCCCGTCTTCCTATACGCTGCTATAATATCGAATTGCTTTTTTAAGAAAGGATTTCTTAATTTTATACACATTGCCTCGCAATATGAAGAACATGTTAAGGAAAAACCCAGTACCAGCAGGGCCAAGCCAAGCAAGATTTATAAGTTTTCTCGCATGTATATTGACAGTTATTTGAGTTTGGGCTTTTCTTCGTGTGGAGATAAAGATTGTCATTTTGCAATGCGTGAGTGTGTGTGGTAAGAAACTAACAAACGAAGCCATGGTTCCCAGCAAAATAATGCGACAGTTCACCACAAAACATGCACACCTTAAAGGTAAAGGTTTGAACTATTTCAAAAGATTGATGAAACTGCATTCTAAACAAAGGAGTTACTTCAAAAAAACGTTAGAATGTCTGATAGAGTTCAAGTTGCTGCATATCAGGTAGCAGAAATCATAGCTCAAAAAATGAAGGCCCGCACTATAGCTGAGTCTCTTATTTGGCCGTGCGGTAGTGAGGACAGTACAATTTGAAAGTTAGAATATGTCATCTAACATTTAGGAATGTGTTTGTAATAAGCTAAAAATGTCAGACTTTGCTTTGCAAGTTGACGAGTCAAGCGATATTAGCGACAAAGCACAACTATTAGCATGTTCTCTTCATTCATGAAAATGAAAGAATTAGTCAATTTTTGTGCTGCTGAGAACTACCAGAACACACAAGACGTCAAGATATATTCGATACTTTGACTTCTTACTTACAACGTTTGGAAATTTCATGGAAGTTATGTGCAGGAATTTGTACCGACGGTGCTCCATCCATGGTTATATCTGCAAAAAGCTTCATCTCACTTGTAAAACAGCAGAATCCAACTAAAATAGCTAGACACCCATTGTTTTTCATAGGAACGCACTTGTTGGAAAGACATTATGAGTTGACTAAAAGTTCGTATAAGACCAAGTTGTCGGAATGGTTAATTTTGTGAAATCAAGACATCTAAAGACCCACCTCTTCAAACAGCTTTGTAAAGTTATGGATTCGCAGTATGAATATTTAATTTTACTCACAGAAATAAGATGGCGGTCAAGGGGAAGAGTGTCGCCTCGAGTATATGAACTTAAAGAAGAGAGGTTACTATTTTTTTAAAGAGAGGGAAACTGATTTTTCTGAAGAATTTAGCTGTGATTTTTGGTGCGCCAAATGAGTATATTTGGCATATATTTAGGTATGTGAATAGTGTGAACAGCATGCAAGAGCGGAATGAAAACATCCTGACTTCTATGGATAAGTTACTGGCATTGCAGAGAAGAATAGTCATCTGGAAAAAGAGAGCAAGAGAAGGTTATCTTGAAATGCTTCCTCTGATTCCAAAAACCCATACGAAAGAAATTGTTGCTCTCATGGTGGAGTATTTAGCAACTCTACAGCACAATATCGAGCGTTACGTTCCATCCTTGACTACAGAGAAATACGACTGCGTAAGGAACTTATTCACACCAGTGACAACTGACTTATGCGTTTTACTCTCTCCGAAGAAGAAGAGTTATCTTCTCTTTCAACCGATCGCATTCTGAAAATCAAGTATGCCTAATTGTCTCTGGATATATTCTTGATATCTGTTAGAAAAGAATATTCAGAAATCTCGACAAAAGCTTTCGCAGTTTTCTACATTCTGTGTAAGTTGGGATTCTCGACACTTATAAACATTAAACACAGAAAAAGGGAACGGCTCAACTGTGTTGAAGATGAAATGAGAGTCTGCTTATCACGGAAAAGTCCTAATATCATTGCAATCATTAGAAAATGCCAAACTCAAGTGTCGCATTAGATAAGATTTTAAAAGAGATATTTTAACAGAACTTCATCATTTGTTCTGTTTTACAATACAATAGCTTAATTTGGTCGATTATTTATACGACATAACATAAAAAATATGTATTTTTATGATAAATTCTAGTTCTTAATTAAAATCTAATTCCAGTGTGCCGCGAAAAAAAAACAAATATTCAAAGTGTTTTGCGAGCACCAAAAGGTTGAGTACCTCGGGTATAGATAGATATGTTAATTGACATCATAAGTAAGAAGTTTCAATATAATATAGATATATATCATATAAAACATAAGGTACTTCCAGAGGTGCTACAGAAGTTAGGTCATTGAGTACTATCTCTGAAAAAGTCCAAAATTCGGGAAAAGTTATACTTAAGGGGTATTTTTCACCCGAATTTCCAATTTTAAACACCCATAAGAAAAGTATTGAAAACGGTGCAGGGCTATGTATAATTGCGGTTTTAAATTATTTGCACATAAGTTACAAGGTCGGGATATGCACCATACCGTGGATGAAAGAATATAGTTTATTTTTCTTTAAGTCAAAAGTTGAATCCATGCTGAATTAGCAAAAAATGTTGATTTTCATCATTAAATTTTGAATTTTTTTTCTATTTTCAACAATGAAAAATATTAACTACCGTAGCAACTTCTCCAATGCCTTTCAATGGGAATTGATAATCCGTACTTCAGCAGCATTGATTTAATACATAGACTGCATTATAATCTATTGGATTTCATCCAACGACGTATAGGTGATAATCTTTATATATTAATACTCAATGTCTGTCCGTCCGTCTATCCACACGTCCCCCTTTTTACTCTTGAAGAGTTTGTCATAGAGAAATACTGTAAACGCCATTTTGTTTCTGCAAACTAGGAGACCCCGGGAAAACAATTTTCGTTTACATAAGTTTCTCGGATTCGACTCGGGGAGACGATTACTTTTTTCCATAGGTTTACACAGGAGTTTCGATTTTTCAAGGTGCAAAGTTTATTTCCTTCATTAATTAAAATACGTTAATATGGACCGAATCTCTCCGTTTTTGCTTAATTTGACGGCTAAAATTATAAAATATATTATTGCGATATTTAGACGTTACACGGAAGAATTTTTCAGAAACACGCGTTTCTTTTCGAAATTTTATGACTTTTTCCTACTCTTTCCGGGTGTTGCCAAGGCGATCCGCATTGTTGCCTCCGATTGAATTAGCATCTATTAAGCCTTTAAATAGACAAAAGAATTGCGCTATTTGCTTCGAGATTTATATGAAGCAACGAAATTATAATTGAATCAATGTCAAACCTAACGTTGCAACGTTAATAGTTGAAGTTTATTATTATTCAGTAAACTGCGTGTGGGATGTGGGCATTTTAACGATGATTTTAAACAGGCAGATTTCTGACTGACTTCAAAAAAGTTTTTGCGGTTGTCACTAGTTTAAATTAATTTTTTATCCGGATACGTACTGAAAGGCACGGATGATGTCACCACACCCCTAACACAAAATATCTTATTTTTTACATAATTTTTTGTGATATAAAGGCAATTTCCTTAATGATTATTATAGCTATTGCTGAAACGATCTAACATAAGCCATGAAACTGGAAATTTGAAAACTTGAAAGGGAGCCGATTGCCAGAGAATTTATTAATTCTGAACAGAAGCCTTGATTTCGCGGAAAATAAAATTATTTTCTTATTTATATATTTACTAGCGAAACCCGCGCGAAAAATTCGCAGAAAATAACTATTGTGACAGCGTTATTGATTACCTTTTACATTTAAAAAATATGAGAATATTCCTTCATTTGTAAAGACAAAAAAGCCTCCTTATTTTTTCCCATAAACGTCTATTACTCGTTCGACGAAATATTTCTTTAATTTTTTTTCTGTTATCACTTAACACTCAGTCCTCGAAGCCTGTCTTCAACCATTTTAATGTCTAGTTTTCATTCTGAAGATGTATTTTAATGATTATTTGATGGTGCACGTTATTGCAGGTAAAAGTAGCGCAATTTACGTTGCTGATTAAAAAACCTGGTAAATATGAATATTCATCTAATACTAGCGTAATTACCCGTCTAATATGACGAGACTATCATATAAATATTACAAATATATTTGATTTCTATATGAAAAATCAGTAAGATATGTTAAATGATAGAAATAAATAAATGGTAACATTCCCTCCTTCCCTCTCGAGGTTTCTCTCTCCCTCCCTTTCTCTCTTTTCTTCTCTCTCTCCTCCCTCTCTGACTCTCTTTTGTCTTACCTCTCCCCTCTCTCATTCCCTCCTGTCTAAATCAATAGCTCTCCCTATTTTTTCCGTCTCCTTCTTAATTTCTTTCCTCTCGTCATATTCTAATTCTATAACTCCCTTACTGTTTATGTACTTTCCATTGTATATCCCTTCCTTCCGATCTCCCTTCACACATGCCCTTCTCGTTTACCCTACATCTATATAGTCGTTTATATAAGCAAAAGAAGCCAAACTAAAACCCAGTCACATAAGGATTACGAATTTTCGCGAAAAATCCTACGATAATCTATGCACTCCTTTATATTACACGTATACAGGTTGTGACAACAACTGACTTTTGAATTGTATTAATGATATGATCAGCGGAAATTTTAAAATCGGTCCAAATATAACTGAAATTTTGAAAATTGGTCGGAAAAGTTTTTGGAAAATTTTACTGCAAATTGGTTTTTTCTCAATTTTAATGCTAAATAAAACCTACTGCATAAGGAATCAGGTCAAAATCTTGCTTCGTCTTTATGTTATTCAAGTTCAAACAGCATTCCGGGCAAAGAAACAAACAAATTATTATATACCGATTTCTCTCAGTGAACATGAGGCATCACTGATATTTTGCAAGCCATTGTGATTTTCTTTGATAAAGAATATTAATTAATTCCGGCCTGTTTATCATTTTCATTACCCTTGCGAGTAATTCAAATAACTTTAATATGATATCAAATAGTTTTAGAGGTCTCTTAAGTAAAAACCCTCGTGTTTCAAATTACAAAAAAATTCAATATTTCCAGGGAGGGGAAAGTGCACCCCCCTCCTCTATTTCTCCTTTCATTGAACGCGCATGGATTTTAGTTAAACACCGCTCTCGTATGGATACATTATGAAAAACATATATTTCGATCTCGAATATGTCTACATTATATTTTCAAGTTTGATAATTAAGCCACAAAATTGAGTAATATGTACAGTCCTGGACAATAAAACTGACAAAATAGTACCCCGTGAATACAGGCTTCCCGACTAACTCCTGATAAAATCTGCTTCCATCCACATACCAAAACAATCGCTCATTGTTAGCTGTTCAGCTTGTAGTCTTGACGTCACTTCCTTCAAAGTATCTAAAGCTTCCAAAATAACTTTCAATTTCGTCCATTGATCACTTGAAAAAAAATAATCTAAGTTATTGTCAGCTAAAAAAATGCAGAAATGTCGGTGCGCCAACAATGTTTTTAGCATGATATACGTACTATTCCATCTTGTTGGACAATCCAAGACAGGTTTCTTTAAATTATTATCCGAAATTTTGGAGGCTAGAGATGGAAGTTTTCGGACCTGTTCACAACAATAATTTAGAAAATTTCCAATTTCAGCTTCCTTAATTGCATCTTTGATTGCCAATTGAAGTGTGTGGACTGCTCACTTTATTCCAATAGACCGATTCCGGGAGACAAGAATGCTTTCATCGGAGAAATTTAACTCAACAAAATACTGTTTTTCCTCGGTAGATTCGTTATCATATTCATTATTCTTTCCTATCAAATGGACAAACTTAATCATATTGGATCCATTATCAGTGGTATCTGAGTAAATCTGCTGAATGCCAATATTATATTTTTCTAAAATTTGACGCACTGTATTTTTATATACATTCCTGTGTGCCTATCTTTCAATTCCGTCATACCCAAAGGAAACAAGGGTATTTTACCCTCTTTTACAATTTGAGCATTTATTCCTAACCTAGTGGCAACATCTACTTTTAAAGAAACGACACTTTTCTCCATTTTACAACGGGTTATTGCAACAATTTTTCAAGACATTTCTGGTAACATTTGTCTTATTCTCCGCGATGGCCGAAAAATTCTGACCTATTGCAACAATTATAGGATTTAAAATTTTACAGAAACCCGAGTATTCCATTAGCTCAAATGCGCAACCATTGACGGTTACGAGTTCTACATAAGCATCAATGACAGTTTTTTATCAAATTTTACTTTGAGACATTCTGGTGCAACAAATTTGTCTATGGTTTGCTGTGGTTTATGTCCAAATTGCTTATCGCTTTCTTCAAGTTTTTTTCAATTTCTTCTGTTGGACTTCATCAAATTCCTGTTTATGATGTCGCTTCAAGTGTCTCTCTAAATTGGCGGAATGATCTCCAACCATGGCGACGTTGCAAACTTTACATGTTCTAATTTTCCATCTTGCTTAATTTGAAGAACCTTCTGCACGGATTTACTCTATCTCGTCCCATGCTCTAATAGGGTTAAAACGGTTAAAAGTAGTTTATAAAATTTTAAAATGATAATTAATTACAATAAATAATTACAAGCTATAATGTGTCGAAAATGATTTCAACAGGTTATAATAGTGTAAAGTGAGTTACAATTAGGCATGCTTCCAGCGATAGAAAATTATAAATAAAATTAAAACGTTGGTAAACCACCATATTTTCTAATTTACTCGGCTTAGAATTGCACTCAGGCGAACAACGAATTGCCCGAAGCTAAATTTGAATTGCTTAATTATGAATTATTATTCTATTTTCACCAACTGTGCGGCAAAATAAGAGACCGCGTTGTTTCAATAATGCCAGTAAGTTAATTAAAACATTATTTTCATTTACAACTTGTAGAAAATGTGCACTATATACTCACATTATAATAAAAAGTACAGATACGCAGTTTCATTTTCTCAGTCAGAGATCGAGTAAATATGCATGAAAAATGCATATAATTTTTATTAGGAAAAAGCCCACACAAATTGAGGGTCCGAGAATTCAGAAAAGCTAAGAAATGTTTATTAACATGATACATATTTTCTATGACATCATCATCATGCTGCTGTCCGAAGACAGGTTTTAGCTGAATCGCTGCCTCCATCTTTCTTTCTCCCCCTAGAAGCCTCATTTATACCTCTATAAGTACTATATTCCTGCTTCATATTTCCTAATATTCCATTTTTTCTCCTTCTTCCTCTTTTTCCGATCATTTTTCCTTCTAAGATCGTCCTTTGTAAGCACTGTCCTCTCAATATGTGCCCTATCTAATTTGCTTTTCTTTTCCTGATTGTTTTTATTAGCATCTTTTCTTCTCCCACCATTTCTAATACTTCTTTGTTTCTCTTCCTCTCTGTCCATTTCACTGTCATCATCCTCCTCCATACCCACATCTCAAAACTTTATAATATTTTTCCTCCTTTCTTCTTACCGTCCACGTCTCTGCAACATAAAGAGCTATGCTCCATATGTAACATTTTGCTAATTTCTTCCTTGTTTCTAAATTAATTTTCTTGCTTGTGAGAAGATCCTTCTTATCGTTAAATGCTGCTTTTGCCATTGTAATCCTACTTCTGATGTCCAGTGTACGACATCCATCCTGCGCTAAAACACTGCCGAGATATTTAAACTACATACTTGTTCCAATTTTTGTCCATTTACCATTATATTTAATTCTTTATGTTCCTTTGAAACCACCATGACTTTCATTTTTTCAGCATTGATCTTCATTCCATATTGTTGGCCAACCTCCACTAGTCTGTCTGTCATCCTCTGAAGCTCTTTCTCGTCTTCTGCTATTAATCCCTGAGCATCTGCATAACGCTTCTTCTGTTATTGTTTCTGCATAAATATTAAATATCGCTGGTGAAATAGGACATCCCTGCCTCACTCCCCTCCCTATTGAAGTACTTTCTGTTTCTTCTCCTTCAACCCTGACTCTAATCTTTTGATCAAAGTAAAGGTTTTTAAGCAGTCTTTTATCTTTCCAATCTATTCCTATATTATTTAAATTACCCAACATTTTACCACATTTCACTCGGTCAAAAGCATTCTCCCATTCTACAAAAAATACATACTTTTACTGACTTTTAGCGCTCTTTCTATCATCATCCTCATGCATCCTATAGCATCTATAGTCCCTCTTCCTCTTCAGAAACCAAACTGATTTTCTTGCATCTCCTTTTCTATTTTACCTTCAATTCTTTTGGTTATTAATCTGGTTAGAACTTTAGCTGTATGAGAAATAAAACTTATAGTTCTGTAACTCTTAAAACATTATTCATTGTTCTTTTTCTCCAGTAGTACCATAACAACATCTAAAAAATCTTCAGGCCATATGCCAGTTTCATATACTTGGTTAAAGAATTTTGTGAGTTGCTTAACTGCTTTCGACCCCAAAACCTTAAGAACGTCCACGGGTATATCATCACTCCCAACAGCCTTCCTTCTTTTCATGTCATCAATTGCTCTTTTAACTGCAAACTCGAGAATATTTGGTCCTAGCTGGTCTTTTTCCACATCCTTTTTTTCATTAAATTCAATATTTCTTGGTTTTCCTTCATTGTCATACAGCACCTCAATGTATTCTTCCAGACATTCTTTACATTGGCTGCCTCTGTGAGACTATTTTACCACTTTTGTTAATGATTCCTTTACGTCCTATCTTTCTTGCTTTTTTATTGAATAGAACCCATGCTTTGCTTTGCATGAGGTCTGCTCTACAAATTCTTTCACACGGGACAATCTCCTCGCATTTCTCATTTATTCACTGTTCTCTGGCTTTATCTGTCTCCCTTCTTAAAGCGTTATTTAACTCGTACTTTCTTTGGCCTTCTTCAGTGTTTATGTTCATCCACTTTCTTCTCTCTGACCCAGGGTTTTTGTTTCTTTCAGCCGTTATCTTTGCTACCTTTTTTTGCATTACATCTTTTATGTATCTCCACTTCTCATCTACATTGTTCCTATTTTCTTTAGCTCTCCCTCCCAACCTTTCCTACAGCTCAGTCCTGGTAGTCAGTCCTTTTTCTTAAAGAGTTCCATTTATTCTTAACTCTTATGTTTCTCTTAACGCTCTTCAGTCTACATTGTGTACTTGCCACCAAAAGTTTGTGGTCGGAATCGATATCTACCCCTGGTAGTGTTTTCACGTTTTAATGCTATTTCTAAATCTTTCATTGACTAGCATGTAATCTATCTGCTATCGTCTCTGGTCTCCTGGGCTTCTTCATGCATAAAGTCTCCACTAGTGATGCTTAAACCATGTATTAGTTACAATCAATCTATTTATATGGCAGAATTACAAGTTTCTCCCCTACTTCATTTTTCTTCCCTAGTCCATATTTTCCCGTTATGTTATCTTCCTGTCCCTCTTCGACTACACTGTTCCAGTCTCCTATTACTATGATGGTGATCCTTCCTTTTCCCTCTTCCTCCAATATCTCCGTAACCTGTTCATACATTTCATCTACTTCGTCGTCACCAGCATTAGTTGCTAGCATAAACACTTGAATTATTAGCATTTCACCAGCTCCATCTGAAGTTTTATGGCTATTAATCTATCATTATCTGTCACTACCTTGCTAATTCTTTCAGCTATCTCTTTTCTCATTATAATCCTTACTCCCCTTACCTTTTTTTCTCCTCTCGAGTAAATAATCTTAAATTCGTCTGAATTTATCTCGCCTTCTCCTTCCCACCGAACTTCACTAAGACCTAATATACCTACATTATTACTTCTAATTTCCCTTTCTAAGTTCTCTAGTTAACCCTCTGCATTCATAGTCCTAGCATTCCATGTGCCCATTCTTAATTTCTTACTACTTGCTTTCTTCTTATTAATGTTACATTTCCTTTGTGGATCCCCTAAGGTAGTCCCCACCCGCAGATCCGATTGTGGGACTATTTTACCTCCCGAATGTTTTACCCCACAGAGATCCATAGAGGTATTTGCAGCTTTTTAGCCTATCATGGGAAATATAATGAGGTAGTTTCCCCTTACATTCCTCATCGAAGTTTCACAAGAGTGATTACCCATCTGTAGCTGTTCTGATCCACTTGATCACCACTTACAGAGGTACTGTGCAAGCTGCTGCCTTTGCACAGGAGAATGTAAAACCCCCCAGACTGCTTCTTAGTCCGACTCTTCCCCTAAGACCTTTTCGGCTTGGATTGTCCTACCAGGAGAATTATCTCCCGCCGGCATAGCTCTTTGCTTCATAAGAGTACACAAACCCCTCCCCCCTCTGTATGGTTATGCAGTCCTTAGAGAGGGTTTTTATGACAATATTTTTAATCACGTAGTGTGAGAATTTAAAGTTTCATGAAGTACCATCAAAAAAATTGTGTTTGCAAAAATATGCGATTTTCACCCGGAAACAAATAAAAAAAATCTACGTGCATCTACAAATTACTCTGGAATCCACCACGTTGGCCGTTGGCAGAGGGTTCCGTGAACTAAGCAGTACCTAACGATTTTTTGTCACATGTACACCTCCAATTGTGATTCCTGATCTGCGTAACTTACTTATCTATACATATCTATACATATGCGAATGAATATAATATTTTAGCTATCCATAAATATACTGATAAACATATATCTCCCTTTATATTTTACTTTCAGAGGATGATTAGGGACCATAATGGAAGTGATATTGTTATATGGGATAGGTGTTAGAAAAAAATTGGTGGATCGCATCTCCTCCCACCCACCAATATAGCGAATTTCAAGATAATATTTACAATTAGATGTAAAAAAGCGCTCTATCAAAATGAAATAAAAAGGTAATTATCGGATATTAATAACATTTTGAGAAATGCGGAAAAAGGGGAAAAAATACAATCACCCGGAATCGATGCCTAGCCCTTAACGTATAATACGTGCATACTAGCCGCCTAACTAAACCGACTGTTAGTAACAATGCGACAAATAATTATGATAAGCGATGTACGATGTTTTGCATATTTTTGACGCTGACTTCTCGAAACAAGGAATGCATCCAGATACACTCAGCGATTTTATTTTTATGTAGAATAGAACGATCCTCATTTCGTCCAAATATCAAATCCAAAATTCGTTGCCTCACTTTTTAGTTATACCTCTGTAAATATCATAATCATAATGGTACTGCGAGCTTAGATAATCGAAAAATGAACGAAAGAATTTTTGCCTCTTGTGGATTATCCGTCCTATATTTCGAATATGAAATTATTAACTTCATTCATTAAGATCAACATTTAGTAACAGCAAAAAACAATTTCAATAGTTAATAAAACACTTTGAACAAGAGAAATAATAATTTCAACAACTAATAACTTCCCCATTTCTGCGGCGACCACAAGATGCAATAATTTTCTAAAACTGGAGCAATTTAATACTAAATATCCCAACTCATTAAATTTTCGGCAATATTATTGTGTAATTTTTTTTAGAAAATTACATTACGCATATTTATCAATGTATTGCTATACTTTTAGAGAAATTTTCTATAATTTTTTTCAAAAATACGGGGCGGACAACCCACTAGACCCGAATTTTTAACCCATACATTCATGAAATATAAACGAGTAAAAGGAGTCTTCTAGGATTGACCGTAATGTGGAATTTTGCAAAGCCACAAAGAAGACATTCATTGAAATCAACTTAAAAACAACAGAATAAATGGAAGATTATTTAAAATAGCATTTGAAACTGAAATTTGACACTTGAAAGATTTCTTTGGTTTCAATCAAATACTAAAGTCATTGCATCAAAGTTGTAACTATGAATTACTTTCAATTAATTTCTCACTATACAAAATATTCTCTTGAAATTGAAGTACATACATAGAAAATGGGACTTACTTATTTCGCGCTTGACGATTTATCTTCTCCTTAATGTTGGTAACACTTCGGCATTCCCACTGATAAGCTAACTATGTTGATAGAAATAACAAATAATAATTTAATTCCTATTTTCAGGAACTATTAACATCCTATTAAAAATTGAATTTTACGAATTTACAATACTTACCTATTTAAGATTACTAAACTTCAACCAAGGACAACCAAAGCAGAATAAGCTCAAGGAACAATTTTCTTCTATCTATAGCAAGGCCTGAATGGTCGATGCTACGCACTTTTCAAACGAATGAAAGGTTATGGACATCTGTAGCAGGCGAAACATTAGAGAAAGCGTCCTTTCTCCCACCAGGCATTCATAAATTTCCAGGAATTCTCAAATGGACAAATTTTCTCATGGAATATCCGAATGTCGGCAGATATTATCTTAGAAATGATTTTATAGTCGTGTTCTTAGCTACTTAAAGGGCCTGAGGATTAGTAAACTTGGTCGAGGTTAGAACCCCATGGCGACAGGATAAAGTAGCGTGAAGAGGGCGATGATCATTTGTAGGTTACTGAGCGCTGAGAACATTTCGCATTTCGCTTACACTATTTGTACAAACCGAGACACAGGAGCGAAATAAATATTGGTTTTCGGTTTCGGTTCGAGTTCAACATATTTAGTTTTTCTGTTCGGGTTCAGCTCCACTCCGGCCTAAAATATCGGTTTTTTTCGGTTCGGGTTTTCGGTTCATCTCCGGTTCGACGCCCTGGTTCAAAGCTGGACTACCTTTAGCTTCGAGGTTGTGTGAGCGTGTGACGTATCATCCTCCCCCTACAATTCAAATTATGCACATACAAAATATAAAAAAGGCATGTTATTATAAATAATGTATATATACAACATAATTCTAACAAATTGTTATAAAATAACTTTTGAAATTTGATTTAACAGCTATAATATTTACTTAGAAGGCGTTGTAGTGGAATTCATGTTTATTTTGCATTTTGAATTGCTCGGAGATTTTATTGGAGGATTTGCTAACGATATCAGTTATAAAAATATTTTTATTTATTTTAAAATTTTGCTGGATATCTAAAAATTTGAAATATACATTAAATTTGACAAATACAAACTGAGGACGGTATAAATGCTAGATTTTGTTTAATGCTGTATCAACATCGAAATGATAGGATTCTGAAGTTACTATGATTAGCTTCTCCATCATGTATTGAAAAACGTTCCTGCAATCTGATTCGCAACTTTTTGAGTTATCGTATTCTTTATTCTTCAGACCAATCCACGCAGGCACGTACGCATTACGGCACGCAGACACATTTCAACATTAATATTGGGGTGCCAGTGGTGTAGTCGTTGGGACGCTGGCTGCTACTCGCCTGCAGCTTGAAAGGGCAGAGGGCACTAATCCTGCGCAAGTAGGATTTTTCCAAGATCGCCCGGTTTGTGTGGTTTGTGGAGAACGCACAAATTCAGCTGTTCCGCCCTACGGAAGGGACGTTAAGCCGTTGACCCCCCTGGTGTTCTTCGTAAGGGCAGGCATATGCCGGCACCGGGTTTTCCTCCTCCCTTCCTTGGCTATTCTTTGCACTACCTCTGAGAAACCCATTTGTGTAGTAAGAGAGGCGAATTGGCTGGGCACTCAAACAAACAAAATTAATATGCAGTACTCCATCTCTATATGCGGGGAATGCGTTCCAGGAAATTGACGCATAGAAACATTTCACGTAAACATTTACATATAAAATATAGAATTGTCTAATGGAAACCTTATTGTAATAATGTGGCCTCGGGGACTGTTTTGTGGCAGATTTAATCCTCTATCTGCATTTAAAAAATATATAGCTTACAGATCATTGCTAGGAATAGAAAAAAATGGTATTTAATTGTTGCTTGCCGAAAGAACCGTCATAGCAATCCATGTAAACAAATTATGTGAAGTTTTGCTGGGATTTTCTCGAATTTTTAGACTGGTTTCCAAAGGAAATATAGCCTTATGAAATGGACCTGTCCGTGTGTATCTTCGTGCCCTCTACTAACAACTATTGCGTCAATGGACCGATTTTCATGAAACTTGATATGAGGCTCCTGCTGCCAGGACCCATCTCCGGGCTATATATTATTTGGCGTAGATTGAAGTCCCGGGTTCGATTCCAGGAATGTTTTTTCCTTATTTATCTTCCATAGGAAGTCTCAAATCCATTGTACGGAGATGCCTTCTTTAATACAGTAATATATCTTAAGATTATGATAACGGAGCGAGGTTTGTACTGTTCTAAGGAGAAATGAATGTATATTCTAAATATTATCACCGAATTTAGATAACATCGTATTTTCTTGAATCTCTACTCAACCGTGGCCTTTTTTTTGCGTTTTAAATCGCATTTTATCGATTTTTTGCCATAGAGACGATTATTACTGAAATCGGCTTGAGCACTGACAAGAGAACAAATGGATTATTTTCTTTTTCGCTCTACTATCCTTCAGCAATAGACAATTAATCCAGACATATTAGCGTATAGACAGTAATATTTATTAAATTCGTATATTAAAAAGATACATGCAAAATATTATGTCAGAAAGAGATTTTGACATTGCTTTTAATAGTATAAAATCTAATAACGCTGTATTAATTTGTTTTCCAATTTTTCTCTATCAATGATTATGAACTACAAGTGATATTTATTGTATGAGAATTCCTTGGAATGACTAACACACACTGAAACATTTTTTATCAATCTGTCACTATACCGTCAATCAATTCGGGAAGTCAACTTTGGGAAACCAGCCTGCATTAGTCCTGGTTTGGGCTTCTTGTTATCTCCGAAACTATAACTCATAATTATGTGATCTCGCGGACTTCTTTGTAAAAAATGAAGGGATCTAACCGAATAAATTTTTTAATTTATACCTTACAGATTATATAAGATCTAGGGTGATAAATTTATTGTTTTTAATTTAGTCCCCGTACACCGAGGTCGCCACCACACTTTAGGTTATCTTTACAGTTTTACCTGTACGGGGAAGTCGATGCGTGTTTATCGGTGGATGACCTACACTTTTAGTTTTTCGCCAGTCTTGTGTCTGTGCTCGAGGAGATCACAAAGACTTTTTAGTATTGTTAAGTATCATTTTTTGCATTGGAAGAAGTGACTTTTCTCCCTACTGAAACGTTTTTCTGTATTATTAAGCGTTCTTTACCAGCGAAGTGGTAGTAACAGAACGACTTATGGGCCCGTCTTGTCCGTTCGTCGTAACTTTCATCTCCTAACATCTACATCTACATATTATCCTGCAAGTCACCTTGACGGTGGATGGCAGGGGATGCCGCGCACCAAGTTCCTAACTAATTATTATTCACAGTTATCTATTGTGGTCACGTATTGTCCTAGGGAAAAAGGACTCCTTATACCTCTCCGTCCTACTATCTATTTCGCGAATCTTGTCCTCATTATCCCTCCGTCCGATATACGTTGGTTGTCGAATAATATCCTTCATTTCATTTACGAATATCTCCGACCTATATTTATCTAGAAGTTTAAGTCTCGCCTGTAATCTACGATCTTTCAACTATGGCCAACTCAACTCATCAATGAGTAACGTAACGCTCTGTTTTTTATCGTAATTCTTTTTCACGAATCTAGCTGCTCGCCGATGTATTTTTTTGTAAATCCCCTAAGTCCCCTCTGATATGGATCCCAAACCGCTGCTGCGTATTCCATTTGAGGTCTAACCAACGATAAATAACAGGATTCTCTCACCTTTTCCGTGCTTTTCCTGACTATCCTACGCACAAAAGCCAACTTCTTATTTGCCGCACCTATCACTCGTCTTATGTGGGTGTCCCAATACAGGTCACGATTCAAGGTTACCCCGAGGTATTTCACGGATTCCGAAACAGGAATGATCTCACCATCTATCGAGTAGGTAAACACGGACGATGGGCTTCTAGATTTCCAAAAGTTTAGAACGTTACTCTTTTTCTGATTGATTTCTAGCTGCCATTCCTTGCACCAAACAGATAACGCATCCAGATCATCCTGAAGCTGACGATGGTCGCTAGGACCACTAATTTCTCTATAGACTACGGTGTCATCCGCAAAAAGCCTGATATTACTTTTTACAACTGAGCTGATGTCGTTTATATAAAGCAAGAAAAGCATAGGTCCGATCACACTACCCTGCGGCACTCCAGAGACTACATCTGCCACACTCGAGGACTTACCATCGATGACTACTTTTTGTTTTCTATTCCTAAGGAAAGCGCGAACCCAGTTAATGACTTTAACATTAACGCCAAGATTTCCCAATTTTAATAACAACTTACGGTGGGGAACCTTGTCAAAAGCTTTTCTAAAATCATGGAACACTCCATCGACCTGCTTATTATTTTCGCCGCATGATAAAACATCATTCACAAACAGACCGAGTTGGGTGTCACAGGATCTACCTTTTCTGAAGCCATGCTGACAGCTGACTAAGAGCTATCTACTCTCAAGATAACGCGTTGTGTTGCTAACAATAATGTGCTCCAAAATCTTACATGATAATGATGTTAGAGAAATTGGCCTATAATTTTCGGGGTTTTCTTTGTCACCTCCCTTATGAATGGGTGTGACGTGTGCTAGTTTCCAATCATCAGGAACCTCACAGAGGGTAAGAGATTTCTCGAAAACTATCCGAAGAAAGGGATCTATTTCTTCTGCTAGTTCTTTTAATACACGCTGGATGGAGTTTAATTATAATAAATAGTGGTGATCTTTATTAAAATTTAATTTCTAAATGTGATTTTGAACTGCATCTGTAAATCAGAACTTCCAGTTTACATAAATACTTTAATAAACATATACTCGTATCTCGTTACGTGGCATCCGTCAAGCAGCAATTAAAAATCATAAATTTCTCTCCCTAGCCCTTATATGAACTGTAAGCTGCATATTTAAAAAAATATTTGGATAGAGGATTACATTTGCCACAAAACAGTCTGCGAGGCCACATAATTGCGACTTTAATTTCGGATATGATATTTTTGTATAACTTTTCTTCAAAGAGTTTCAGATTCGCAGATCTTATGTCAATTCTTTATAATTTCATCCGTCAAAGAATAAAAGCCTGCACATCGAAAAGTCCATTTTTACGTGTTATTTTATGGGAAATGGAAATGTCTTCCTTGAAGTCGAATCCAAGACTTTTCTCGAGACTTTTTTCGTCATCACCCTAAAATATGTAAATCAAGCATTTCTTCCAAATTTCGAACACGTATCTCATTCATTTATTGAGTAATTCCCATTTTACATTATGAATAAGGTTGAAAAATTATTAATAAGACGAGAGAAAATTACGGCCGAAGGCCACTTTCGGGAATGGCTCGCAAAGCGTGCAACCTCGATAATTTGCTCATTTTCGTTATCGTCGTATTATTAGTCGCAACTAAGGTATTGTTTAAACTTCAAAGCAGCGTCGAAATTTCAAAATTTGAACAGTATATCGGCATTGTGCCTTTTTTCCTGTGGCTTTATGCAACATACCACGCGTTCAGAAAACTGTACTGTTTTGGAAAGAAAACGAATTTAGCTCCACACTGGCAGACTTGCCAGTACACCGTGACTGGACCGAGCAAAAATCAATCTGCAACAGATTTCGTTTTCCAGTCCATTCTTCCAGATTTCTCCTGCACGCTCTCCGTTTCACCCGTACGGTTTTAACCGTCGGAAAACCGAGAGCGTAGGGAGACCTTCGCGCCTCATGCGCTTATGCAGAAACGTATCACTGTACCCTCCTCCAAAATACCCTGAGATTCCCTACGCCCCGAGGCACCGACCTAGTAAATAACATCCACCTCCATCTCACTCCCCCATTCCCTCCCTTTTTTGCCCTTCCACATTTCTTGTGAGGTTTGTGGTCGGTGGTCGGCCATCCCACTCCCATCCTCTCCCTCACTCATGCCCAACGTTGCAACATTTCAAATTTTCTCAGGAGTTCTCGGGAAGTCTGCATTCACGCGGTGCTATCTTGTGAGTTTTATTGTCCAGGTCTGTACCTTCACATCTTAACGTAAATAACTTTAAAATTACTATATGCAATGTAGTAATTAGATTTCATCTCGAATATATCTATTTTGTAAAGATTTGTTAACAGTCATTAAACGTAAAATATTTAGTTGAAAATGCTATATAAAGCGGTAAATTTAAAAACATTTTCTTTGAAAAAATGTCCGTCAATGCTCATGTAATGTCATTAAAAAATCTTTTCATATGTCTTCGTATGGATTGGAGTTAAGATATTTGCAAGTTTAAGAACAATGGATAATGCAAAATAAAGTTAAATCTAAGGTTGATAGATGTACGTTTCGTAAATGACAACGTATATCTGAGTCCACGAATGAATTATGTCTTTCAGGATAGAATTATTACGATTCGTCTAATTTCCGCTAAAACATTACATCTGCCTGAGGAATGATAGATTTCTTCTTATTAAGCCCATATATATATATATATATATATATATATATATATATATATATATATATATATATATATACATGCATATGCATATAAAAAGCCATATAGCAATGATGATCTCGAGTTCAACAATCTATTCTGTCGCCAAGAGAACCTTTCACTAAAAACAAAATATTTTGATGTAATTTTGAATTCTAAAGCAAAATTCGAACGATTTCGAGCCTAAGGCCAAATTTGACGACAAAAATACATCTACATTATACCCTGCAAGTCACCTATTTGGTGGATGGGAGGGGGTGCAGTGCACCAAGGGTCCATAGTTTTCCTACGTTATCTTTTCCTATTATGGTCTCTTATCGTCCTAGGGAAAAATGATCCTCTATATCGCTCCATTCTACAATCGTTCTCGCGAATCTTATCATCGATGTCCTGCCTTCCGATATACGTCGGGCTTCTGATAAGTCCTACTACCTCTTTTCGAAAAGCACTTAGCGGATGGGTTTCATCTACATCTACATCTACATATTACCCTGCTAGTCACCTTGACGGTGGATGGCAGGGGGTGCCGCGCACCAAGTTCCTAACTAATTATTATTCACAGTTATCTATTGTGGTCACGTATTGTCCTAGGGAAAAAGGACTCTTTATACCTCTCCGTCCTACTATCTATTTCGCGAATCTTGTCCTCATTATCCCTCCGTCCGATATACGTTGGTTGTCGAATAATATCCTTCATTTCATTTACCAATATCTCCGACCTATATTTATCTAGAAGTTTATCGGAGAGTATATGTGATTATGATTTTATTTTATTTCTTTATACTAGTTCCTCTGTATGTTTATCTGCCATTTGGAGGAGGGAGTCCGTAAACTGAAGAAATACCTTGTGAATATTGTGAAGTGATGGGCCCCTAAAGTTTTGGCTGAACTAAGGAGTTCATATTTTGGATCATGTACTTGGGGAATTGAGATGCCTTGAGTGTTTGATTTGGATGTTTTCTTTTATTGTAGGTGACGATATGTACGCTTTAATTTTCTGTTGTTTATTTTGTTTGATATTTTTATAGTGTTACTATTTCAGGTGATTTTATCTATGTTCTTGACTGATTAATTAATATACAATTTGGAAAAAGAATTAGCTAAGCGATAATTCTTTCTTAGGGTGTAAGTGGGCAGCTACAAAATATCCCCTTCCCGAGTAACTTGCTAGTGTCGGGGGAATGCAGACGATAACGCCACTCATTTGACCCACCCATACCCGCTTCCTGTTCAGTTTGCAACTGTAATTTTGCAGTTCGCAGCTGGGTCAGGTTACCTTTGCCCCGTGTGGCCTGAGAGGAGGCGACGAATGGGAGAGGGCCACGAGAGGTCACGTGGGAGGGGATTTATAATGTGTGGGCAATCGTTTGGAGTCAGTCTTGTATTGCGGGAATAAGGTGTTTGAAGCCATTCGATTGTCCCTGTTATTCCGAGAATCCCCAAAACCTCCCCAAGAGATCTCGCCGCCTGTCGACATGCAACGCGGCGGTTCTATTATAATTTTTCGAGTTGTTGATAACAATAACGCTGCCAACGGTAATTTTAATTGCGATCAAAATTATCCCAATGCTATTTAGCGTAATATATTTAAACAAATTCTCTTGTAAATATCGACAGCCATAATAACGCCGCCAACGGTAATTTTAATTACGAATATTTTTCGAAATAATGTTTCCTTGGCAGCAGGATGCGCATAAATATTTTTTATCTATAGCATGATATTAATACTTTGCTTACTTATGGTATTTTAATTTATTTATTTTAATTATCTCATAAACAGCACATCAATGTCCTCTTATAAAGAGCTTTTAGCAGTAACAAAGACAATCACATACATTCATGCCTAATGCAGGACTAGGACCCTTGACCTTATGATTGAGAGACACACTAGCTCCCCCTCTACCAAGAAAGGTAAAAAGAGGAATAAAAGTATTTCTGCGAAAATTATTGTTTAAAAGTTTTTCACGAGCGTCATTACCGATAGCTAACAGCGATCTACTCTCGAGATAACGCATAGTGCTGCTAACAGTGGCGCACCGAGAGGGGGGCTGACGGGCTTCAGCCCTCCTTAAAAGATCTCTCACTCTCCTTGTAAATGTATATTTTCACAGGAAATATACTCTTTTGACCTTTTATATTTGTATATTTCTCTCAGCTTATAATTTATAATCATTATACAGACACTTTTTGAATGACTCATATTTATAGCGTGCGAAGTTTCTAACAACTAGCAATCGATCCATGTATTTTTTGGTCTGAGCCACCCCTAAGAGAAAATCCTGGGTGCGCACCTGGTTGCTAACAATAATTTGCTCCAAAATCTTACATGATAATGATGATAGAGAAATCGGCCTATAATTTTCGGGGTTTCCTTTGTCACCTCTCATATGAATGAGTGTGACTTGTGCTAGTCTCCAATCATCAGGAACCTCACAGAGGGTAAGAGATTTCTCGAATACTATCCGAAAGAAGGGAGCTATTTCTTCTGCTATTTCTTTTATTAAACGCGCGGGAATTCCTCCTGGTCCTGGGTTTTTGTTGGGCCTTATCGCACCCAGTCGCTTCGCTATTCATGCCTCAGAGATTTTAACATTATCCATCCGAGTACATCCATCGGAAATAAGATTATCTTCAAATCTATCTCCACCTGCCGTGATCGCCTTCTCGAAGTAAACGTTAAATAGATTTGCTTTTTCCTCCCCATCGAGAAGGATGTCTCCGGAACCACATCGCAGGGAGAGTATTGAATGACTTCTCTTACATAGGACCAGAACGATTTTGGATCCTTCTTCAACTTTGTGTTTAAAACCTCATCCTGGAAGGTGTTAAATGCGTTACGCGTGGTTTTTCTCGCTAATACGCGGGCACTGTTATACTCATGGACTATAGCTGTGCGATACTAATCGGAAGCGGTGGTAGGTATGTTTTAAATTTTGCGTGTCTACGCCTCTGCCGTCTTAAGGCAATCCTAACTTCCTTATTGAACCATCGAGGTTCTTTCTTATCAGATTTTAACTTACTGGGGATAAATCTATCGATACCTTTTCCTAGTATATCCTTGAATATTATCCATGATGGTTCCATACCTAATCGTTCTGTATTTTCACGATAACTGACAAAGGTACTTCTGAGATGTAGGCTGAAACTTTTCAAGTCGGCCTTGGCGAAAGCGTATACATTCCGAAGGGGCTTTGGATGTCTTTTGAGCTTTAATGCGCACTACGCATACACATCTCGATGGTCACTATGTCCCTCCTCTGTGGATACCTTAGTTATCCTATGCGGGGTGCTAGTAACATGAAATTCGGGAACATTGCCCGAACGCGTGGCTTTTTGTAGCATCTGGATTAAGGAATATTCACGAAACGTGTCAATTAAGGCTTCACACGATTCGCGTTATTTACCTCCCGTAACGAAACATAGGTTTTCCCAATCGATTGACGGTAAGTTAAAATCGCCTCCAATTAACACGTAACCGTCGTTCATAATAGATCTAGGCTCGGCTAATTGCCTCTCTAAACTTAAAATATAATCAACTTTGGCATTAGGTGGTCTGTAAAATGTGCATAAATATATCTTTTTCGAATGATCCTTACCTAGGCGGCACCACTCTCTCTCGGTCGCTTCGTCGATAATAGGGATCTGAAAATTACCTTACTTTTCACTTATTGCCAAAAATACTCCGCCACCTATTCCACTGGCACGGTTTTTCTGTACAGTATAGCTTTTCAAAAAAATTTCTTGGCTAGCGATATCTTCGGTGAGCCAACTTTCGGTACCTATAACTACTTCAGCATGCAACGTGCGAATTCCGTGTTCGAGTTCGGCAGACTTCCTACGAATGCTGCGTCGGTTTACAACTACAATATTTAATTTCTCGTTATCGCCCGAAGCATTAAATACTCGATATTGGCTTCTGCAAGTGGACTCTTTCACTTCGCCACCAGAAACCGAGTTCAAGAAGGTCTGGGATTCTGCCAAACCACAGAGTTTTTGCATTTTGCATTTGCATGTATTCGTATCTTCATAATACAGCCGTAAAGGAACTAGTGAAGTCAAAATCAATTCGCTGTCACTAAAAAGAGCATTGAAAAATTTGTGGTTGTAAACAGATTGCTACCATCAAATCCCCACTTCGAAAACAGAATTAAATTAGCTTCATTCTGATCATAGAAGGGTGAAGTACATAAAACGTGATCCTGCAATGTAACCAGTCACTCTGCGGTGTGGTTGAGTAATGCCTGGAGTTTTACTTCTGCATAAGTTTCAGTCACACTCATCGATCTTTTTTCTGGGTAGCACCTTTTTTGCCACTTGTATCCTTTTGTAAAAGGGATAAATATTTGCATTCCTCTCTTTGGCCTGACTTCTGATTAAGACATATTATGCCTTAGACAGCTTAGCTTCAATGAACAAAGAGAGCGCCTCATCTTCGCTGTAGATTTTTATGCGCTCGGTAGATTTCGAAGACTTTCAAGCTTTACTGATCTTCTTTGGCCTCGTAGGGGTAGTATCTACCATTTCTTTCACTATCGTTGCTGCTTCATCCTTACCTGCAGCCCGAAGACTCATTTTGGTAGCGTAGGATAGTTCAAGAGCAGTCCTGGACCTCCTCAGTGTCTCAGTTTTTCTCCTCTTTGTTCGGGAACTGCTTTCTTCAAAAGACGTACTAGGGTGCCCAATCGAATCACTGTATATATTTCACGTTCTCGTAGGGATATTATATTATGTATGATTTGATCTAACCATTGCAAATTTTCACTCTCAAATCTATCTTTCTTTTGAAAACATGCCTTCCATTTCCGATTTAGATCACTTTTAAAACGCGACACAATTTTCATGACCTGCCGTTCGTAACGCTTTTCCTCTTCCTGAATTTCCAGCCTCTTTAAAATATAATTACAGAGATAAACACTAGCCTTGCAGCCAATTTCCACTTCATCATCTGGTTATCTCTCGCACAGCTCACGCCGAGTTGATAAAAAAGCCTTCATAGTGCACTGCAAAAAGAATGCACACGAAACCAAAATTACGTAGATGAGTAGATGGTAGTGTCGAACCGTCGTAGTGAACGGATGTGCCTGCTGAACGCTCCGTAAAGGGAAAGTTCTCAAGGCTGAATGGGGATTGCCGGAGTGTGCTTGTGTTAAAGTGTACTGCATGTAGAAAGAAGTTACTAAATGGTGTGCAGTGTTGTATGTGTGAGTATTGGTATCATTTTAATTGTTCAACTAGTAAGTTGGAAGAATGCGTGAAGGAGGAGTGGAATTGTGGCAATTGCGGGTTATTACGGGGTCAGAAGTTAATGAAAGAAAAGGAGGAATCTATAGAGAGGCTGACAACGGAATTAAAATCCGCCAGGAATAATATTAAGAAGTTAAGAGCGGAAAATGAGAAACTAAGAGAGGAAATTAAGAAGAATAAAACGGGGGCAGAAAAACTCAGGGATGAGGTCCAAGGGAAAAAATTACATCTACATCTACATTATACCCTGCAAGTCACCTTTTCGGTGGATGGCAAGGGGTGCAGTTCACCAAGGGTCCATAGTTTTCCTACGTTATCTTTTTCTATTATGGTCTCTTATCGTCCTAGGGAAAAACGATCCTCTATATCGCTCCATTCTACAGTCGATATCACGAATCTTATCATCATTGTCCTGCCTTCCGTTATACGTCGGGCTTCTGATAAGTCCTACTACCTCATTCGTTAGGCCCGTCCGAAATAAAATTTTCCAGTAGTTTAATTCTAGCCTGCAGCCTACGCTCCTCTAACGATATCCATTTCAGATTTTCTATTAATGATGTTACGCTTTCTTTACTATCGTAATTCCTCTTTACAAATCTAGCTGCCCTGCGCTGAACCTTTTATATCTCGTTAGTGAGTCCCTATTCGTAGCGATCCCACACAGCTGAAGCATATTCGACCTGCGGACGAACCAAGAATAAATAACATACTTCTTTCACTTTTTCGGAACTTTTTCGAACTATTCTCCCTATAAAGGCCAGCTTATTGTTAGCGGCACCTATCAATCGGCGAATGTGGGTGTCACACGAGAGATCACAATGGATCGTGACTTCGAGATATATAATCGAGTCTGAAACTGGAATCTCTAATCCGTCCAACGAATAATTATTATTCAACGAGATACCCTTGGTTCTCCAGAAGTTGATGACGCAGCTTTTCTTTTGGTTTATCTCTAACTGCCATTCCTTACACCATGCAGAAAAAGCTTCTAGTTCATTTTGGAGATACTGGTGGTCTTCCGGTTTGCTTATTTTTCTATAGATGACGGTGTCGTTCCCGAAAAGTCTAATTTTACTTATGACTACTGAGCTGATATCGTTTATATAAATTAGAAATAATAGCGGACCAATTACACTACCCTGTGGAACGACAGAGACAACCCCCACTAAGTTCAAAGATTTCCCATCTATAACAACCTTCTGCTTCCTTTGATTTAAAAATTCACGGATCCAACTGACGACTTTAGAATTAAAGCCTAAGGTTTTTAAATTCGTTAATAACTTCCTGTGAGTTATCTTATCAAAGGCTTTCCTAAAATCTAAGAAGATATCATCAACCTGCGTATTCTTTTCTCCGCTTCTCAGTATACAATTAACAAAAAGACCGAGCTGAGTATCACATTACCTACCTTTCCTGAAGCCGTGTTGACAATCATCTAACAATAAATTACTATCAAGAAATCGCATTATGTTGCTTACGAGTATTACTCGAGATTCTTACACGATATCGAAGTTAAAGAAATCGGCCTGTAATTTTCTGGGTTCTCATTGTCGCCGCCCTTGTGAATTGGTGTAACGTGCGCTAACCTCCAGTCGCTAGGGACCTCTGCGCGAGAAATGGATTTCTCGAAGATTATCAGAAGAAAAGGTGCTATTTCTTCAGCTAATTCTTTTTGAATGCGCGCAGGAATTTCTTCGGGGCCAGTGGCTTTGTTATATCTGATGGAACTTAATTGATTTGCTATTCCCACCTCAGAAAATACTATATCGTCCATCAGCCCCCCCCCCCACTTATTGCGGGTGCATAATGTACGCAATTGTCGCTGACGGCTGAGAATGCGTTTACAAAATGACCGTTTAACAAGTTGGTTTCTTTACGCTATCATGAATAACGGCATCCGAGTCATTACGCAGGGAAGGTATGGTAGGACCTCTACCTTGGACCTCTCTCACATAGGACTAAAACGCTTTAGGGTCCTCCTCCTTCAAATAAATATTTAATACCTTATTCCGGAAGTTAGTAAAAGCCTCGCGCATAGTAGTTCTCGCTTTAGCGCGGGATTCCTTATACGTCTTAACTTTAGTTGCTCTATATTCATCGGATGATGTAGACGGCATATATTTTATTTTCGCGTGGCTTATTCTCTGACGCCTAAGCGCACTCCTAACTTGTTTATTGTACAAACGTGGCCCTTTATTGTCGACCTTCAATTTAATTGTAATGTACTTATCGATACCCTCTAGCATTATATCCTTGAATAGTGTCCATGACGACTCAGCACCTGATCGTTCGGTCATATCACGGAAGCCAGGTAGTATTTCTCGTAGGCGCGACCTGAAGCTTGAAAAGTTTGCCTAGCAAATATATAAAACTTTCTTTGAGGCTCAGGGTGCTTATCGATTTTCAACTTACACTGCATATACGGCCTGATGATCACTTATCCCATCTTCAATGGTGACTTTGTTTTTTCTTTCTGGGACGTTAGTTGCTAATAAATCTAATATGTTTCTCGATCGCGTTGGCTTTCTGACTACTTGAAGGAGTGAGTGCTCGCAGAATGATTCGATTAATAAATGCCTCACAGAATTCGCGTTCTTTACCTCTAGATTCGAAACATCCCAATCAATTGAGTGTAAGTTAAAGTCACCACCGACTATAACGATACCATCTTGATTTATCAGTGTAAGCTTTGATAATTGTTTCTCGAGACTTAAAATACAATCTACACCAGCGTTAGGTGTCCTGTAAAACGAGCATATGAACACCTTTTTGGAGCCATCTTTACCTATGCGGCACCAAACACTCTCGATATCCTCGTCACTTATCGGAATCTCACTGCTATCGTACTTACCGCTATGAAAAACCCCCCTCCCGATCTATTAGCGCGATATTTTCTATAGACACGATAGTCTCTAGGAAATATCTCCTGACTCTGAATCTCATCCGTTAACCAACTTTCTGTGCCTATCACGACGTCGGCATGCAGACTGCGATTAATATGCTCGAACTCAGCAATTTTCCTACGGATGCTGTGACAGTTCAGTACGACGACGTTTAATTTCTCACTATCACTTTGCATACTAATCTCACCTTTGACTTTCTCTTCCACTCTAAAGCTACATGCGCTCCCACCACAATCACTCCCACGACTGTATGGCGTCGCAAAACTGACCTACACCCTGCCCTACTCTCTAGCCTAAAAAATCCCTACTGTGCTCGAGAATCCTACTCGCTAATCTCTGAGCCGATTCGGGCGTGTAGTGAACACCAGATCGATCCAGTGGTGCCCTTCACGATTCGATATTCGGTCGTAGGTCGACGAAGTCCACTCCCAAGTCCCGACAGAAATTCCACAGCCTTCGGTTCAGACCTTCAACTCTACTCCAAACCTCAGAACCGCGGTCAATCCTAGGGACTATACTGCAGACAGTAAGCCGCACATCGAAACCCGACTCCTCTCGGCCACGAGCAACCTCAGAGGCCAAGTACTTAAAATAACTTAAAATCTCCTCGGACCCGCGCTTCGAGGCGTCGTTAGTCCCAACTTGGGCCATCACCCGCGGCCGAGAGCAACCTGTCGCCACTACCGCTTATCGCTTATCGGTCACTTGCGGCACCGTGCCTCCTGATATACATCTGGAGAAGACCCGCTCTTCAACTCCCTCCCGGCGGGCACTGGATAACAGGGGTGCCATTACACGCCGAACGTTAGAGCTACCTAACACTAACAACCCTCCCTTCCCAACCCGACTCCCCTTGGGCCCGGCCTCCATCGAAGAGACGGGAGTGGGTATGGGCGCAATGGCCGTGGGGTCGTCCTTCAACAACACCTCGAACCTATTACTGACAGGAAGAGGGTTCGCGGAAGCATTCCCAACTCCCTGCCTCCGCAGCACCACCTCACGATCTACTCGAGTGGACACCACTCTCCACTCATTGGATTTACCAGCCTGAGGACCCTCAGCCCGCGGTAAGGAGTCAGAGTAACCCCGATCGCTCTACCGGCTACCGCACCCAGGCGAATCCGGGCCGCCAATTTGGCGCGGCGAACATTCAGGGATAACCCCGCACCCCCCACACGAACCAAGGCTGCCTCGGACCTTTCCACCCTCTGAAGGAGGTCCGCGACCACCCTCTCCAGCTCCGTGATTCGAGCCCTGATGGCCTCGCAACCAGCGACGCACAAGAAGGAGAAAACGGGAGTCCTCGGTGAAGCCATCCTAAACTTACCTAATTTATATACTAACGCAAAAGAGTTACAGTATAAAAACAAAAGCTGAAATGGGATAAGGCTAAAGAATTTGGTCTGTTTTAAAGCGGGGACGCTCTTCGTGTAGCGTACGAGAAAGGGTCAAACGCAGGTATAAAGTGAAAGGCGTAAACAACACAAACAAGGTTAGATCACGCACAGGAGATGATAGTACACAACAACGAAAATATAAATACTTTGGAGCGTAAAAATTAAACAACCCTACCAATGTAACGAGAATATGCTAATACACAATAAATACTATGATATAAATATTATTTTCTAAAGGGCAGAATGAAATTTCTAACAAGAAAATACGAGGCTTAAAAGTTAACTAATACGGTAGAGAATTTAAAAACTATAACGTGGATGTTATAACAAAACTAATTACATAACTTAAACGAATGTTAAATAAAATTACCGAAGGATAACAATAGAATAAAGTAAATTGATAGTTCTACTTAATACTACAGCTACTCTAATGCTACAGCTACTTTAGTCGCTTGAGGCTATGTAGGAGCTCTTAGGAGCAAATGATAGGCTCGTCCGTTCGCTTCAACTGCCAGGTAAAGATACGCTGCCCTCTATGGTGAGTGAAAATAGGACTGAAGTTGAGGAGATACATCTACATATTACCCTGCAAGTCACCTTGACGGTGGATTGAAGGGGATGCTGCACACCAAGTTCCTAACTAATTATTATTCACAGTTATCTATTGTGGTCACGTATTGTCCTAGGGAAAAAGGACTACTTATACCTCTCCGTCCTACTATCTATTTCGCGAATCTTGTCCTCATTATCCCTCCGTCCGATATACGTTGGTTGTCGAATAATATCCTTCATTTCATTTACGAATATCTCCGACCTATATTCATCTAGAAGATTAAGTCTCGCCTGTAATCTACGATATTTCAACGATGGCCAACTCATCACATCAATGAGTAACGTAACGCTCTGTTTTTTATCGTAATTCTTTTTCATGAATCTAGCTGCTCGCCGCTGTATTTTTTCTAAATCCTTTATGAGTCCGCTCTGATATGGATCCCAAACAGCTGCTGCGTATTCCATTTGAGGTCTAATTAACGATAAATAACAGAATTCTCTCACCTTTTCCGTGTTTTTCCTGACCATCCTACGCACAAAAGCCAACTTCTTATTTGCCGCACCTATCACTCGTCTTATGTGGGTGTCCCAAGACAGGTCACGATTCAAGGTTACCCCGAGGTATTTCACGGATTCCGAAAAAGGAATGCTCTCACCATCTATCGAGTAGGTAAACACGGACGATGGGCTTCTAGATTTCCAAAAGTTTAGAACGTTACTCTTTTTCTGATTGATTTCTAGCTGCCATTCCTTTCACCAAACAGATAACGCATCCAGATCATCCTGAAGCTGACGATGGTCGCTAGGACCACTTATTTCTTTCATCCGCAAAAAGTCAGATATTACTTTTTACAACTGAGCTGATGTCGTTTATATAAAGCAAGAAAAGCATAGGTCCGATCACACTACCCTTCGGCACTCCAGAGACTACATCTGCCACACTCGAGGACTTACCATCGATGACTACTTTTTGTTTTCTATTCCAAAGGAAAGCGCGAACCCAGTAAATGACTTTAACATTAACGCCAAGATTTCCCAATTTTAATAACAACTTACGGTGGGGAACCTTGTCAAAAGCTTTTCTAAAATCAAGGAACACTGCATCAACCTGCTTATTATTTTCGCCGCATGATAAAACATCATTCACAAACAGGCCGAGTTGAGTGTCACAGGATCTACCTTTTCTGAAGCCATATTGACAGCTGACTAAGAGCGATCTACTCTCAAGATAACGTGTTGTGTTGCTAACAATAACGTGCTCCAAAATCTTACATGATAATGATGTTAGAGAAATCGGCCTAAAATTTTCGGGGTTTTCTTTGTCACCTCCCTTATGAATGGGTGTGACGTGTGCTAGTCTCCAATCATCAGGAACCTCACAGAGGGTAAGAGATTTCTCGAAAACTATCCGAAGGAAGGGAGCTATTTCTTCTGCTAGTTCTTTTAATACACGCGAGGGAATTCCTTCTGGTCCTGGGTTTTTGTTGGGCTTTATCGCACTCAGTTGCTTCGCTATTCCTGCCTCAGTGATTTTAATATTATCCATCCGAATACATCCATCGGGAATAAGATTATCTTCAAGTCTATCTCCACCTGCCGTGAACGCTTTCGCGAAGTAAACGTTTAGTAGATTAGCATTATCCTCCCCATCGTGAAGGATGTCTCCGGAATCACATCGCAGGGAGGGTATTGAAGGACCCCTCCCTTGAACTTCTGTTACACACGACCAGAACGCTTTTGGACCCTCCTTCAATTTTGTATTTAATACCTCATTCCGGAAGGTGTTAAATGCGTTACGCATGGTTTTTCTCGCTCTTACGCGGGCACTGTTATACTCATGGAGTATAGCTGTTCGATACTAATCGGAAGCGGTGGTAGGTATGTTTTAAATTTTGCGTGTCTACGCCTCTGCCGTCTTAAGGCAATCCTGACCTCCTTATTAAACCAACGAGGTTCTTTCTTATCAGATTTTTATTTACTGGGGATAAATCTATTGACACCTTTTCCTAGTATATCCTTAAATAATAACCATGATGGCTCCATACCTAATCGTTCTGTCTTTTAACGATAACTGACAAAGGTACTTTTGAGATGTAAGCTGAAACTTTTCAAGTCGGCCTTGGCGAAACCGTATACATTCCAAAGAGGCTTAGGATGTCTTTTGAGCTTTAATTCGCACTCCACATACACAGCTCGATGGTCGCTATATCCCTCCTCTGTGGATACCTTAGTTATCCTATGCGGGGTGCTAGTAACATGAAATTCTGGAACATTGCCCGAACGCGTGGCTTTTCGTACCAATGGATTAAGGAATATTCACGAAACGTGTCAATTAAGGCTTCACACGATTCGCGTTATTTACCTCCCGTAACGAAACATAGGTTTTCCCAATCGATTGACGGTAAGTTAAAATCGCCTCCAATTAACACGTAACCGTCGTTCATAATAGATCTAGGCTCGGCTAATTGCCTCTCTAAACTTAAAATATAATCAACTTTGGCATTAGGTGGTCTGTAAAATGAGCATAAATATATCTTTTTTGAATTATCCTTACCTAGGCGGCACCACACGCTCTCGGTCGTTGCATCAATAATAGGGATCTGACAACTATCGTACTTTTCACTTATTGCCAATAATACTCCGCCACCTATTCTATTGGCACGGTCTTTTCTGTATACTCTATAGCTTTTCGGAAAAATTTCTTGGCTAGCGATATCTTCAGTGAGCCAACTTTCCGTACCTATAACTACTTCCGCATGCAACGTGCGAATTACGTGTTCGAGTTCGGCAGACTTCCTACGAATGCGGCGGCAGTTTAAAACTATAATATTTAATTTCTCGTTATCGCCCGAAGCATTAACTGCTTTATTACGGCTTTTTCTGGTGGAATCTCTCACTTCGCGACCAGAAACTATTACATTCGATGCCCCTATGAAATCTACTATCACGCCTACACCCTACCCTACTCTCTAATCTAAAAAAGACCTACCATGGTCGAAGATCCTACACGCTACACTCTGTGAATCCTCGGCCGTTTAGGGGTACCCTACACGATCCGAGAACCGGCCGGAGATAAACGAAGATTTCTCCCATGCCCACACAGAAATTCCATAGCCTTTAGTTTAGCCCCGCCACGCGGCTCCAAACCTCCGAACCACAGTCAATCCGCGAGACAATACTACAAATGGTGAGCCGCACATCAGAACCCGACTCCTTTCGGACACGAGTGACCTCGGTGACCATGTCCATAAAAGGACTTAGAATTTCCTCGGACCCGCGCTTCGAGGCGTCATTAATCCCAACATGGACCACCATCCGCAGCCTAGAGCAACCCGTTGACTCCACCGACTCCCGTACCGCCCTCGTCACTTGGGGGACCGTTCCTCCTGGTATACACCTGGAGAACACCCGCTCAGCCACTCCCTCCCGGCGGACCCAAGCTAGCAAGGGAGCCATAACACGCCGGACATTAGAACTACCTATTACTAGGAGCCCTCCCTTCCCACCCCGACGTCCCATAGATCCAGCCTCCGCCAAAGAGACGGGAGCGGATGCGAGAGCATCGGCCAAAATGTCGTCCTCCGACAACGCCGCGAACCGATTGCAAACTGGAAAAGGGTCTGCCGAGGCATTCCGAGCTCCCAGCCTTCGCAGGACCACCCCACGATCCCCCCGGTTGGAGACCACTCTCCAATCGTTGGGTTTCAGGATTGGAGCGACCCTAGCCCCCGAAGAGGTCCCACAAACACCCTCGATCACACCACCGACTTTCGCACTCGAGCGCACCCGAGTCGCCATCATGGCGCGGTGAGTTCTCGGGGATGGATGCGTTCTCCCAACACGAACAAGGGCCGACTCCGCTCTTGCCACCCTCCGACGGAGGTCCGTAACCTCTCTTACCAGCTCCGTGATTCGAGACCTCATTCCCTCGAAATCAGCGTCGCATAGAAAGGAGGAAACGGGAATCCTAGGTGATGCCATCCTAAACACTAATCTGTACTAGCTACGAGATAGAGAGATCGGGGGAAGCCATCGTAAAACCCAAGGTGCTTGTATTGGGAGATTTGATGCTACGTTTCGCCGGGGCCGAATGCACCAAGGGTGGAGCGTTGGTGGAGTGTTATCCAGGGATAAAGACGGAGCAGCTGGAAAGGAAAATGGAGAAACATGGCAAGGGAGGTTAGGAGCGTGTGGTGCTGATTCACATTGGGACAAATGATATCAGGATGGCAAAAACAAATGATCATATTGTGGGGTTAATTTGGGATCTGTGTACTGCGGCATAACGGAAATTCACTGGTGCCAAGATTGTGATTAGTGGAATAATTAGAAGACGCGATATGGATAATGGGAGAATACACTATATAAATGAAGGGATAGACTGGGTGTGCAGTAAACTGAGTCTGCTTTTGGCTGATCCCAATTGCTGGATTGGTGAAGGGGACTTTGGCCGTGATGGACTGCATTTGAACAGAAGAGGTTCCTTCAAGTTCGGTAGACTTATAAACAGTGTTGTAAAATTTTGCAACCAACAGGAAAACAAGGACGGGGATTTGGAGGTGTTTCTGTGGAAGCTCACCAGTACGAAGGAAAGGGCTTAAAAATCCTTCAGCTTAACTGCCGTAGCATAAGAAACAAGCGGGTCGAATTTTAGTCTTTAATTGAGATTTGTAGACCAGACATAGTCATAGGCACGAAATTTTGGTTAAGTAAGGACATTAATTCTAGTGAAATATTTCCGGAGGGATTTGTTTTGTATAGGAGGGATAGAGATGAAAAAGGAGGGGGGTCTTTATTTGTGTTAATGGAGAGCTATTAAGCACGCTAAAATGTGTAAGGGACGACTGCAAAAAGCTTTGCATTAAACTACTTCATAAGAATCGCAAGGAGGCATTGGATATTATAGGAGTATACAGGAAACCAAATGATGGCATGTTTACGCTTGAGGTTCTGGCAGATAAATGCTCAGAAAGACCAGGTAGTTATACCCTAATAGCGGGGGACCTAAACCTCCCAAACGTTCGGTGGGATAGAGATGCAGTGGGGGATGGGAGGGCACAAAGCATTGCTAATCTTCTAACTCAAGAGGAGGGGTTCACGCAGTTGGTAAACGAACCAACAAGGAAAGGAAATATTCTTGATGTCGTTCTTTTAAGGCCGTATATACAAAGCATATGCCCGGAGATTATGCCAGGTTTAAGTGACCATGCGACAGTGCTTATAGAATTAGAATGGCTCACGACCAAAGCAACTAAATCAAGCAAAGTTTTATTTGGAATTATAGAAGAGGAAATAGTGAAGGTTTTAGAAACCACTTAAGGGACCATTTCCCTATGTGGGCAGGTGAAGGGGGGAGTATTAATGATATATGGAATGCATTCAGGGACATCATTTATGAAGGGCTAGTAAAGTATGTTCCACAAAAAATGCTTAAAAATAATAGCGACCCCGAATACTATAATTTAATCATACGGAGGCTACAGAGAATAGTTAGAATTGCGCATAAAAAGAAACACTTAGGACCTGAGTACTTGGAAAAATATAAAATACTATTTAGTAATTTATATAGAGAAAAAGCGAAAGCTAGGGGTAATTATTTACTGAATATATTAGACAAGAAAAATACAAACATATTCTTCAAATATATTAAAAGGAAAAAGGATAATTGCGAGTATATATTAGCCATTGCATCCAACAAGGGTATTGTGATACCGTACGACGTGGGCAAAGCAAACGAACTGAATAACTGGTACGTCAGTGTTTTTAAGAGAAGTGATGGTACAAGCAGAAGTGTAGATACCTCAAACAATAGAAGGGATTCGCCGTCAAAAAAAATTGAGGAAGACGCAAACAAAATGGACTATATAAAAGTAAAAGATGGTGAAATACTGAAAGTCATTACTGAGCAACCAAAAAATAAGTCGATGGGGCCTGATAATATTTCGATTGATGCACTGAAGTTGGGTGCGGAAGCAATAGTTCAATACATAAGGACATTGTTCTACATAACCCTAAATAACCATGACTTACCATCTGATTGGAAAAAGCAAATGTTATTCCTATATACAAGGGAGGGAAAAAAACTAAGGCTGAAAACTATAGACCAGTAAGCTTAATGTCGGTTTTGTGCAAGTTGTTGGAAAAAATAATTGCGAAATATATTCGAAAATTTTGGGATAAAAGTAACTGTCTCTATAAGAACCAACATGGATTTTGAAAAGGATATTCGTGTGCGACTCAGCTTCTAGGACTCTGTCAAGATATTGCTGACACTTTAGATAATGGGGAGGAAACTGACGCAGTAGTTATAGACTTTAAAAAAGCATTCGATAGTGTACCCCACGACCGTTTACACGAGAAAATTAAGAAGCTAAATATTGACAAAAGGGTTATAAGCTGGATAAAATAATTCTTCACCGGGAGGACACAAAGGATCAGAGTAGGACAAGCATACTCAAAAGAAATACCTGTCACATCCGGGGTCCCCCAAGGGAGTGTCCTAGGCCCCCTATTGTTCCTCATGTATATTATTATTATAATTATTCACATAAACGCTACAATTGGGAGCATGTCCCGGTGGCAGCGGGTCTCCATAACAACTCAATGCATAATACCCAAATCACATAATAAAAATTGGGTTTACTTAATACAAAAATATAACCTTTTTGATATCATTTCCTATACACTATATACTACTTTTTAACTTCAAGTGACAGGAACTCCCATCACAACAGGTTAGGTATCACTCAATACATAATTCCCAATTACATAATAACAATTGAATTTACTTAATACAAAAATATAACATTTTTTTATAGTAGTCCCTATACACTATATACTTCTTGACTTCAAGTCACAGGAACTCTCGTCGCAACAGCTTAACTAGAAACTACAACATGTTTCATTTGTTATTTGTCCATACAAATACAAAAATTTAGAATAAATAAATAATCTTCTTCATGAATAAAAAATATACAATAATAATAATAATAAAATAAATAAATAAAAAAGTCAACCAGAATTTGACATTAGATAGTTTTTTGGAGTATTGTGATAAAATTATAACCCTACTATGTTAATTTACAATAATTAACGCCGCTTGGTGGCGCAAGTCCTATAAAAAATACTAAATAAAATACTAACCTACAAATACTCATATTAAATACTAAAGTTTTTAAGAATTTTACTTTTAAATGCTTTCTCGGTTTGAGGAAAGGGCATAAGAAGTTCTTCAGGTAATTCATTCCAGTCCAA
Organism: Tanypteryx hageni; assembly: GCA_028673005.1. Classification (NCBI taxonomy): domain Eukaryota; kingdom Metazoa; phylum Arthropoda; class Insecta; order Odonata; family Petaluridae; genus Tanypteryx; species Tanypteryx hageni. The sequence continues at coordinate 5,417,682 of CM054113.1, read as the reverse complement.
TGCTGTTCTATTGAAAAATGAATATTTACAAACATCTTTTCTTCAAACGTTTGTACGAACTTTACACGAGTGATCATTTTTTCCTTTAAATGTCGGGGTTTTAATCTTAAGTTTTAGTTCTTTCCAGGCCGGTTTGCCGGCATACATTCGATAGAAACAAACTATTCTTTTCACTTTCCTCCTCTTTTCTAAAGTTTCCCACCCAAGCTCCTTTAACATATCTGTTACACTATCCTCTCTTCCAAAACGACCTATAACAAACCTGGCTGCCTTTCGCTGAACCTTTTCCAATTTATTAATATGTATTTTGTCATGAGGATCCCAGACTCCTGAAGAATATTCCAATATACTTACTATTGTTTTGTATGCTAATTCTTTAGCTTTCCTACTGCTACGTTTAAAATTTCTCATAACAAAGTTAAGTGCCTTTAAACCCTTTGAAACTATACATTCTGCCTGAAGACCCCATGCTAAATCTTTCGTAATATGTATTCCAAGTCATTTTATATTATAAACCTTCGGTATTTGTATCCCTTCCATATAGTAAGGAAAATTACTCTTTCCCCTTTTCATAGAGAATAGAATATGCTTGCTTTTCTTAACGATTATTTGAACATACACAAGACATCAGCTTATCTGTGTCCCTCTGCAGTAAACCTCTGTCATTTTTATCTTTAATGACTCTATTAATGATGCAGTCGTCTGCAAAAAGTCTCACTTTTGAGGATATTTGATTTGGTAAATCATTTATGTAGACTAAGAATAATAACGGTTCTAAAACGCATCCCTGAGGTACACCTGAGGTGACATCTATTTCATCGGATAAACTATCTCCTTTCCTAACCCTTTGTTTTCTATCTGCTAGAAAGGCTTCTATCCATCGCACTACCCTCATATCTATTCCTAGGGCGTAAACCTTAGTCAAGAGTAAATCATGAGATACTACATCAAATGCTTTCGTTAGATCTATCACTATACCTTCCGCTTCCTAGCTATTGTCTAATGTTTCTGCAATATCTTCACATAACCCTAACAACTGGAGCTCGCAGGAATGAACCTTTCTGAACCCAGCCTGGCCTTCAAATATCATACAATTATTTTCTAAAAACTTTTGTATAGTCCGCCAGACATTTTTCCGTTAGACTTACTGCTATATAATTTGCAACTTCTGTCTTATTTCCGTCTTTATAAATAGGTATAACAGTGGCGGATTTCCATTCTAATGGGATACAACTGTTTGCTAAGGTAACAGAAAAGATGTGTTTTAGGTACGCTATAATCGCTTCGCTCCCTAATTTTAATGCTCCCGATGCAATATTATCAGGTCCAGTGGACTTATGCCAGCGCAGACTCTTTACCTTTTTATTAATAGTGTTAAAGCTAAACTCAATTCTCGGTCCACTTTCATTTGGTAATCTTACTTTGCCTAAAGCATAAGTTTTCACTTGGAACACTTTGGAGTACCATTTATTAAATTCGTTTGCCTTTTCTAAGTCGCTTATGATTAATGCCACTGTATTATTTTTATATTTTTAATCTTGTCTTTGGTATCCTTCCTTCTCCGTAAATACTTATAAAAGTTGTTGCTATCTTTTGAGGTTAATATATTTAGTAAGTATCTATCCTGCGCGACCATTTTTTCTTTATTTAATTCTTTTAATAACTGAGTACATGAATCTCGTGAACATCCGCCAGTGTTTAGCTTCCTGTGCGCATCTCTTACTTTCCTTTTCAACCTCCTAATATTCTTATTGTAAAATTCAGGATCGGGATTGTTTTGAATACATTTTTTTGGAACATACTTCTCAGTAGCTTCGAAAATTATTATTTTGAATGCATCCCAAATATCATTTACATTTATTCCGCTTTTTACCCATCCTATGAAATTTTCCCTAAGCTAATTTTGGAAGCCTAGTCTCTCCGCTCTGTGATATCTCCAAATGACTTGCTTACGATCCCTTTTCACGCGGTCAGTTTCGAACTCCAACTCAGCTAAAACCGCCTTGTGATCACTAATGCCTTGGAAGGTTTCACAACTCATGAATGAGTCAGACGGTCTTAGAAGAAAAATGTCTAAAATATTTTCCCCTCTTGTTGGGATATTGGTTACCTGCTTAAGCCCCCCATCGCGTATGAGGTTGTTTAGCAGTTCATGCGCTTTACCTCCTTCCATAGAAGGCCCGTCCCAGTTGACCTTCATCTACATCTACATTATAACCTGCAAGTCACCTTTTTAGTGGAGGACAGGGGGTGTAGTGCACCAAGGGTCCATAGTTTTCCTACGTTATCTTTTTTCTATTATGGTCTCTATCGTCCCAGGAAAAAACGATCCTCTATATCGCTCCGTTCTACAGTCGATCTCGCAAATCTTATCCTCACTGTCCAGCCTTCCGAGATACGTCAAGATTCTGATAAGTCCTACTACCTCAATGATGTTACGCTTTGTTTACTATCGTAATTCCTCTTTACAAATCTAGCTGCCCTGCGCTGAACCTTTTATATCTCGTTAGTGAGTCCCTTTTCGTAAGGATCCCACACAGCTGAAGCATATTCGACCTGCGGTCGAATCAAGGATAATTAACATAACTCTTTCACTTTTTCGGAGCTATTTCGAACTATTCTCTCTATAAAGGCCAGCTTTTTGTTAGCGGCACCTATCAATCGGCGAATGTGGGTGTCCCACGTGAAACCACGATGGATCGTGACTCCGAGGTATTCAATCGAGTCTGAAACTGGAATCTCTAATCCGTCCAACGAATAATTATTATTCAACGAGATACTCTTGGTTCTCCAGAAGTTGATGACGCAGCTTTTCTTTTGGTTTATCTCTAACTGCCATTCCTTACACCATGCAGAAAAAGCTTCTAGTTCATTTTGGAGATACTGGTGGTCTTCCAGTTTGCTTATTTTTCTATAGATGACGGTGTCGTTCCCGAAAAGTCTAATTTTACTTATGACTCTGAGCTGATATCGTTTATATAAATTAGAAATAATAGCGGACTAATTACACTACCCTGTGGAACGACAGAGACAACCCCCACTAAGTTCAAAGATTTCCCATCTATAACAACCTTCTGCTTCCTTTGATTTAAAAATTCACGGATCCAACTGACGACTTTAGAATTAAAGCCTAAGGTTTTTAAATTCGTTAATAACTTCCTGTGAGTTATCTTATCAAAGGCTTTCCTAAAATCTAAGAAGATATCATCAACCTGCGTATTCTTTTCTCCGCTTCTCAGTATACAATTAACAAAAAGACCGAGCTGAGTATCACATGACCTACCTTTCCTGAAGCCGTGTTGACAATCATCTAACAATAAATTACTATCAAGAAATCGCATTATGTTGCTTACGAGTATTACTCGAGATTCTTACACGATATCGAAGTTAAAGAAATCGGCCTGTAATTTTCTGGGTTCTCATTGTCGCCGCCCTTATGAATTGGTGTAACGTGCGCTAACATCCAGTCGCTAGGGACCTTTGCGCGAGAAATGGATTTCTCGAAGATTATCAGAAGAAAAGGTGCTATTTCTTCAGCTAATTCTTTTAGAATGCGCGCAGGAATTTCTTCGGGGCCAGTGGCTTTGTTATATCTGATGGAACTTAATTGCTTTGCTATTCCCACCTCAGAAAATACTATATCGTCCATCAGCCCCCCCCCACTTATTGCGGGTGCATAATGTACGCAATTGTCGCTGACGGCTGAGAATGCGTTTACAAAATGACCGTTTAACAAGTTGGTTTCTCTACGCTATCATGAATAACGGCATCCGAGTCATTACGCAGGGAAGGTATGGTAGGACCTCTACCTTGGACCTCTCTCACATAGGACTAAAACGCTTTAGGGTCCTCCTCCTTCAAATAAATATTTAATACCTTATTCCGGAAGTTAGTAAAAGCCTCGCGCATAGTAGTTCTCGCTTTAGCGCGGGATTCCTTATACGTCTTAACTTTAGTTGCTCTATATTCATCGGATGATGTGGACGGCATATATTTTATTTTCGCGTGGCTTATTCTCTGACGCCTAAGCGCACTCCTAACTTGTTTATTGTACAAACGTGGCCCTTTATTGTCGACCTTCAATTTAATTGGAATGTACTAATCGATACCCTCTAGCATTATATCCTTGAATAGTGTCCATGACGACTCAGTACCTGATCGTTCGGTCATATCACGGAAGCCAGGTAGTATTTCTCGTAGGCGCGACCTGAAGCTTGAAAAGTTTGCCTTAGCAAATATATAAAACTTTCTTTGAGGCTCAGGGTGCTTATCGATTTTCAACTTACACTGCATATACGGCCTGATGATCACTTATCCCATCTTCAATGGTGACTTTGTTTTTTCTTTCTGGGACGTTAGTTGCTAATAAATCTAATATGTTTCTCGATCGCGTTGGCTTTCTGACTACTTGAAGGAGAGAGTGCTCGCAGAATGATTCGATTAATACCTCACAGGATTCGCGTTCCTTACCTCTAGATTCGAAACATAGATTTTCACAATCAACTGAGTGTAAGTTAAAGTCACCACCGACTATAACGATTCCATCATGATGTATCAGTCTATGCTTTGATAATTGTTTCTCGAGATTTAAAATACAATCTACACCAGCGTTAGGTGTCCTGTAAAACGAGCATATAAACACCTTTTTGGAGCCATCTTTACCTATGCGGCACTAAACACTCTCGATATCCTCGTCAATTATCGGAATCTCACTACTATCGTACTTACCTCTATGAAAACTCCCCCGCCCGATCTATTAGCGCGATCTATTCTATAGACACGATAGTCTCTAGGAAATATCTCCTGACTCTGAATCTCATCCGTTAACCAACTTTCTGTGCCTATCACGACGTCGGCATGCAGACTTCGAATAAGATGCTCGAACTCAGCAATTTTCCTACGGATGCTGCGACAGTTCAGTACGACGACGTTTAATTTCTCACTATCACTTCGCATGCTAATCTCACCCTTGACTTTCTCTTCCACTCTAAAGCTATATGCGCTCCCACCACAATCACTCCCACGACTGTATGGCGTCGCATCAAAATTGGAATTGCGACCCGTCGCGCCCTTTACGAAACATTCTATCAATGACCTATCGCGAGACTGGTGCTCCATGTTACGCTCGGTGTATATTCTATCATTAGATAATCTTTCGGGATTCTTATTTTCTACAAGTGCATCGATTATCCCCTGACCCAAAACTGATCTACTCCCTGCCCTACTCTCTAGCCTTGGGGAGATTTAAATCTCCGGCAATTACTACTCCGTTGCTAACCGTTTTTTCATTTACGTGGCTATAAAGGATCTCTAGAATGTCAAAATTTTCCCCTGGTTTTCTGTATCCGCCTATGGTATTTAAGGCTTTATTACTCTTTCTTCCGTATATTTTTACGCACACAAGTTCACTATGTTCATCAACCTATATTAAATTACTAAGAATTTCATCTTTTACGCATATAAATACACCTCCACTTCTCTGGTTTCGATCCCTTCTATAAGTAGTGAACCCGCCTGGATAGATTTCTTTAGAATTAATATCATTTTTTAACCACGACTCGGTACCAACAATTACCTCTGCTTCTGTTGCCTCAACTAGGGTTGCAAACTCTTTACATTTATTTAAGGTACTCTTGCAATTTACCTGAATATTTCTTATTCCCTTACCTGGATTTTTGACTTCTTTATTATACGATATATGGCCCCCGTCTTCAACGTATTTCATCATCTTCTTCGTGGTGTCAGCACATCCGTGGTCCTCTTCTAGTTTCCCTGCCTGGCGTGTTGTATTACATTTTCCAGCAAACTCACGAATTTTTCGCTACCTCTTCTATTTAAATGTAAACCGTCCCGACCCATGTCCTTATCACTTAACCAGCAATTCGGATTTACAAAACACAAGTTTTGTTTAACACACACCCAATCAATGCCTTCATTGATATAATCCACTCTTTTATTTGCAACGTCCCTCCTAATTATTCCACTCACTACTATATTTGCTTTTTCTTCGCTGTTGCACAAATATCCCAAATCAATCCGATGGCGTGGTCTTCAGTCGGAGCACTTTTTATATCATTTGTTCCTACGTGGATTACGATCAATTCTTCCTCCCTCTCCCCACTCAGATCCATAATTTTCTTTTCCATTTGCTCGGTTTTAATTCCCGGATAACATTTCACTAAAACACCAACCTTTTTACACTTCTCTCCGGCAAACCGTAACATAGAATCACCTAATATTCTCACCTTCGGCAGCTGGACCTCTGGAATTTTATTGTCGTGATTTTTATCTATATTATTCTTCCCTTCATCACATCTGTCCCGGAGGGAAACAACTTGAAGTTCTTTCTTAAGCGCACTGTTCTCTCTTTCTAATTTCTCTATCACACTTTTAGCCTCCATTAGATCTTCCTTTAACGATGATATTATCTTCTCCTCGTTTTTTAGTGATACCTTTCGGTCCCCTTCGACGTAATTGCTGCACTTTACGCACTCCTCCAACTTATCCTTGGTGCAATTGAAGTGAAACCACATATTGCATTCCAAGCACTGTGCCTTTCCCCATACCTCCTTGGTTTTTCAGGTAAAAACCTTCACCACAGGAGCGCCTCAGAAACACGTCCTTTCACCACGACGGTTCGGCTTGAATCAATATCAATGATCTTCATGAGGAAGTAACTTCAGAAATACGTCTTTTTGCTGATGACTGTATAATATATAGGAATAAGAAGTCAGAGTGATAGGATCAACTTACAAGAGGACTTAGTGAAGGTGGATACCTGGATAACAATTAATAAAATGGACATAAATGTTGGGAAAAGTAAGCTTATAACTTTTACCAAAAGAAGAGCTAAGGAATGTAGGCACTATCAGCTAATGGGTGACTACATGCCTAAAAGTGACTACTGTAAATACTTAGGAATAATCATTTCAGTAAATTTTGGGTGGGGTCAGCATATTGACCATGTGGTAGGAAAGGCATATAAATCCCTACATTGGGTGATGAGGAACCTCAAGGGGAGCGGTACAGCCACAAAGGAGTTAGCGTATAAAGCCATTATTAGACCAATTTTGGAATACTTTATAAATGTATGGGATCCTTATTAAGTGGGGCAGATAAATAAGTTAGAAAAATTCCAAAGAAAGGCTGCCAGATACGTGATGGGGAAGCATAAGAATACTGAAAGTGTAATGGAAGTACGGTGGGGACTTCGTGGGCCCCGGGACCGCTACGGTAACCGTGAAGGCCTACCATGATCCTCGAAAACTTTGGCTCCGGTTAAAGACAAGGGAAAAGTAATTGTATTGTATGTATTTTATCCAAAATTTAGTTATTTTTATAAAATTAATAATTTTATTCTCTTGAATTTTGGACAAGTGACCTTGATCACGCAGTAAGTTATATCATGTGAAATTTATTGACAATGAATCAATTAATGTTGCCACCTGACATGTAGCCAAATTGCAACTCATTTAGTAAATAAATAAATAAATATCCAAGTGTTTCCACCGATTTCAACGTAGTTACTACTTACATGATGAAAAAGAACTTAGCTACTTCCACAAGTTTAATTTTAAACGACCGGTTTCACTACGATCGTTGCATCATCAGGTGATGATGCTATGATCGTAGTTAAACCGGTAAATGTAAAATTTTTAAAATGAATGAGAAAAGTATATTTTGATAATCCGAAGGGAAATTGCATTTGTTTATTATGCTCTAATAGTGTGGAAATACCAGTGAGACACAATATTGAAAAACATCATTCTTCATTTGATAAGAAGTATCCACTGGGTTCAGAACTTAGGAAAAAGAAAGTTAGTGATTTGAAATCAAATTTATCGGAGCAGCAATCTATATTTACCAAGCCATTCGTAAAGTCTAAAAACGCAACCTTAGCTTCTTTTAAAATTACTCATTTATTAGCAATATAGAAGAAGCTGCTTGAAGGTGACATTCATTGCAAGTGGTGAGCAGCTCTTTGATGGATTTTCAAATAAAGTAGAAATAATGACAGCAATAAAATATTTGCATCTTTCAAATGACACAATTACTAGAAGAGTGACTGCCGTTTTGCATGAAATGTAAGTTAAACTGCAGACCGATCTCAAAAACATATGACTGATATTTCCTTCACCTTGATGAAAGAACTGGCAGACTGAATAGGGCTCGTTTGTCACCAGTCAAAATTATCCTTGGAATCTCAGCTTTCCAGCTCTTATCATTGCATTATAATTTTGCGCACGGGCAGACGGGCATAGTTAAAACATTAGCGATTAAAAAAGCGCTAACATGGACGTTAGGTGCTGTTAATATCAGATCTTTTTGATTTTCTCGGAATTAAATAAAAAGTTTTCAATTTTGTGTTTTTATGGTTGTGCCTGCCTCTATCTCCCAGAATGCGGTGAGTGATCAATGGAAATAATTGGTTGAGAACCTCTGCTAGATAGTTAATATCCAGGAACCATTTTTAATCGATATATTCATTTTAGGTAACATTGTATTAAAAGTAGAACTCTGAGTGATGTTTTAACTTTTATTAAACTCTAACAAAAAAAAACCCTTTTTTCTTATTGAATATGCACATTAATGTACTTAAGAAAGAATTCTATAGCTTATTTTTCCTATAAATATTCATTTAGTCCCCGTAAATTTACAAACTTCAGCTAGAGTGCGCCAAAAGATTCGATAAACTTCGCTTTAGCATTACGCAATGCTTCCGTGCATGGAAACGTGTGAATTCGCTCAAGTTTTCTAAAAGTATAACATTTAAATTATACGAAATTGTTTTTAAAGGAAGTTCAAGTACACCGAAGGGCGCTAAATGGAAACACTTGAAAACTGAAACAAATATGAGGAACCAATTTCCACAGCGGGGACATTGTGGTGGCCATTGTTTTCATCACCTCGGAGGGGTCGAATTTACGCATAAGATGGAGAGAATTTTCCTCCAGTTAAGCGTGTGAATCAAGCAAACGAGGATGGAAGGAGATGGAGAGGCGGAGGCAGGAAAGAGGAAGGAAATGGGAAGATGGCTCTTCGGGTCATATTTGTCGGAAGCATAGTACGGAGGTGGCGGTTTCTGGTGGTGGGGTGAGGAAATGGCAGTGTTGGAAGAACTTCGGTCTGAGGAAGCAGTAGTATGAGAGAGGGCAAATACTCAGAAGGGACAGCTCGTAAAAGGAGAGGATATTGTTATCTCCTCCGAGTAATTGTTTCGTTGGTAGAAGGACAGGTATGGGCTAGTGTCCAAAAGGGTTTGCGTGGAATTGAGATGCGAGTGGGTGGCGTATAGCGGAACAATGTTGGGAGTTGAATGGAAAAAGTATGAGATATTAAAGATTAAAAGCCCTTGAGGACGAGGAAGGATATCAAGTGCACAGAGATATGAGAATTTGAGCGAACAAGGGACTCAATGAAATGATATGTGATCGAGAGATGTTGGACAAAAACAGCGAAAAGATCGAGATGTCAATAAGCAGTTGACGGAATTCCATAAACTGTTTAGGTAGAAAGATGTGGTTTATAAAAGTGAATGCGTTGAAAGAGAGAAATTTAAGTGCTGAATTGTCAGGAGCGCTTACATTGGGAATCATTGAGTTGGTGTGGAGATGGCAGTCGAATAGAAAAGAGTAGGGGTGAAGCCATGAGAATAACGGAGTGAAAGTATTTCAATTTCCTGATCTATTCTATGTTTATATTTATACAGATTTTTTTGGATTTGCTATATATTATAGAACACTTGGTCTAAATTACGCAAAATTTGTATAGCATATTAATGAAAAAATGACTAAACAAATATTGAGCTGGTTATATCCCGATTTTTAATCCTCGAAACACGTTTTCTCGTGTTTAGCTTCCCTAAAATCTGCTCACCTGACTTTCCATGACAAAATAAAATCGTCCAAACTGGAACTTGAAATGTAGGGAGCAAAGGAAAATTTCAATGAGATAGTGTACATGAGATTATGTCGAGGATTAAAGATTTAGAAGTACAACGCAAAAAAGAATTATAGAGCGCAAAATATTAGGAATAAAGGTATCAACGAAATGAGGAGAGGAAAGAGAGGGAAGTGGGAAGAGACGGCTTTCTCGGCGGCCACGTATTTTACATCCTCCATCAGCGCCGTCTATCGTCCTGAAATAATTTGTGAGATGACAGTGTCGGAAGCGTCCGGAAAAAGAATTTTATCGCGCTGAAGGAGAGGCGAGGTTTTGAATTGGAAAAAGGGAGCAGAGGGAGGATGTGATGGAGAGAAAGAGAGAGAGAGAGAAGCGCATATAAAAACCCTTTTTTCCTCTCTCCTCCCGGAGAAAAGAGCGAAAGCAAATTAGTTTTTCCTGGAGGCGAACAGGCAAATAAAGGGAAGGAGAGGGAGGAGGAGAGTAGAGGGGGAGTGAGGATGAGGCGGAGGAGACTCGGCCACTATCCTCTCCGAGTAATTAAATATCCTGGAGAAGAGATGGAGAGTCCTGGCTTAAGGAAGCGGGAATGGAACGGATTGAACTACTGGGATGGGGAGGAGGAGAAGGAGAGAATGTGGGGGAGAGGGAGAGGGGAAATGGATAGCTGCAGGGGTTAGGCCAGAAAAGAGGACGTCAGAAAAAGGGACAAATTAAGAAATTTGGGTTAACATTGCGCACAAGGACGACATTACTGTTCTTAAGAATTAATTACCCTGAGATATTTTCCTCATCTCAAATTTCGCTTTTTCGTGAATCATACTTAAGTTTTACACCGATAAATAAAAGAAACATGGAATTATTTTGGGTTAAACTTGAAAAAATTCAGCAAGTTTACCTGTTTTCACATTCGCAAACCACAAGCTGTTTTCTTTCGATTAATCTATATAAATGCGCTTTTTTCTTGAAAAAAGTTAATTTTTGCTCTCCCATTAATTGAATAATACATACACAAATAATTTCACCGAAGTCATGTTAAAAAGGCATTGTTATACTTTGATCAAAAATACTGTTGGAGTATTTTTATAAATCCGGTCAGAATATAAGTCACATATCTTTGTGACTTATCCATATGTACCAGTCATACAGATACGAAGTAATTACGAATAGTATTTCCCACGACACTCGTTGCTTCTTTGAAAAATATCATTATTGCATGAATAATGTTAATTCCTCAAAAAATAACACATTACAATTTTATTGCAGTTCACAAAATTGCTAAAAGAATATCAAGCGGATTTTCACATATTACAGCGTTCCTTTGCCTCTTCGATTCTAAGAATAATATGGCTTAATATAACGATTAAATGTTAATTTATGATTTAAATGGTTTACAGAAATTGCCAAATATCAATTTAATATTGAATGTTAGTATTGCTGTGGAGTTAATATCCTTAACGAGACACTCGATTCCAATGGGGAGAACAAAATAGAGCCTATATGTCATGTGTGATACCATGGGTATCTGGGAAGGTCACTGTATCGATGTTTACTTAACCAGGTGAATTTCCATTCATAATTGTTTAGCGAAGAGCGAATATTTGTAAAGTGAACTAGAAAGAGAGAGAGAGAGAGGAGAGAAAGAGAGAGGAGAGAGAGAGGAGTGAGAGGGAGAGAGGAGAGTGGGAGAGAGTAGAGGGGAAGAGAGGTGAGGGGGAGAGAGGAGAAAGAAGAGAGGAGTTGGAAGAGTTGAGATAAGGGATATAGCAGTGGTTGTCAAAGTAGGAGGCACGTCGGGTTGCCAGAGGAGGCGCGTGATTTGTCACGAATCGGACAGTGACGTATGAGAGGCCCAGTCTCTCGTCCACCATTCTGCCTCCCCTCAAAACTCTACTTCACTATTCCGCCTCCTCTCCCCCACTCACAGATCTCCTTCCTCTCTCACTTTCCTACTTTGTGTATATAAATGAACACTTTGTTTCAATTGCACCGTATGCACGCAACCCAACCTCTCCCCAGCCATTCCGCATCCCCACTCCCCGATTCCTTACATCCCCTACTATCATTTGATAGTGAAACCAGTCGTATTGAAATTCATTGTGAAACTTATCGATAATTTACCTCGTCCGTTTCTTGTTAGTGTTTGTTGGACGTTAGTGCTTTTAATTTTACTCGTGAAAATTTTATGGTTGAGTAGAAAGTGGAACGTATCTTGAACATTATGATTAATCAAAATTAAAATTTTAGCTGTTTCGTTTGATACTTAATCAGTGGAGCTGTCACTCGCATCAAGAAGTAGACCAATCATCCATATGTAACTAAGTAATTTTCGTTCTATTATTAAAGCATACATAGGGCTAATCTCGACTGGACGTTTAATATAGGTTGTCTTCAATAACTTTCTAATCAAATGTTCTACGATATATTTTCAGGTTAATATACATTATACAACTTTGAAAAAATATCTTGTGTCTACGCTAGATCCTATTTGCATGTTATTTAAATGCAGCAAAAATCTATAAATATTTCCTACCGGATTTTTGCAGCTTAAATGAGTTCTACTAAATAATTTAAAAAAATAATTCATAATATTTGGAATATTATTTCTAGCCTTAGATTTCTCGTGTTGTTGAGAAATCAAAAAAGGTAGAGAAAGAGACGATCTAGTTTTGTGGCTTTCTGATAGTCGTGCTCTTTTCTATCTACCACTATGTCAAATTCAGAACTTGAAGTTTATCAGTATCAAATATAAAATAATAATACCTATTATTCTGCATGCATTTATAGTACGGGTAAAATATTTATTGTTTACGTAGCATCATTCTTTGTAGAAGCTTGTTACTTAAGTCATAAAGAATTTGAATGACTTCTTTCACATTCAATTTATGCAAATAATAATATTTTGAATACTCTGTGACAAAAAGATCAATAATAAAAACGTAAAAACAATTGACGTTTGTTAAGGAATATTTTGAACTGATTACTAACAATAATTAATAACAAATCGAGGATGGTCGTAGTAGGCGCCAGGGTCGAAGCCCCTAGTTTACTATATTTTTTCTTAAATTAAATAAAACTTGCAATCTAAACGTTGAAAAAATCTGGAACAGAGTGCTTTTATAAGACCCTAAGAAGCGGTATAAACTGTTTGCACCAGGGTAGAAAGTATGTCCGACGCACGGCTGCCTGCCCCGGCTGATTTGCATGTAACGCAGCTTGTTGTATATAATACTAACATAAATTTTCACATTTCTCTGCTATAACGCGAGTAATCGGGGGCTCTTTTAAAGTATAAATTTACCATTTGTTTTGATATTTTTAGAACTGTAATGAAAAGTATCTATCTATTTTTAGGACCCCATAAATGTAAAAGATTGTAATTGGTTTTAACCGAAAAAGTAATGAAGACTGTCCAAGCACCAGTAAAAGTAAGGACTAACAAAAATCAGGAGCCCTCAAAATTAAAAAAATATGGAAAGGAGGAATATTTGAAATGGTTTTACTTTTCAAAATGTCGGGAATGTAGAAAAGCCTTTGTGTATAACATGTAACGAGGTTCTAGCTTCTGATAATGTGAGGCCTTGCAAGCTGAAACGTCATTTTAAAAAATGTCATCAAGAATGTTAATAAGCCAAGAGAGTTTTTCGAAAGAAAGCTTAAACAAAACGAAGCTCAATCAAAAGCACTCATTAAGTTAGCTGTTGTGTAGCCAAGATAATTGTTTGAATTATATAAAGCATCTTTCAGAATCACAAAATGTAAGAAACCGCACACAATTGGCGAGAATTTATTATTACCAACTGCAATTGATATGGCAGAAGCATTGTTTGGTGAATTAGTTGCTAAAGAATTTTTAAAAATTCCTATCTCTATTAGTACAGTACAAAGAAGAATTGGATAACTATCTGAGGATTTGTCTATTCAATTAATGGAAAACTTAAAAACAACACGATTTGCTTTGCAAGTTGATGAAGCAACCGATGTTGGAAAAGACACATTTGATTACATATGTGAGACATTCAAATGTGAAAGAAATAAGAAAAGATTTATGATTTTGTAAGTCAATTAAAAAAAGTTTTCTTCTAAAGAACTATTCAAAATAATTGACCCATTTTTTCTGGAAAATGGGTTAAATTGGGTAAAGTGTGGTTTGCGTACAGATGGCGCACCAAGGATGGCAGATGTTCATAGTGGACTTCGAGTGTTAATTAATCAAAAAGTGCAATCTGGACACATTGCTTGTTACACAGGGAAGTATGAGCATCAACACATTTGAGCTCGGAATTACACGAAAATTTTCAGAGTATTGTACGTATTGTAAATTATATATAAACACGTCCGTTAAAAGCTAGAATGTTTGCTAAATTATAAGAAGATATGGACTCTGAGCATACAGCTTTGCTCTTTTATTGTGAAGCATGACGGCTATCCTGTGGAAAGTTTTTAAAGCGAGTATTTGAGTTAAGAAATGAAATTGTCACATTTCTTGCCGAAAGCAAAAATGAAGATGCTTACCTTCTAAATGGTGGAAGCTTCGTGCCTAAATTTGGATATTTGGTTGATATTTTTGAAAAACTGAACATGTTAAATACGTCTATGCAATGAGTAAAAATAAACATTTTAAACTAAAGCGATAAAATTACAGGTTTTTTGAAGAAATGTGAGTTATGGAAAGAAGATTTTTAAAATAAAACCCTTTCTACATTCCCAGCATTGAAAAGTGCAACTGACAAATATCCAAGCTCAATTGAAAGTAAGGTGTTCATAAAACATTTGGAAAGCTTAGAAAATTATTTCAGCAATTACTTTCAAGAAATTGAATTAACTAAATTTGAATGGGTTCGAAATGCATTTTATAATTATTCAAAGACTGATACATTGTCTATAGATAAAGAGCAGCTAATAAATAGATGTGTTCTGTGATAACACATTGCGTCAGATTTTTCAGCCGAATAAAATTGTTGAGTTTTGGTTGGAAAGGAATAATGAATATCCATTATTGACGGAGAAGGCGATGAATATACTGATTCTATTTGCCACATCTTACTTGTGTGGATGTGGATTTTCCGCTGTGGCAGTAATAAAATCCAAATACCGTTCTAAATTACGAATTGAGGACGATCTTTGAACTCTGACTCCCTGACTCCCTCTGACGCCCTGCTTTGATAGGCATTGTTCTGCTCAACAAGAACATCCCAGGCATTTAAATTAATAATTTAAAGTTCATTGTATGCTCTACAATGTGCTTAGAATCTTACAATCTTAAACAGTCAGGGAGGCGCGAAAATATTTCAATTTGACAAGGGAGGCACGAACCAAAAATGTTTGAGAACCACTGGGATAGAGAATAAAAGGGATGAAAGAAGAAGGGATTGGAGAGAAGAGTTTCTGTTAAAATGTTGCAAAATACGCACTCGAGAACTTGAATCAATCTATCCGCCTCAACTGCAATTCCTTTTCATGTCAAATGTTACGAGAATAACTATAACTTTCACTTATAATTTGTCCGCATTTAGAGGTACTTAAATTTAATTTTTTCCATTTATAACTATTGTAGTGCTATTGGGTCAATTTTCCTAATTCACTACACTTGCTATTACACAGGATAATTATAAAAGAGTATATTCTCACCATTAGGTAATTTCTGTGCTATCCTTCCATTTTTAACCACAGTCACTCTTTGACGTAACATCCTATAATCTCATTTTTAAAGATACATCATTTGATTTGACTCAAACAACTCTTTAGAATGCTTGCATCAAGTTGCCAATTCTACGCTCATTACTCTCTAGTCAAATGACTTTTCTAAACAAACAATTAATATTAAAGGCAAAATTTTAATGCGTGGTTATCTTCATTAGCAATCATCCAGCAGATAAAAATACATAGGAAATGAACTACCTATTGCATTTGCTCAGTTCTTCAAATTTAGCTTGAAGACTTTTTTGGTACGACAATTTATTGATAGAAAAAATATAAAATCTAACAAGAATCTCTTAATTCACGTTGCTTGAAAAATTTCTTGCATGGTTTCTTAATTGTTGTCAACGGAAACAATCTTCGTAGCAAATGATACGAACAATATCTGACATAAATACTTTTTATTAGGCCTTCTAAATCGGCTAAATGGTAGTACCGGAACGCTTTATCAGCACGTCTCGTCCGCCCGTCCGTCCGTCCCTCGTAACTTTCATATTCTGAATCGCTGAGCGGATTTTAATTAAATTAAGTAGGAGTGAATCCAATTAAAATTTATCGCCCAATTGTGATTTTGAACTGCATCCTTCAATTAGATCTTCCACTTTATATAATCACTTAAATGAACTTATACTCTTGCCTCGTAAATGGCATCCGTCAAGCTACAGTTAAATATCATATGTTTGTCCCCCTAGCTCTTATATGATCTGTAAGGTATCTATTAAAATATATTAATTGAGACAGAGGATAACATTTACCACAAGAAGTCCGAGAGACCATATAATTACGACTTCTAGTTTCGGAGATAAAACTTCTAGAAAATCTCATGCATAAAATCACCAGTATTGCTTACATCGATTGCTACCACAATTCTATCGGTAAACTACAATTTAAAACAGTATTTTTCTCCCCTTAGCTCTTGTATGATCTGTGAGGGAAAAAATTAAACGTTTTATTGGACGAGAGATCAACATTTACCACAAAAACGTCCGCGGAACTGCGTAATTACTACTTTTAGTTTTAGAGATATAAATTCAAAAAAGCATATCTATCTCTCCCAAGCTCGTAATGATCTGTGAGACCATATAATTAAGACTTACAGTTTCAGAAGTAAAAATTCTAATCTTTTGATACTGTTTTATACGTATATTTCACAAAAAGAACGCCTTTGAACTCTCACTTTTTATGTTCCATTTATGGAGTATACTTTTCCATCTTGTTCCCTTTCGTGCGCGCACAGCGTATGGCAAATGAAAAGGATTGTAATCCATTTATTTTCCTATACTATATTATCTGCAGTATCTATGTCGAAGAAATGAAATTAAATATGTTTATTTTTTACGTATACATACAGCATTTCCAGGTGAAAGTAAATGGATAATATATGACTAAGGAATGAACATGGACATAAAGATTTCCTTAATATATTTATTCATTTCAACTATTAATATTGTTTACAATGAAATTTAAGGAAGCATAAGTATTTTCTTATGGAAAAATAAAAATTATTTTAGTTTTCAGAATACTTATGAGAAATCTGACATTTAATTTTATCAGCTAGCTTAGTGTGTGAAGAAACATATTTCCTATGTATTTAGACATTCAAATATTTGTTCTTCATATTTTAACAGCAATTTCCATTTTAAATATGCCAGATTTACAGAAATACTTTGAAAAAAAGTCAATTCTATCTAAGAGAGGCGTATTTTAGAAGTAATACTTCTAATGGGTGTTAAAGGCCAAATTTTTTCTGCGATGATCCTAATCGCATTGTAATGCATGTTCTCAATTTTATGATTTATTTATTTTTAAATTAGCACCTTGCTTGAAATCACTCGGCATTTGATTGGCGGTATTTTTAACACGATCACCTCGAAAGGGATTTCAAATAGCTGCAAGACCGAGACCTATCGCAGGCAACACATTGCCTGTGGGCTGTTGGTTGGACATAAGTCGCTATGAGCCGCAAAATTGCTACAGCATTTGATATTTTGTTACTTACTTTAGTTATTTTTATATTAACTATTTTATATCTTTATAGTTATGATTCGTAATCTACCAAGAAAAGAAATTTTAAAGAGAGAAGAGAGAGAGAGAGCTTTAAATAACAATCATTTAGTGATCTTATGCTCACCGTGTATGAAAATTATTTACGTCACTAGTCTAACACAATCACTTGAATTCGGCTCACAAGTTTAATCCTTGTTTTTACACCGAGCGAAGACTTTAATTAATGGAGGTATTAGTGATGCAACTTACGAAGCAGCGTATCACTGCGCTCTTTTGTTTACGCGTTTTCTTTGTTTGATATATTATCCGTTTCGTAGCTGGCGACGCGATCTCTTGGGGAATGGGAGCTACCACTGCACCATCCTCCCGCGGTGAGCTCTGCTTCAATAAATGAGCCTCCTTTGAATAACTATCCTCCGCCAGTAGGCGGGGATAGTCCTTTCCGAGTTTTATTGGCGAAAACACGAAAAAAAATAATGAAAACATTGGAATCTTTTGGAGAGCGGAGTGAGAGAGAGTGAAGGTGGGAGATATAATGGTACAGTGGGGGTGAAGGTGGAGGGGTAAAAGTGGCAGATCGTACGCAAAATTGAGAAGAGAAACACGTTAGAAAAAGGACTGTAGAGCATTCATATTCATAAAGTGAGTGGTTTTAAGAGAAAAGCTGAGAGTGCGATCAATCTGAATGTTAAATGCGCGGGTCGAGGGAATAGGAGGTCGAGGGAAGAGTAGGCCCAGGGAAGAGGAGGTCGAGGAAAGAGGAGGTCCAGGAAAGAGGAGGTCGAGGGAAGAGGAGGTCGAGGGAAGAGGAGGTCGAGGGAAGAGGAGGTCGAGGGAGGAGTAGATCGAGGGAAGAGTAGGCCCAGGGAAGAGTAGGTCGAGGAAAGAGGAAGTCCAGGAAAGAAGAGGTCGAGGGAAGAGAAGGTAAAGGGAATAGGAGGTCGAGGGAAGAGGATGTCGAGGGAAGAGGAGGTCGAGAGAATAGAAGGTCGAGGGAAGAGGAGGTCGAGGGAAGAGGAGGTCGAGGGAAGAGGATGTCGAGGGAAGAGGAGGTCGAGGGAAGAGGAGGTCGAGGGAAGAGGAGTTCGAGGGAAGAGGAGGTCGAGGAAAGAGGAGGTCCAGGAAAGAGGAGGTCCAGGAAAGGGGAAATCGAGGGAAGAGTAGGTCGAGGGAAGAAGAGGTCGAGGGAAGAAGAATCGAAGGAAGAGTAGGTCGAGAGAATAGAAGGTCGAGGGAAGAGGATTTCGAGGGAAGAGGAGGTCGAGGGAAGAGGAAGTCGAGGGAAGAGGAAGTCGAGGGAAGAGGAGGTCCAGGGAAGAGGAGGTCGAGGGAAGAGGAGGTCCAGGAAAGGGGAAATCGAGGGAAGAGTAGGTCGAGGGAAGAGGAGGTCGAGGGAAGAGGAAGTCGAGGGAAGAGGAGGTCGAGGGAAGAGGAATCGAGGGAAGAGGAGATCGAGGGAAGAGGAGGTCGAGGGAAGAGTAGGTCGAGGGAAGAGGAGGTCGAGGGAAGAGGAGGTCGAGGGAAGAGAAGGTCGAGGGAAGAGTAGGTCGAAGGAAGAGGAGGTAGAGGGAAGAAGAGGTCGAGGGAAGAGTATGTCGAAGGAAGAGGAGGTAGAGGGAAGAAGAGGTCCAAGGAAGAAAAGGTCGAGGGAAGAGGAGGTCCAAGGAAGAAAAGGTCGAGGGAAGAGGAGGTCGAGGGAAGAGGAGTTCGAGGGAAGAGGAGGTCGAGGGAAGAGGAGGTCTAGGGAAGAGGAATCGAGGAAAGAGTAGGTCGAGAGAATAGAAGGTCGAGGGAAGTGGATTTCGAGGGAAGAGGAGGTCGAAGGAAGAGGAGGTAGAGGGAAGAGGAGGTCCAAGGAAGAAAAGGTCGAGGGAAGAGGAGGTCGAGGGAAGATGAGTTCGAGGGAAGAGGAGGTCGAGGGAAGAGGAGGTCGAGGGAAGAGGAGGTCGAGGGAAGAGGAATCGAGGGAAGAGTAGGTCGAAGGAAGAGGAGGTCGAGGGAAGAGGAGGTCGAGGGAAGAGGAGTTCGAGGGAAGAGGAGGTCGAGGGAAGAGGAGGTCGAGGGAAGAGGAGGTCGAGGGAAGAGGAATCGAGGGAAGAGTAGGTCGAAGGAAGAGGAGGTAGAGGGAAGAGAAGGTCCAGGGAAGAAAATGTCGAGGGAAGAGGAGGTCGAGGGAAGAGTAGGTCGAAGGAAGAGGAGGTAGAGGGAAGAGGAGGTCCAAGGAAGAAAAGGTCGAGGGAAGAGTAGGTCGAGGGAAGAGGAAGTCGAGGGAAGAGGAAGTCGAGGGAAGAGGAGGCCCAGGGAAGAAAATGTCGAGGGAAGAGGAGGTCGAGGGAAGAGGAGGTAGAGGGAAGAGGAGGTCCAAGGAAGAAAAGGTCGAGGGAAGAGGAGGTCGAGGGAAGAGGAGTTCGAGGGAAGAGGAGGTCGAGGAAAGAGGAGGTCGAGGGAAGAGGAGGTCGAGGGAAGAGGAATCGAGGAAAGAGTAGATCGAGAGAATAGAAGGTCGAGGGAAGTGGATTTCGAGGGAAGAGGAGGTCGAGGGAAGAGTAGGTCGAGGGAAGAGGAGGTCGAAGGAAGAGGAGGTCGAGGGAAGAGGAGGTCCAGGGAAGAAAAGATCGAGGGAAGAGGAGGTCGAGTCAAGAGGAGGTCCAGGGAAGAGTAGGTCCAGGGAAGAGGAGGTCCAGGGGAGAGGAGGTCAAGGGAAGAGGTCGTGTGGATAATTGCAGAAAATATTTGAAGCAAACAAGGATTTGCGGAGGTGAAATTATATTCTGGAATTTTCCTCTCGGTTGGAAGGAAGTTGGGAGATGAAGCGAGATAGAGGAAAGGAGAGTATTTATTGCGTTAAAGGTGTTAATGTACGGACAAATGAATATACAGGCGAGACTCTTTCTCAGACAATTTTGGTCATGCTTAGAATATAGGTGGATCAAGCAACATGATAAATAAGAAAAGTTTAGGAATAACCAATTAATGTTCTAAATATCACATGTGAAAAAGTAATCCACATTGGCGATCATAATATGAAAAATAAAAATCATATGTGTCCAACTTATGACACTCTCCAGAGAAAGTGATAGAATCTTCGTATTAATCGATGTAAACAAAATATGCAATGTTATGCGTAAGACATCTTTGAATTTTTTACTCCGAAACTAGACGTCGTAATTGTTGTCTCGCGAACTTTTTGTGGTAATGTTACCCTCTATCCCAATATATATATTTTAATAGATACTATACAGATCATATAAGAGCTAGAGGGACAAACATATGATATTTAACTGTAGCTTGACGGATGCCATTTAACGAGGCAAGAGTATAAGTTCATTTAAGTGATTATATGAAATGGAAGATTTAATTGACGGATGCAGTTCAAAATCACAATTTTGCGCTAAATTTCAAAAAGATTCACTCCTACTTAAGTTAATCAAAATCCGCGCAGCGATTTAGAATATGAAAGTTACGACAGACGGACGGACGGGCGGACGAGATGTGCCGATAAGGCGTTCCGGTACAGCCGTTTCTTTGTTAAAGAAAGTCTAATAATTATCGGCAATTACAATTTTGAATAATTTTCAAAGTGAGAAATACTTGGAATTACTTTTCACATTGCAAAACATTAAGTAGGCAAAATTTTTATTTCTTGCCGTTGTTGATATATTCATGCGTGATTAAAATTGTCGTTGGTGGCGCTGAGATTGCTGTAAATATTTACTAACATTAAGAGATTTGTTTACAAAATCTGGCTCTACATGGCAATGGGAAAATTTTGTTCGCAACTAAAACTCTTCTTGGCAACGTAGGTATCGCTTTCTACAACTAGAACCTTCTATCATGGCAATGGAAGAAAATACCACTTAGCTACGTACTTACATTCAGATAATTCAAAATATCTTTTAAATAATCCGTTTTATAAAAATATTATTCAAACAGAACTAGTAGAAAATTATATATACTTTAGTAATAACAAATATTCATAAAAATTAAGTCCTTAGGGAGATATTAGGAATAAACGGAAAATTAGCCAGGGTAAATTTCCAATTGAAGCTGACATAAATGAGCCATATCATTATCAATTGTTCAATTATTAATTAACCTCTTGTGTATCAAAATTAGTGCTGGTCTGATTATTAGCTGTTTAGTTAGATAATAAAATCCTGATAATCGAAAAATACTTGTATAAAGATTTTAATTAAGTAATTATTCCTCCCATTTAATGTGTCTTTTAAAAAACGTTTTTCTCCTGTGAGTTGTGCTCATTCCTTTCCCCACCTGTAAATGAAAGATAGAAACATTTAAAAGGGACCCTTATTTAGATTCTCCGAGAGTTCCTTCTCTCCAGAGATTGAAACCTCTTTCGCTTCCTGGAAATATTCCGCTCTCCCAGATTCTTGCGATTTAATTTAATGTTCGCATGATAGGGCGTGGAATCTGATGACTCACACTTAAGTAATATTAACGCCGAGTTTACATCTCCAAGTCACTTCGTTTTGTCGGTTGCCTCGGTCGCGAGTATTCAGTTTTATCTGTCTCTTGTAATTCGATCCCATTCCTGGAATTTCTCGTCAGCTTCTGGTTTTCTCCTTGGCTTATTATTTTCCTCCTCATTACAATTCACTCCGATCACCTTCTCCTTCTTTTCTCTTTTTTTTCAACCCCACCCCAACAATATGTCTTTACCGTTATTCTTCCTATATTTATAGCGATTATTTCTCCGATATAAATTCGCCTATTACCTATTTTCTCTCTCTAATTGATTTCCCCGGACTGCCATTCCTAATTCTTCCTTCTTCCCCATGCATTTGCTAATCTATGTAGCCGTTTTTTTTCCTCCCGCCTATTCTTCCCCGTCGCATCCAGCCCTCGATCCGCGCACCTGACGTCTCCTTCACTTCCGATTCCCATTATCAGAGGGCATTTCTTTTGTTCCACCCGTTCCACTTCCCTCCTTTAGTGATTTCCTATTTAAATCTTGGACAGGCGGTAGCTTATGCAAGAGGCGATGGGATGGCATTTGGAGTGGTGTAGAAGAGAGGGAGCGAGTAGAGGAAATGATGAGGATAGATTAGTTCTGGAAAAAGAACTGATTAAAGAGGGGAGGATATCATTTGGGCGGAGGAGAGAAAGAGAGAGAAAAAGGAGAGCGGAAGAGTCATAGGTCTTAAGAAAATACTCTTTCCCTTCATTAAGATCCCCTGCATACGTCTTTATTGCATCATAAACCGTGTTCAGCTAATTAAAAATATTACCCGAAATAATAAAAAAATAATATAAAGTTTCGTAACTTTATTCCAAGAGCATTTGAACTATATGCGATTCGTCAGACTCCAGCTGATATAGGAAAAGGTTCCTTCAATTTTTTCTACATCACTCAATTGTGTTTGCTAGAAAGAACTATAAACTTTGTTATAAATGGAAGTAGCGTACGAGTTCAACAATTTTTTCTTGCGTAATTGTGATATAGGCAGCTGCTGTGTCGTTATTTTAATGTACAAAAGGTATTCATATAATGAAAGTTAAAACAGAAAATTTAATTTTTTCCATATCACCACAGAAAATAAAATCGGCAACTGTTAAATTTTAAGTTATTATTATGCTTCCCATTGTCACGCGTGTTCCCTGAACTGACTATTGGTCAATTTATGTATTCCTTTGAACGTAAAGGGAATCGACCGCATTCGAATATAACGCTACCGGAAGTAACATAAAAACATGCGCTAAGTCACTTACTACTTTTCATTCCTGTTTCTTGGTAGCGCAGTCCCACAAACGACGCAGAAAACGCTTTAAGTTATTTGACTTTTAAGGCAGCTCCGATAGCATCATAAGCCGAATGCTTCAGAGACCCCTTGCAACATGTCCTTGGTATTATTGCTTGCCATCCCGGGATCCCGCATTCCCAGGGGTAAATTGTTCTCCCGTTTCCCGGAAAATCCACTGAATATCTCGGAAATTCCCGGTATATCATAAAGAGAATTTTACTCTCTAGACTTTATCGTCCGTGCGGTTCCTAAGGGACCACTAATTGTAAGACTCTCTTTGTTTCCGAGTTGCTTAGTTTTACTTATTATGCAATAACAAGGAAGAAATTTATATAGAGCACTCACAAATGTTTGCATTATCGTGGGAATATATCCAGCGAAACTTCGGTTTTACGTCCTCCGATATTACTCTTTCCTTGAATTACACATTTTCCTTTTGGTTTGGTTTGGTTTGGTTTGGTCCATAAGAACAATGATAGATTTTAACGGAATTTACGTTTTCGCGATTTTGCGTTTTGTACGATTTTACGGAAGGAATTTCACTTCCGAATAATATGTAAATGCCCCCGGTTTTACGTTTATAATATTCCCATTTGCTATTTAACTGAATCGTTTTCCATATTTTCTAACTAAAAAACTATATTGGTGTATTCCATATCCAAAAATCATTTAGACGAAAACAAAATAGGCTGAAGATCACTGCGCTATAGGGTGTGTGTTGACATTGTATACAGATTGTCTCCCAAATTCAGCATATTATTCAAACTGTTTGGGGTATCAAAGTTCAGGTTTTTCTCATGACTGTAGCTGGTCTTTTTATAACCAAAATATGCACATCACTGAGCGATCGTAGTGTGAACACATTATGCTTTCTTAAAAGTTACTATAAATCAATTACTAATAGGAAATAAGAATTAGAACATTGTTGTCGATATGATTTTGATATGATAAGCAAATTTCAGTTCAATAAATAATTGCTAATTTCAATAATTTTTTCTTTTATTCGTACACCCAATATTTGTAAATGTTTTTTACAAATTTTTTCGAACTTCTCAGGGTCTCGGGATCGAATAAAAAAGCGGAAACACTAGCAGTAGTTTAAACAAAAATATACAAGCGTTTTGTCTGATACGAGATTCAAATAAATAAAAGGAAGTAATTTTATGCTAAAACATTTAATAACCCGAATGAATTGATAAAAAAACCTAAAACTACAGTAAAATTACTTACTAGGATTCACCTGTTCATAAAAAAGTTGTAACACTATTTTTATTTTATTCTCCCTTTTTATAATTTTTAAATAGTTATGTTAAGCCTGCGCCATAAACAAGCAATTGGTAACCTTATTTTAATTTTTCGTTTCCTTTTTAAATGATTTTTAAATTTCCAGGACCTCGGGATTTATAATTTTGAATCCCGGGAACGCGAAAAAACTGGGAAATGACAAGCACTACCTGGTATTATATCCTGCCTCCGAATGTTGCAAAGAGATAAATTTATTTCCGTTGTTATGATAACGTTTTCCAATGTTTAATTGCGACATCAGCGGTAAGTTTAATCGTGATCAAAATTATCACAATAGCATCTAGCGTCATATTTTGTAAACAAAAATTCTTGTAAATATTGAGAGTTATGTAAGCGCTGCCAGCGGTAATTTTAATCTTGAATATTTTGCGCGATAATTTTATATTAGTATGCTCGTCAATATTTTGTTATTCATAGCAACAATGAATAATTTCATTGCTGATTGCCTTAATAATGTTAAAAGTTATTGGAAATATTTTTCATTGTGAAAATCATTCAAAGTGTTAAAAGAATTATTCACGATAGTAATTTCCGATAGTAGTATCTGAGGGCGCCGTTGTTGAGGGAAACTTATAGTGATTCTTGCAATCATATTCATTACTTTGTATTGAGAAAGTCATGTGCTGGACAGAGAGATATTTTTAAGTCAAACAAGTATGAATTTCACGATATCGAAAGGAAAAATAGCAGCGCCACCGAAATGGAATGGAAATGATAATGGCTCTTCTAAGTAAATACTATCATCTTTGTTACATCATGAAAAGGTTGGTTTCACATTTTATATGCGATTGGGCGCAACATTGCTTGATATAGTTCACTTGATAAATACAGCATTTGGAGGTGCTGCTATATAACTTTATATTGTTTTTACTTCGCCCAATCATTTTTAAAGTGGATTCCGAAAGGATCGAAGATAAATCGCGCTCAGAAAGGTTGCCTAACTCGATAATAAACAGAAATTAGGCATGGTGTCGCGTTAATATAGTGTATTTATAAAATGAAAGATTTTTCTTCGAATCTAGTCGGGATAATTGAATCTCATTGGCCATTACATGCGGACATAGGTAGGTTTCTACATAAAGTCGAGATGCCAGCTCTAATCATCCGTTATTCTTCGCCTTGTCCACGTTACATTTTCTTAATCCTTGTCAAGAAAAAATCATCCTGGTAGCATTTCATACCCAATGTATATAGAACCAATTATAAATATGACAATGAATTGAATCTTTATGTACCCGTATAAGCAAAATCTTTGGAAAAGTTTTTATTAAAAATAATCGAACAATTGTTATAGAAGTCAGTTAAATAACTTCCCTGACACGTGGCCACCACACTCGTCTCAAATATATTATCAATGCATTCTTAATAATTTCCAAAATAAAGATTTAGTAATCGCTCATTCGCCAGCTGCTCATTCCATGCTATTCGACCATGTCGTACGGCTTCGGCACCACGAGAGAGCAGACCTCTCCTTCGATCCCAGTCCTCCGCCCGTAAGAGGAAAGACTGCGCATGCCCGAGACTCTCCACTCCACCGACCTCCCCGTTCCCCTGCACGACTCCAGGGTAAATCCCCGGGTATTTCAGACCTCCTCACCGGAAAGTCCGAGGGCAGCGGCAGAAGGTTCGGCAACGCGCACATCACACTCCCTGGCCCCGGGCAAGATGAGAGGCTTCCGCTCACCCAACGGCAATCTCGCGGCGATTTAATTGCGTATTTCGAAGCTCCATTTCGAGAAACCGGTTTTGCCATTTGGTTCTATCGAATAAAAACGTGTCACCGTCTCGCCCGTGAGGATATGCTACGCAATCAAACACTCCTACCGTCTTTCTAGATGAGTCCCCTCCCCCCCCCCAAGGGCAGGTTGCCTCCTCGCCTAACGTGGACCTTGAGACGATCCTAAGAGTTTATGGGTGAGCGAAAGGTCAAACGAACAGTGAAATGAAGGCTGGTACAGTGGGCAGGGCGTTTACAAGTCACGGCTAATTACAGGAACACGGAAATATGTCTATCTCACTTTCTATTTGGTTTAACAGAGGAGAGAGAGAATTCGGATCGAATTTTCGTACTTTGATGTGGCCGATTTTTTTTGGGAGCCAAAATGTTTTAGTTTGCGGAGGTCAAAGTATACAACGGTAATAAAAATGTTTAAAAGAATAACTTTATTGTGTTATAATGCCTAATT
Organism: Tanypteryx hageni; assembly: GCA_028673005.1. Lineage (NCBI taxonomy): Eukaryota > Metazoa > Arthropoda > Insecta > Odonata > Petaluridae > Tanypteryx > Tanypteryx hageni. Next base: position 5,390,819 of record CM054113.1, on the reverse strand, counting down.
GAAAGTTCTAGACAAGTGGTTCCCTAATATTTTTTAGCCGCGGCCAACTTAAATAAAGAGGTCTTCGTACCCCCCCCCCTCTCTCTTTCTCTCTCTCTCTCTTCCCCCCCTCTTCTTCTCCCCACATGCTATTTCCACGGCTCATTAATTATCCCCAGTCGCATGGAGCATCTTCACGATGTACCGCTTGAATCTATCTTCTTCCCCTTTTTAAAAACACGAGAGGGAATACTATGGAAGTCTGTAAAGTGTTTTTTGTTGGAGACTTTTTTTCCGTTGAAGGCCTTCCAAGGATTTTCGAATCCCTGCCGGTAGACCAAATGACTACCTCAGCCAGAAGGAGATTTCTTAAAGATTCTGAGAACATTTTAGATACTGTGGCAAAACTATCAAACCTTCCAATAGCCGCTGAAATACAAGCAGGATTACGTTTTTCCTTCGCGCCTGAACCATCACTCTCTAACCGCGAAGCAAATGATTTTGCTCTCTCTCCCATTGTAAAAAAAAACCGAAAACAGCGATACAAAAACGATTATTAAGGACTCCTTATCCGACAGGGAAGTCAATGGTATTTCCGGACGTGACCTTTGACTGGAAGACTCTGCTTCAAGTACCAAATGATAGTAGCGACGCCGAAGTAGTATGGAAACTTTGGCATGACAGACTTGTCACTCCGGAAAAACTCCTTAAGTGGGGGAAAACCTGTGACGGGAGGTCCCCATTTTGCAGAGAAAATGGAGATGTCCGACATATAATCTTACAATATGTCACGGTGCAAGGAGTCTGGGACTTGATTAATGAATGACAGTCACGCATCATGGATTGCAACCGTTTAATGGGCGATAACTGGTTAGCTTCGGGGTCTTCCAATGTAAAGCCCACTGATATAGGGAAAAGGCCTGTGAATTATCTAAAAAATACAGCTATTGGAACTATATACAAAGTGCAGAACAAATATATTAGGAATGTAGATGAAGCCAACATACCAGACATGAAAAAGGTTTTAATAAAACGTCACATTAGAATTTTTACAGAAGGGTGAAAAATCTATTTCTTTTAAAATTTTAGCTTATAAAGGTGTAATAGACAGACAGACAGGAACAAATTTCTAATTCTTCCCCATAGACACGGGGGACTGATCATTTACAAATAGACGATTTTTAAGGTGTGAAAAAAATGATGTTCCTTATTATGTGTAAATTTAATGAAGTGTGTATGCATGTAAAGGTATGTGGGTATGTGTATGTATGTAAACTTATTTATGTTTATGTGTGTGTGTGTGTATGCATGCATGTATGCGTATATATATGTTTTGTGTATATATATATATATATATATATATATATGTATACTAGTAGAAGGTGCTTGCATACTCCAAGCATTTAATATCACCTTGATAGAACATTAATTTTTCAGAGAGATATTTCATCATGAGAAATGTCTTAAATTCTAAACATTTCTCCTCTGGACGGGTTTTCTTTTTTTCATTATGGAAAAATAATGGAGTAAAACCAACACTAGTTTTTGAAATTTTCGAAATATTATACTTTTTCCATATTTAGTTAATAATTCCACACATTTCTGCCCAATTTTAAATTTATAGTACTATTAGAAGTGAAATAACATTTATTTAATTGTTTAAATTTTAATAATGTTTAAAGGGCGCAATAACGATTTCATGGATGCAATGAAATGTTTATTCGTTTATTTATATTAAACACTAACTAATTTCAAAATTTTAGCTCCCTTACTTGGAGAGTAGTGTCAAAAAATTTACCTATTTGTTTAAATTTTAAGAATTTTTTACTGCCAAAAAAATAAAAATATCAAAAATTCTAATTTTCTTATTTCGTTTTTTTACAAATCCTACTTCTAAAAAAAATTTTGCCATATCATATTTTCTTAATATAAGAATTAGGAGTTTGAGAGTTAGGCAAAAGTAAGTATAAAATATTTGTTTAAAGTCAAAGTATCTATTATGAAAGATTTCTATAAACTATACACATATGGTGAATTAACTATATAAATGATTACGAGTAGGTACTACAGTCGATCTAGTATATTTTATAGAAGTAATCCTACTGGATATACCTTGTATTACATTGATGATTTCAAGTTGTAACGCAAGACCAATTTCTTCATATTACGCTTGTTTACTAATTTTGTCCCGTGGGGGTGGGGTCCTGCGGAGAATTCGGATGCATCCTAGGTTTGCGGGTTGAAACAAAAGGAGACCTCCTGAGAGAGTGTAGTGGGGGTGGAGTGGGGATTCCCAAAAGGTCGGCCAAGGAGGGTTTTTGAGCGAGGAGAGGCGGGGGAGGGGGGTGTCGGACTTACCAGCTGGGAAGAAGGGGAGAGGTAGGCCGAGCTGGAGATGGCGGACGCACATAAGGGAAAGTTTGCGTATGAGTCTGTATCGGTTGGCTGCGATATCCTCTGCAGCTCCACGGAAAATGGCGTCGAGATCAGCTGTGGAGTTTGGGGAATGATTGAGTTTGTGTATGAGAATTAAACATTTCTCAAAGTGCATGTTTGAGAGTGATTTATGGTGGCGTAAGATTAGACGGACAATGTTGAGGGACATGAGGTGATATGTAAGGGCGAAAGATGAGCGGATAGCCGGGGGAAGGCCCGATAGGGGGATTCTCACGGTGAGACCTTTGGGGGGGAGGCCTAGTTCTAGGCAGCCATTGAGGAAGTCAATCTGGCAAGTTAATGATGTATGATATGGATGGCAACAAGGTGTTGGGATGAGGAAACCCAGTGAACACTCACCAATCGGACGACTTCAGGTTGGCGAGGCCCCGGAGATGTCGAAGCGACACACGTAAAAGAACACTAAAACACAGAAACATCACAAACGTAGAAGCTTTCGGAGTTATTCCTTCATCAGCTACAGAGAGAGAACTGATGGCGGTGACACTGGGTGGAGGCATGGGGGTGGAAGGGTAGTGCGGAAAGGTCGAGGATTGGAGGATACGGAGGGGGTTGGGGATTGGTGGGGGGTTGGGAGAAGACAGAAAGGGAGTGAAAAGCTATCGAAGGTTGAGGCCAGGGGAGTGAAGGAGTTTAGGAGATGGATATGCGAAAGCTCCCACTGACGGAGTTGGGGAGCCGAAGCATTGTCAGGGAGAGCGCGAATGACTCTCACTGTGAAGCAGTTGTTAAACTGTGTTAAACTGTGATGTTTCTGTGTTTTAGTGTTCTATTAAGTGTGTCGCATCGACATCTCCGGGGCCTCGCCAACCTGAAGTCGTCCAGTTGGTGAGTGTTCACTGGGTTTCCTCATCCCAACACCTTGTTGCCATCCATAAATATATATTTATACACATAAGATACTAAGTCAAGAAAATTAATTCCATTATCTATCATACTTTTAGTATGTATTCGAATTAACCTCTGTTAAATTTTAGAATGTTCGCCTTCTACAGCAAACACCGTGGTTTCGATTTATGTTTACGTAGCATATTTTCACCTGAATCCTCAAACAGCTAAAAGATCGCAATTTAATTTTCTAATTTCAAATTTTATAAACACCTTTAATTAGCCTTAAGAATTGCTCTAAACCTGAAAATTTTACGTTTTGCAGAAGCGGAGATTTTTCGTCGTTAATGTGAACACCAATTATTCAAAATTGACAAAATTACGAAAAGCAAACATATAGGTTAGTGATTTATAGTTATGTACATAAACAACTATTCGGTTGGGAATAATTTGGATACGAGAAATAATTCTGATATGATAATATTAGTAGAAGGTGCTTGCATCCTGCAAGCAAATCGTCTCACCTTGAAAAAACATTCATTTTTCAGACAGATATTTCATCATTATAAATATATTTTTATACTTAAGATTTCACCTCGGCAGCGATTATCGTTTTTCCCCTATGCAAAAATAACATATTAAAAGAATCCCCAAACTTTGCAATTTTAAGTATTTTATACATTCTCCATTATGGGGTACCAATGCTACACATTTCTGCCAAATTTTATAGTTCTAGAAGTGAAATAATATTCTTTCAATTGTTTAAACTTTAAACATTTTTAACGGCCGTCGCAATATATTTATGGAGAGATTCAAATGTTTATTAGTGCAAATGCACTACTCTGTAAATTACTTGAAAATTTTAGCTTCCTAGCCCATCCCGTAGTACCAAAACAGTTATCTATTTTTTTTAATTTAAGATTTTTTAATGCCAAACAAATTAAAATATCAAACTTTGTATAATTTTTTTTTTTACACATTCTATCAATAAAAAAATTTCAGCTCAGTAGCACATACGGAAATACATAAACCTTGAAAATGTGTTTAAACAATTGCGATTTTTTAGCGGCCGCATTGCTGCACTTTTCCAAGATTTTCGTTTTTTCTAGTCAATTTTGCACAAAATCCTACCTAAGAAAAAAATTCCAAATTTCCAGCTCATCTGGAAGTGCCTAAACATTAGTATCCTCCTATATGTTATATCTCCTCCTTCTCCTCCTCTGAAAGAACGTCGATATATAATGATGATCAAATATCGTATGCAGACAGGCATTAGCTGTAAAGTTGGGAATGATTTTGAAACGATAAAATGCCTGACCGCATAGGATCTTATGATCATTTCATTCCATCAATTTCTAGCTTTGGCAATCTCGCCATTTGAGAGGGAGAGGTTTTCTTCGACGTATCTCTTGGAGGACGTCCGTTGGGTATGGTTGATTCTAGGTTGGCTAGACCGGACCCAACTAAGAAATACATCCCATTCAGTAAAGAAATTTTATCTGCTCCGATAATTCAGTGGCAGAATATTCTCCCGGCAAATGAAAGACCAGGATTCGATTCTCGGTCATAGCTGAATTTTTTCTCGTTTCAAAATCATTCCCCACTTTACAGTTAATGGCTATCTTCTTAGGGTCTTATGATCATTTCATTCCATCAACTGTTAGGTTAGAGTTGGTTTTAAAATTTAAAGTTAAGTTATACTTAAATAGTTAATATATTCTTATCCTTTTTGTAAAAACAATCTATTAATTTTTAATCTATAAGAGAATTTTTTATTTTATTTTAGCGTACGTTTAAGTTTCTGTTTATTTACGTTACTATTTGAACTTTAAGCCAGGTTACAATCTAATAGTTTTTTAATTATAAGTAACTACGCGTCTGCCCGTCGCAGCTCCGCTTGCATGAAAAGTTTCGAAAATAAAGAAAGAATGATAGTAAGGACTGAAAAGAAAGACACGGTAAACAAACGTTCTTACAAAAATTCCTCAAAATTAATGGTCTTTTGTTCATTTTAGTTGAGAGGAAGATGGTTTTAATTGAAACTTATTTCAAAATATGTGCTTAAAGTCCAACATTTTTGCACTTTGTCGTTGGGCGAAGTTTTACTGACAATCCCAGGTTTTTTTCCTATTTTTCTTGTAGCGCACCAATAAATCGTATTTTGTTGCATTCCGCAAAGTAACGAATCCCTATGATATCAACAGTGTTAATAATGATTTAGTAATCATATTTCTGCTATTGATTAAGTATAGTATTGTCTAAGTGGCGATCAATGGTAGCATTTATACATTCATTTATAATAAAAAAGGGGGAAAATTAAGCCATTCTTTCAATTAAAGCAATTTCTCCGGGTAGACTGCATTTTTTATTTTGTTGTTTGCTGCCTTACCGTTCACTGAAAAATTAATATGTAGTGTACTGGGATATACCGTTGACTCTTCTTAATATGAAGTATGGGTGGAGAAATAGTCGAGAATATTTTCATTCGAATGTTCTCGATATAATTCCAAATTAAGATGAAGTAACATCCTGCAGAGGAAATCGAAACCTCTGTACTCCAAAGGTAGCAAGCAAAACTATCGCCTTAGAAATCCAGGGGAAGATTCCTATGCAAATATATATGTATTATGAATTTTCTTAGGTCCAATAAAATATTTCCAGATTCTGCCCTTTCAAAGTTTCGTTCTTTTGAGATTGTTTCTGTCTAGATCAGCGGTTCCCAAGCCTTTTTTGCTGCATCCCTAAACTGGCCGCTAATAGGACCTCGCGTCCTATTTCCATTTTCTAACATATATGCTTAAAACTTCAAAAGGCGTAGGTGTTTTGTATTGGCTGTTAATACTGATAAAAGTTAGACAACTTTCAATAATATATAATTCCTAACCGACTGACAGGAAAGATTTTTTCTGTTGATTCTTCGTGACCCTATTGAGGCCCCCGCTGCGACCCCGATCTGGGTCGAGACCCGAAGTTGGAAACCACTGCCTTACATTTTATTTCGATATAGTGAATTTTCGAAATTGTTTAATTAAAACGTTGGACTCGAATCCTTGGCATCAAAGTTTCCCGGTGATTATTCTACTTGATTTAGAAAGATAATGCTATATATATTAATGGTAACGCCATCTACCCCATGTGGTAAATAGTTTCTTTAAAAAGTAATTAAACCACAACTATTCTAAATTTTAAGTTTTTCAGATTTTTCCTGATGCTTTCGCGTTTACAACTAGATTCCTTCCAATTTGCATATTCTCTTATAATTCTCATCTAATACTTGCACACCGTTTTGATCCATGCTCCCACGCAGGTATACAACAAAATTATTAAATGAACCAGGCGTCTGATCGTTGCAGCTCCGCTTGCAGGAAAACACCAGAAAGATGGAACGAATGAAAGTTATGAAGGAAAGAAACCCACTGAAAATTACCGAATTCCTTACAAAATGATTCTAGAGCACTGCTCTTTTGTTTAAATCGATTTTTAAAAAGATTGTTTTGTTGAACAACAATAGAAAAGAAATTTCTTTCTAGCTCTTAAATGATCTGTAAAGTATCGATTAAAATAATTATTCGCGTGGAGGACAACCTTCTCCCAAATATTGTCAGCAAGATGAAAAAAATACTACATATTTTCGGAGATGAGAATTATAGAGCGTTTCGAGATTGTTTTACACGCATATCCCGTCAGCGAAGGAAAAATTTTCCCTAGACAAATTTTGATAATAACAAACAAATACATAGTGGCAGCAAACGCCGGCTCTTTCGATAGACGCCGTGAGATTTCCTCCTCACCTCTTTCCCATTTACCTTTTAAAAGCATTGGAGTTGTCCCCATGTCATTAGGATTTGTCATCGTTAAAATCTTTTGCATAAAATTCCGTTTGTTCTATAAACGGAATATTAAGCAAATTTACCACGTATCTGCGAGAAAATAATATACTTAATTCTTTCGCCCGAACAACTGTCCAAAGTCCCAAGTTTGCATCTTAATTATCTATTCCAATTTCAAAGAATTGGTCTCCCGGGCATGGCATTCGATACTTTTTCATTGTTAAAAATCGGCAAAATTCTCATTTTTTCTTATTAAAACATAGTTTTGCTCTGTTTTGGCACGGGTTATACTTTTGTCTTCATTCTTTCAACTGTGGAACTGTTCATAAGTTTTTTATCTCAATCTTAGCTAATTAAAAAAATAATTTTATTAAACCTTGCACTGATTTTCATTTTATTATTATGGAAATAGAAATGAAACAATGGGGCCAGAAAAACAACCCAAAAAATGAAATTTTTTTGAAATTTTCAATCGTTTGTACCAATGATTTATCATGTCAAATTTCTAGAATTTCTAGAAGTACCTTAGTTTTTATACAATCTCCGGTGTAAGAAGAACCTATTTATAAAACACACGCATATGAATATGTGCACACAAGTTATGTTTGAGTTGATATCACTTAATGAATTTTTCTCATTTTTTGCAGGTAGGCGTTACTCTAAGGATTATGACATTTTTCAGCCGGTGAGTTGCATATCTACAGCGAATTTCCTGCTTAAGTATTGTTTTATCTTCAATTAATTTTATTACTTGCCTAGAAACCATCTTTGTTGAATGCCTTCTTTTATCATTTGCCAAATATACTTCTTTGTTTAAAACTAGAATGACTATGAGACAAACTGGCACATATCCATAATTTTCATTATTTTTAATCCATTCTGCAATCACACAATGTGACCTCATGATTCGTGAAGCAAATATCAAAGCAAGAATTTCTTAAATGACTAGGATTATAGTATGCATAGTAGCTAACTTATTCGTTATCTCTAATTTGCGATTCGTCGCTTTTTGGTCAGAAATGATCATCTCCTCCGTTGATAATTGTTCCCAGCTTTCTCCTTACAAATCAAATGAATCCCGACATTTCTCTCGTTTTATGCTGTTGTTTTGCGTTTATACTCTCTCTCTCTCTCTTCGTTGGCTTGGTAAGTAGTTTTACCACAAATATAGGCCGTCCCTCGTGATAACACCCACGTTCCCGGCCGGTCAGAAAATGCTCAATTACAATAGGGGTTGTTAATTATATTTACATCTTTTTAATACCTTGCGGTTTTTGTGATTTGCTTATAAGTTTAAAATTACTATAACTACTAATTAATATAAATATAATACAATAAACATGAAAAAATAGAAAATATGTACATTGGTAAGGTAGTTAAGTTAATAGATACCAGCTAGCTTTTGTTATTTGTTATTTTTATTTTGCATTTTTCCTTTTTTTACCTCATTTTTATTATTCATTTATTTATTTTTGGTTATATATATATATATATATATATATATATATATATATATATATATATATATACATATTTAATTATTTAAGACTAAACTAAATATAATAAGCAATTAAATATCTTATAAAATAAACTAACTAATTATAAAATATGCAATTGCTAATATATGTATAATATATATATATATACACATACATACACACACACATATATATATATAATAAAATAATAAAAATAAAAATAAAAGAGAGTAGAGAGCAGAGATCTATATCGGGAGTTTCACAAAACAGCCCTTTTTCAGGAAATGTTTACAATGAGTATGGTATATATGATGGTGGTGAGGCTTAGTTTGCGTATATGCAAGTTTTAGAAGGTAGGGGAAACATTTTGTAATGGTTTGGCGGCGATCATCTTCATATAGGTTTTTAATGGATTTAGGACCTTTTCAGGACCATTAAAAAAAAATAATAAGTTGGGGTTATGCACAGATAGGAGTAAGTTAAGGGATAAGAGGTATTTGGGGGTTAATAGTGGTACCAGGAATTTAAAGCTGAAGGATATCTTTCGTCATCCGGTATTTGTGGCGTTTGGCGGTGTGATAGGTCCATATGGTTTGGAGGAAAGGGTTATTGGTAAGTTTGAACCGGCGGTTGAATTTGTGTGCTTGCAGTTTAGTAAAGTCTAAAAGTGGTGGGATATTGTGGGCAAGTTGTAGTTCTCTGATGGGTACTAGTTTGGATTGCTGGGCAATAAAGCGGAGGGTGGATGATTGAAAACTTTCTATTTTGGCTCTGTTTTTCTTTGCAGTGTTTAAATAAATTTCACTGCCGTAAGTAAGATGTGGGCGGATTAGAAGGAGGTAGAGGCGCATTTTATCGGCAAAGCTTATTTTGCTGTGGGGCCCTAGTAATGAGGAGAGGATTGATTTAGCTAATTTTGCTTTTTGAAGGGCGTGTTGGAAGTGGGCTGTAAACAGCAATTTTGAGGGGGTGGGGATTTAGTTTTGGGTAGGGAGGGTTGGAGGAGTAGGTAGGTGGGAAAAGTATGAAGGATGGGATGTAGGATTTGGTGCTGGTGGAGGTGGTGGAGCTGGTGCTGAGATAGGGTTCAGGCGGTTATACACTGCTGTGCGAGCTCGGATGAAGGTGGGGTAATTTTTATAATTGGCAGTATGGGCATTTCCGCAGTTAGCACAAGTGGAAGGAGTATCGGGGGATTTCGAGCATTTGGCAGAAGGATGATCGCCGCCGCATTTCACACATACGGCCAGAAAATTGCAATGGTTTTTAGTATGCCCTAATTTTTGGCAATTGAAGCATTGAACTGGGCTAAGTGGTTTTTTGTAGGGAAGTATTTTACAATTATAAATAGAAATTCCGGATTTATTGGCAAATTTTTTAGAATCAGCTGTTTTGGCTAAGGCTACGATATATACATCAGTGGGATATTTTTCCACTGTTTTGATCCCTTGCTTTTGCTGCGCATAGGTGGGGCGGGTAGAAAAAACTTGATAGACATCGTGAACTTCAAAGCCATCTCGTTCAATGGCATCGACTATGTCTACGAATTTAAGATCGTTTGAAAGTCCTTTCAGGGCAAATTTTTGAAGTTTTTCGTGGGGTAGTTGATAGGTATAAAAAGAAATATTATTTTCCTTAAGATAACTGCGGGCTGCTAGGTAATCTGTGACAGTTTTACACTGTAATAGAATTAGGTTGGAGGAAATAAATTTTGCTGATGGCCTTACAACTAATTTTTCACATAGCTCCTTAGATAGTTGGAGCCAGTTTAGGGAAGTTTGAATTTTAATTGAGGGGATTGAGGGGATGGGAGCAGGTTGGGGGGGGTGGGGGTTGGAGTTCGGTGGGCTTGGGGTTTGTGGTAGGGAGGATAGATGACTTGGAGGGGGGGTGGGATTCCTCGATATCTGAGGAATTGGATTGATTTGGGGCAGAATTTGGATTTGAGTCCGAGTTAGATTCCTCTCTGCCTGAGGAATCGGGGTCGGGGTCTAGGAGTTGGAAGCGGTTGGAGGTGGTGACTTCAGTTGGGGAGGGGGAGGCGTTAGGGCTAGGGTAATTGGATGATGTGGGTTTGGATTTTTTGGAGCGGGTTTCTCTGGCTGGGCTAAAATTATTACTTTTAGTTATTACTCTGTGAAACTGCGATGAGGAAAGCAAGGGGAAACTACCTCATTATATTTCCCATGATAGGCTGAAAAGCTGAAAATACCTCTATGGATCTTTCTGGGGTAAAATATTCGGGAGGTAAAATAGTCGGATCTCCGGGTGGGGACTACCCTAGGGGATGCACAGAGGAAATGTAAGATTAATAAGAAAGCAAGTAGTGAGAAATTAAAAATAGGCACATGGATTGTTAGGACTATGAATTCAGGGGATAAACTAGAGAACTTAAAAAGGGAAATGAGAAGGAATAATGTAGGTATAGTAGGTCTTAGTGAAGTTCGGTGGGAAGGAGAAGGCGAGATAAATTTAGACGAATTTAAGATTATTTACTCGGAAGGGGAGAAAAAGGAAAGGGGAGTGTGGATTATAATGAGAAAAGAGATAGCTGAAAGAATTAACAAGGTAGTGACAGTTAATGATAAATTAATAGCCGTAAAACTCCAGATGGAGCCAGTGGAAATGCTTATAATTCAAGTGTATATGCCAACAACTAATGCTGGCGACGACGAAGTAGATGAAATCTATGAACAGATTATGGAGATATTGGAGGAGGAGGGAAAAGGAAGGATCACCACCATAGTAATGGGAGATTGGAACAGTGTAGTCGGAGAGGGACAGGAAGATAACATAGTGGGAAAATATGGACTAGGGAAGAGAAATGAAAGAGGGGATAAACTTGTGGAATTCTGCCATAGAAATAGATTAATTGTAACTAATACATGGTTTATGCATCACCAGCGAAGACTTTACACATGGAAAAGCCCAGGAGACCAGAGAAGATACCAGATAGATTACATACTAGTCAATGAAAGATTTAGAAATACCATTAAAAATGTGAAAACACTACCAGGGGCAGATATCGATTCTGACCACAACCTTTTGGTGGCAAATATACAATGTAGACTGAAGAGCGTTAAGAGAAACATAAGAGTTAACAAGAAATGGAACTTAGAGGAACTCCTTAAAAACAAGGAGGCTATCATGACTGAGCTGGAGGAAAGGTTGGGGGAGAGAGCTGAAGAAAATAGGAAGAATGTAGATGAAGAGTGGAGATACATCCATAACTACATTAAAGATGTAATGGAAAAGAAGGTAGGAGAGATAACGGGTGAAAGAAACAAAAAACCCTGGATCACAGCAGCCATGCTGCAAAAAATGGAAGAGCGGAGAAAGTGGAAGAACATAAACACTGAAGAAGGCCAAAGAAAGTACAAGTAAGAAGGGAAACAGATAAAACAAGAGAACAGTGGATAAATGAAAAATGCGAGGAGATTGTCGAATGTGAAAGAATTTGTAGAACAGACCTCATGTATAGCAAAGCAAGGGAACTATTCAAGAAAAAAGCAAGAAAGATAGGACGTAAAGGAATCATGAACAAAAGTGGTAAAATAATATCGGAGCCAGACAATGTAAAGAATGTCTGGAAAGAATACATTGAGGTTCTGTATGACAAAGAAGAAAAGCCAAGAAATATTGAATTAAATGAAGAAGAGGATGTGGAAGAAGATCAGCTAGGACCAAGTATTCTCGAGTCTGAAGTTAAAAGAGCAATTGATAACATGAAAAGAAGGAAGGCTGTTGGGAGTGATGATATACCCGTGGACGTTCTTAAGGTTTTGGGGTCTAAAGCAGTTAAGCAAATCACAAAAATTTTTAACCAAGTATATGATAGTGGCATATGGCCTGAAGATTTTTTAGATGTTGTGATGGTACCACTGGAGAAAAAGAACAATGCAGAATGTTGTAAGGATTACAGAACTATTAGTTTAATTTCTCATACAGCTAACGTTCAAACCAGAATAATAACCAAAAGAATTGAATGTAAAATATAAAAGGAGCTGCAAGATAATCAGTTTGGTTTTAGAAGAGGAAGGGGGACTAGGGATGCTATAGGATGTATGAGGATGATGATAGAAAGAGCGCTAGAAGTCAATAAAGTTATGTATTTTTGTTTTGTAGATTGGGAGAAAGCTTTTGACCGAGTGAAATGGGATAAAATGCTGGGTATTTTAAACGAAATAGGAATAGATTGGAAAGATAAAAGACTGCTTAAAAACCTTTACTTTGATCAAAAGATTAGAGTCAGGGTTGAAGGAGAAGAAACAGAAAGTACTTCAATAGGGAGGGGAGTGAGGCAGGGTTGTCCTATTTCACCAGCGATATTTAATATTTATGCAGAAACAATAACAGAAGAAGCGTTGATGGAAGAGAAAGGATTTAAGATAGGAGGTGAAAGTATTACCACCATTAAATACGCATATGATCAGGGCTTAATAGCAGAAGGCGAGAAAGAGCTTCAGAGGATGACAGACAGACTAGTGGAGGTTGGCCAACAATATGGAATGAAGATCAATACAGAAAAAACGAAAGTCATGGTGGTTTCAAAGGAACATAAAGAATTAAATATATTGGTAAATGGCCAAAAATTGGAACAAGTAAGTAGTTTCAAATATCTCGGCAGTATTTTAACACAGGATGGAAGTAGTACACAGGACATCAGAAGTAGGATTGCTATGGCAAAAGCAGCATTTAACGAGAAGAAGGAGCTTCTCACAAGCAAGAAAATAAACTTAGAAACAAGGAAGAAATTAGCAAAATGCTACATATGGAGCATAGCTCTTTATGGTGCAGAGACGTGGACGGTAAGGAGAAAGAAGGAAAAATATTTAGAAAGTTTTGAGATGTGGGTATGGAGAAGAATGATGAAAGTGAAATGGACAGAGAGGAAGAGAAACGAAGAAGTATTAGAAATGGTGGGAGAAGAAAGGACGCTAATAAAAACAATCAGGAAAAGAAAAGCAAATTGGATAGGGCATATATTTAGAAGATAGTGTTTACAAAGGACGATCTTAGAAGGAAAAATTAGTGGAAGAAGAGGAAGAGGGAGAAAAAGAATAGGAATATTAGATAATATAAAGCACGGATATAATACTTATAGAGGTATAAAAGAGGCTTCTAGGGAGAGAGAGAAATGGAGGCAGCGATTCAGTTAAAACCTGTCTTCGGACAGAAGCATGATGATGATGAGTTATTACTGAATTTTTATCTAAAATATTTTCAAAAATTGCAACATTATTATTATTATTAACACTAGTGGAGGGGGTAGGATTTACTTTTTGCGAACGGGTTATTCTGGGCTGGCTGTGATTTGAAGCTATATTTACATCAGTATTTCGGTTATCACAAGAGACTAAGGTAGTGGAGGGTTGAGCACTTTCAACCGAATGAGGGTGGGTGTTACTCACGGCGTTCGTGTAGATGTGAGGGACGACGGTTAGTCCAGTTGGTGTCATCGTGACTGCTAAGTTGTTGGTTCTAAGATGTCCGCGAGCACAGGCTAAGAGATAGGCTATGCGGTCTGCTGATGGGGTTAAATTTAGTTGGTTGGGTGGATCCGCAGGGCGGGGCGACAGGATTGGTGTGAATCTAGTTAAGGTGACTGTGGTGATAGGAGATTGATGGCGGCTAACTACCGCTGCATAGGTGGCAGGAATGGTAAACTGTGGCGTTTGCGACGCTGATATTGTTTGAGGAGGTTGGGGGAATGAAGTAGGGATGTTGTTGGGTGAAACAATTGGTTGAAGGGGATTAGGTGGGCCGTAATTTGGCTGGAGGTATGGATTAAAGTTGGTGGGAGCATACCAAGGAATATAGGTTGGGGAAGTAGATGGGATTGGAGTGGAAGCCGCATACGGGTGTATCGCGCCTTGGTCTGGGGACGTCATTTCATGCGCTCTTTAGGCGCGGAAAGGGAGTAATTTTAAGGCGCACTCATCGTCGCGATGTTTTTACGACACTCGGGAATTTTCTGTGGAAACACTGGGGCCACTGAACACAGGCAGCGTAGAAGCACGGTATGGGGCTACTAAGAGAACACTGGGGCCACTCGGTTTGAGAACACTGGGGCCACTCGGTTTGAGAACACTGGAGCCACGGTTTGAGAACACTGGGGCCACTCGGTGATTGTGCGCGTCCAGTTATATACTCGGGATTTTTCTGTGGAAACACTCGATCGATCGATTCAATTCATCGGCATAGCAACGCCAATGCATTTATATCGATGGGTGTGTGGCGGCTGGCGGGACGACAATGTCTTTGCGTTTATACCTTTTTCTTATCCATGAGTAGAATACTTCCACACTTATCCAGAATCGAAACGAATATGACCGCATTAAACGAATGATAACGTAAAGAAGTGGAGAAATTTTATTTGGAGAAAGTTAATACAAAATCAAGAACAGGGGTCTGAATCACGTGACCCGCTGGCATATTGTTCATGTAGTACGCCCCTCTCATTGTTTAAATCGTACTGTAATTATGTGAAAGAGAAAGCGTGGCCAAAAATATAATTTAAAAGCGAAATTGTACGATTCACTAGAGAAGAAGTATAAAAATTGAAATTTTAGTATTTGTCCTAAGTGGTAGTTTTTATAATCCACCATTGGTGAATCGACATAGTAGTCGAAATACTCATCTAGTTTTTTATAACCATGTTAAGGTTATCATAAATATTTTAGAGAGTGTGTGTGTATGTATGTTCTTTATACGTTTTTGCACCGTTGAAGCTATTAAGTTAAAAAATTTCATGGGCCACTCTATGAACCAAAGGAAGAACTTGGTTTAGGTTTGCAGACCGTGGAGTCTCTGATACCCCATGGGGTCAACAAAATAATATTTCCATAAGAATGCATAGAAAATGGTGTGGAGAAACCCCAAATGCCATTAAGCCCTTCACTAGATATAAATATAGCTAATTATTAACTTACGATCACAGGAAAAGATTTATTTTACGCAAGGAAAACAATATTTTAATTCTTTTCATGTTTTGTCGTATTGAATGCTAAATCGCTCGAAAGATTCCTTTAAGCGAAAAATTAATTTTTAATTTATTTTCCAGACGGCAACATAGCTAAATTTCTTAATTTTTCTCCTCTTCAAAGAGAGATAGCCACGTAAAGATTAATCCACGCCGTTGCGCGCCGTAGGGGAAGAATAGCCAAAGCCATGATAAAGGGTACAAATGGATTAATGTCTAAATATAGCCTATGAATACTTTTAAATTGAGTAAAATGATTTTTAAGGAATATTAGAACATAGTTTTACCATTAACATTGAAAGATTTATCGCAACATAAATCGATACATTTACTTACATTTGTTCAGTAACCAAGGTGTTGTTTATTGTTTACATTTTGGCTAATAGTAATGACATAATCCACATAATTTTATTGCTGCTTTAGAGGCTTCGGTGCATCTAACCATGTGAATATTAAGTAAGACGTTAATGCGGAATTATATTAATGGTAAAACCTTACAATACAATACATTCAAAACTTGGAGTTTCCAACAGCAAAAGTAATTAAATTTCAAAATTTCTTGTACTATTTTTATTTTAATATGACCTTAAAAGTAATATATCAACAAAAATAATAAATAATAAAAATTGTTTCTACTTAGAAAACTCTTTCCCTAGCGAAGCTGGGCGTTTCTGCTATTTGAAGATAAGTATTTCATTTTTAAAATTTTGCTACTCAAGTCCTTATTTGTGGTGGTAAAATGTGCGAAACAATATATAAATGTTAAACTGGTAGCGTATAAAACAACCGCAGCAGTTAATTAGACATAGCAGATAGCGATAGGTGCATTTACGCTGTGAATTCAGTTAGAACCATTGGAGGCCCACTCTCATTACGCTACATGGCATAGTCGTCCGCTGGCTAACTTAGGCAACACCCAGCACCGTCGGCCAACAGTTTCAAAAATGTATTAATTTGTGTATATTTCCAACTATTATGTTTCCTTACTGAAATCACTCATGCTGATTCAAGCCATAAAGCACCATAATCACCGTGGGTGTGGACGTGTGGTTTTGAATTTATTATTTATTAAATATGATACATTCATGGCCGAAGTTTGCTTGCAACGCAGGCCTTGCAGGCCCGCTTCCGCCGGCCCTGTATATATATATATATATATATATATATATATATATATATATATATATATATATATACTAGTAGAAGGTGCTTGCATACTGCTTGAAAAAGCATTCATTTTTCAGAGAGATATTTCATCATTGTAAATATTTCTTTAATTCAAGTTTTATCCTCTGCACCAAAATATCACCTCCGCAGCGATTTTCGTTTTTCCCATATGTAAATATAATAGATTAAATGAATCCCCAATCTTTGCAATTTTAAGAGTTTTATACTTTCTCCATTATGGGGTACTAATGCTCCACATTTCTGCTAAATTTAATAGTTGTAGCACTTATAATAGTAAAATAATATTTCACTAATTGTTTAAATTTTAAACATTTTTAACAAAGGCCGCAATATATTTATGGAGTGATTCAAATGTTTATTTGTACAAATGCACTGCACCGTAAAAACTTGAAAATTTCCGCTCCTAGCTCATACATAGTACCTAAACATTTATCTATATGTTTAAAATTTAAAAAATTTTAACGGCAACATAAATTACTATATCAGAATTTCTGTAATCCCTATTTCGTTTTATTACAAATCCTACCACTAAAAACAATTTCAGCTCCGTAGCACATTCGGAAAAACATAAACCTTGAAAATTTGTTTAAAAAATTCCGAATTTTTAACGGCCGCATTGTCACACAATTTCAACAGTTTCGTTTTTCTTTTAGGTTTTGTATAAAATCCTACCTAAGGAAAAACTTTCGAATCTCCAGCACAATTGGAAGTGCCTAAACGTATATCCTATAGGTTATATCATCCTCCTCCTCCTCTGTAAGGAACGTCTATATATAATGACTAGTAGAAGGTGCTTGCATACTGCAAGCATTTCATCTGACCTTCAAAAGACATTCATTTTACAGGCAGATATTTCATCATTACAAATATTTTTTTTATTTCTAAAGATTTTACCTCCGCAGCGATTTTTGTTTAGGCACTTCCAAATGTGCTGGAGATTCGAAATTTTTTTCATAGGTTAGATTTTTTTCAAAACCGACTAGAAAAAACGAAATTCATGAAAAAGTGCAACAATGCGGCCGCTAAAAATTAGCAATTGTTTAAGAAAATTTTCATGGCATACGTATTTCCGCATGTGCTA
Source organism: Tanypteryx hageni (assembly GCA_028673005.1). NCBI lineage: Eukaryota > Metazoa > Arthropoda > Insecta > Odonata > Petaluridae > Tanypteryx > Tanypteryx hageni. Next base: position 5,372,996 of record CM054113.1, on the reverse strand, counting down.
CGGAGTTGAAATTTTTTTCATAAGTAGAATTCATAAAAAAACGGAATAGAGATTATACAAATTTTGATAATTTAATTTGTTTGGCAGTTAAAAATTCTTAAATTTAAACAAATAGATAACTGTTTAGACATTACGGGATGAGCTAGGGAGCTGAAATATTCAAGTTATGTACAAGGTAGTGCATTTACACAAATAAATATTTGAATCTCTCCATAAACATATTGCGCTGGCCGTTAAAAATGTTTAAAATTTAAACATTTGGAAAAATATTATTTTACTTCTAGAAGTATTACAACTTTAAAATATAGCAGAAATGTGTAGCATTAGTACCCCATAATGCAGAAAGTATAAAATTCTTAAAATTGCAAAGTTTTGGGATTGTTTAATATATTATTTTTACATAAGGGAAAAACGAAAATCGCTCCGGAGGTGAAATATTTAAAATTAAAAAAAATATTTTTAATGATGAAATATGAAAAATGAATGTTTTTTTGTGTTGAGATGATATGCTTGCAGAATGCAAGGACCAACTACTAGTATATATATATATATATATATATATATATATTTGGCTATCCACCCCTCCTACTCCCCACCTCCTCCAATCATCAACCTTCCCACATCACCCCGTCATTCCCCGCCCAGTGTGTCACTTTACGTTACTCTTTCGCTGAAGAAGGGCATAGGCCCGATAAGCTTGCGTGTGTTTTTGTGTTCGTGTGTTTTACGTGTCTCTTCGACGCCCCCAGCAGCCTGCCAGCTTGGTCCTCAACTTGGTGAGTGTCCGCTGGGCTTCCCTCAACACCTTGTTGCCACCCTCATCACTACCTTTTCTTTTCCTTTAGTTAATATATATACCGTCCTTTTTTTCTCCTTTTTTGTCTATATCTTTGCGTTTCTTTCCTGTCGTCTTTTCCTCTTATCTTTCTCTTCCACCATGGAACTGACCCGTCTCCGTTATCATCTCCGTAGACACATTACCCTCAACTGCCAGATTGAATTCCTCAACTCCTGCCTTGCACTTGGACTCACCCCCAAATGCCTCACCATCAGAATTCCTCTTTCAGGTCTTCCTCCCCCTATCCGCGCTTCCCTAGCCCTCACGTATCACCTCGCCTCTATCCACATTATCCGTTCCACCATACACCATTATACCACCCTCTCTAACTCCCACTTCGCTAATCGTAAATCTCTCGTTCTTTATCTTCGTCATTCTTCGCAATCCATATCCGACCTTCGTGCCGCTTTCCTTCAAGCGGCTAATGATATCACCGCACATCGCAACAGACTTCTCCGTAAACTCTCTCTCCTTTGCGTCCGGCACCTCAAACTTGGTCTTCCCCTTCCGTTCATAACAGCTGGCGCGGTCAACAAACCACCTCCTTCCCCGCCACTCATCGGTCAAACTGCCTGTCTTGCGGTTCTCCTGGGATTCCCAACGCCACCATCACTTCATATCCTGAAAAAGACCCACACTTTCCTAACCCGCAAACCTTTGAAGCGCTCATATTTTTCGCACACTCCTGCCACCACCTCTTCATCTTGCCAACCAGATGAAGTCTTGAACCTTTCCTCCCACGTACTTACCCCTGCCGAGAATGAACTCCTCTCACGCGGCCTTTCATTTTGTCCCACCACCAAATTTGATCATTTTCGCCTCCTTGCCGACGTCCAGTCCTTTGCCCGCACACTACGTCTAAAAACTAACCCTCCCAAAGAAGACTCTCTCACCTCTGCCAACCCAAAACTCCCTCCCGGCCTCCCACCTACCTTTTCCATCTTCAAACCTCCTTCCCAATACATTCCACCCACCCTTCCTTCCCAACACCCGGTCGAACAATACCTCAATTATATCCTTTCCAGAATCTCCCAACCTAACTTTTCCGATCTTATCGACCATACAGATAATCTTACCAGACGTGAAAGGCATGCCATTTCCACACTCAAACATCTTGACCATATCATCATCCTCCCTGCCGACAAGGGCACCACCACGGTTGTGATGGATCGCGCCAAATATAACGAGGAAGCCGAGCGCCAACTTTCTGACAAAACCTCTTACCATCACCTTACTTCCAACCCCACAGACTACCACTCCTACCAAATTTCGTCCTATCTTCATTCCTCAGGCAAACAGGAAGGCCTTTCCGATTCCGCCATTGCTCTAATGATCCCCAACAAACCCCGCACACCCACATTCTACCTTCTCCCTAAAATCCATAAACCCAACATCCCCGGCCGCCCCATTGTTGCCAGCTTTAATTCCCCTACAGAACGCATCTCCGCCTTCGTTGACTCCCACCTACAACCTCTCATTCGTCAATTCCCTTCCTTCATCCAAGACACTAACCACTTTCTCAAACGTCTCAAACACCTCCCCTTTCCTCTCCCACCCAATACCATTTTGGCCACTAT